>VZDJ01000030.1:2324412-2338233 GCA_008694505.1 Cyanoderma ruficeps | reverse complement strand
AAAAAAAAAAGAAGGAAAACAGGAAAAAAAAAGCTGGAGCACTCATAAAGTGGTGTTTTACTTCTGATATCAGACTTGGTAGCAGCAAAGATATGGAGTTACCTTCTGTGAAAAATTGGAGAACTCAGGAAAAGCACCGTTTAGAAAAGTCTGAAAATCAACAAAACTGGCATTGTCAAGTACGGCAAGAACAGCAATTGGCTGGGTGGAGGGGGAGAGATTCTTCAAGTGATCACCACCTGACTGTGCTGAGCAATTCCATCCATTCCAGAGGAGTGGAGGAACATACAACTAAGAAAACATAAAAGGCTCCTGATCAGTCTGTATTTTTAAGTGGAAATAATTCTGCCCTTGATTTAGTACAAGGGCTGGTCACTAGATAATACAGTTACAAGGGGATGAAAAGAAATAGTCTGATTTAACAAGTACCTAAGGGGTGCCACAGCTCCACTAGTGTTAGAAAACCATCCCAATATTACTTTCAGTTTTGGCTGCAAAACCTTAACAAGGCTCTCAAGGAACACCAGGGATTTGCTCCAATGATGTTCACTTTTCCCCTGTTTTTGAACCAAATCTCACTGTGTTTTCAAATTGGCTAATCTTTTACTTGTATTTGCCTTAACAAGTGACCAGAGATATGTTTTTAGGTTTTAATAGATTTATTCCAAATGTGAAACAGTTGCTACTCTATTTTTATTGTTGTTGTAGCTGGTAGAAGTGTTAATGCCCTTATAGGGATTATACAGAAAACAGAAAATTTAATTCTTTTGTAATTAAAAAGAAAAGATTTTTTTTTTGTTACTCTGAAGTGAAAAATAATTTATTTCACTTGAAAGTTCAGAGCTTGCATGAACTTCCTTGTTATTGCTCACGTCTTACTTGACTTTTTCAAATAACTGATGTGAAAAATATTGGGATGACGTGACTACTCATCCCAATAATGAACCCAGCTTCCCCACCCCAATAATTAACAAGTAGCCACCCGTTATTAAGCAGACCAAATATTTCAATAAAAGGTCCTGCTGAGCTGTGTCTGTTCTGAAACAGATTTCACTTGAAAATTGAAATAATGAGGTTCCCCTAAACTGATAAGCAGCCCAATCAAGCCCACTGCGCTGGGTTCATAAATCTTAAGCAGAATTTAATTACGAGCAGAGTTTTCCTGACAGAGCCAATAATGGGGCCTTTTCCTCTCGCCTGCTCACTAGTTGTGGTTCCCATGATTCCAGTAAATCTCTGTAGACCTGCCTGCAAGGAAAACAGTTGGAAGTTTAGACATCACTTTGAAAGGGAGTTTGAGGGAGCTGTAAAAACAATGCCCCGATGATGATGGCTGCTGAACATTGGGGACAGACAGCTGAAAACAAAACACACAAGCGAGTAATTAGCAAGACCAAATCGCTTCCAATTAGGCATCTCAACACCAATTTTATGTGGTCTCAGAGGGCCGTTCCCTTTGGAAGAAGAAGATCACCTCTAAAAATGCTGCCTTCCCCTCACCTAGAGGAAAATTTGAGCAAGTGGAAGGACGTAGGAAGAGCAGGCTGTGATAAGTTGGGACCACATACAGCTCCTGCAGTGGGCAAGGTACGTCTCCTGGGGCCATGGGAACATTCACAAACCCTTTGAACACATGTATTGTTCAAAAACCACACAGATGTGGCCCCTGGGCACATGGTTTAGTGGTGAACATAGTGCTGGGTTATAGCTTGGACTTGACAGTCTCGGAGGTCTTTTCCAACCTTAACCGTTCTATGATTCTCTGTTCTCCTGATCCCATCTGGGGATGCTAAGAGCAAGATTTAGTATGTGAGAGAAAAAGTCATGCTGGAATAAATGGGATTAGGCAGTATTTCTTCTTAGCAAAATCATAACTCTGACTGAGTTGGCGCTTCTGTATGACTGCTCAAACACAGCAGTGGATTTGCTTTAAAATTTTTGGACTGGACAGACTGGTAACTGAAGCACTTTTTTGGATGAGAGAAGAGTCAGAACTCTAGAAATTCAAATCAGCCAGCGACCCAATGCTGAGGTCTTCGCCTCTGTCTTCTCTGTTAAGCAGGAAATAATGCTGGATGTTGCTGAAATAAAGATATCTAGCTGAAAAATCCTACACATACTATCACAGCCAAACCATAACGTTGTCCCATGCCCTTCAAAGAGAAAAGAAACCCCAAAAGACAAGTTCTTCTAAAAGAACTCAGACCTAACAAACACTTCAAATACAGTTTACAGTGAGATACAGCAGAGGTTTTGCTCTTTTCTGTACTGTCACCATGGTTTTAGAGCTACCTGAGTCTGGAAAACAATGCTCAGTGGAAGCGGTAAAAATGCAGCTAAAGATATCTGAAGATATCTTTTGCAAGTTTTACTGTGTATTAGGTTGAAGACATAAGATTTATGTGTACCTCTTACAAAAAAAAAAAAAAACAACCCAAAAAACCAGGCACATTCCATCTTAGCAGACAGTGAATTAGATTTTAGCTGATTTATTGTCGTGCTGTGTGGATTTGAGGGGAATCACTGCGCTGTGGTGTTTCACAGATTACACAGGTTACAAGCCAAAATATTTGTTATGAAAGCAACCGTTTGCTAAATTTGCAAATCTTTATAGGCCCTTTGTTGGCAAAAAAAGCAAATCCAGTCCTACTGGAAGCATTCCTGCCGTACACCGAGGGGCTGGAACAAAAGGTGCACACTCTGAGTGATGAGCTTTGCACCACAGACCTTCAGCACTCAAAGCTGTTGCATGTCTGACACATACCAAACTCATTTAGGGAACTTATGTTTTGCTGGGTGGGATTCCAGTGAGCTCAAATGAGCCGTGAAAAAAAAAAGCAAACATTATGGAAAGGCTTCCAGTTTCACTAGGAATGTAAATTGTTTACATCTTCCCTTTCAGATCTCCTGACTAACCTATTTGTTTAATGACCAAGCCCCAAATTTTAGCCTCTGTTTGTAGTCTTAGAATATTTGAGGCTGTTTCTGCCTGAAATTATTAGGACTCTTGTCAGTAGTTTGAGTATGAATAAGAGCAGTGAGGGTGCTGGAAAGAACTTCTTCATGTCATGTGTGTGCTTGGTCTCCACTTTGTGAGTTTTACAAAGAATTTTAGTTTCCACCAACCATTCCTAGGTTCTTGCTGCACATGAGGAAAAAGTTATTTCATGTGTCCGTTTCAGACTTTCAAAATGTCCCTCAAGTGCTTACCAAGGTGTGGTATGTGCTTGTGTAATCTTCCTACCTTTCATTTTCATTTTGAGAAGAATTCAAATTCCTAGACCTCCCCCCCCCCACCCCCAAAAATCCCTTCAAGATTTTTATATGGAATAAACATGAAGTATAGAAAACAGGGTTTATCTGTAATGGTTCTTGACAGTTGGCTAAAGGGGAGGCATATGTTTAATCCATCCACTCATACACCTTTCATCTCCAGTGAGCCAAAAAGAAATTTTTCTAGCAACACCGAACCTTATTAAGATTTCTCCAGACCTTTTGTTGATGACATAACTGAAAGAAAAACACCTTGGAGTTTACTGAGTGTCCTCTCAGCAGTGGGAGGGTCTTGCCATCTGTGATTTCTGGGGTGCCTGTGAGTCTGCAGGAGTATCTTTGTGCTTCCTGAAGACTGAGTCTGCCTTTGGTTTGAGGACTCTACTCAAGCCTGAAGCTCTCTGACCTCTGGTGAAAGATAAAGAAGTGAACATGTGAACATGTGAACATGGTGAACATGTAAAGAAGTGGAACAGAGCATGAAGGACCCTGCTTTTCAAAAGAGGGTTGTGTTGGGCACGTGAAGAGAGCATCCACAGTAAAACTCTCCCAACTTCATACTTAAATCCTCCCCTATTCATAGGAATGAAAGCATTAACCAATCCAGCTTGTGCGATGTTTAATATAAAAATTAACTGCAAAAAAGGACCCAAACTCACTGGTGATTGCCACTTCAGATCACAAGCCAGAACATGAAGCTGCAGGATCGTATTCCAATACTCCAGAATGACATCTCAGGCTTTACCTTCCCCAGCAAGAGGCCACCAGTGCTCCCCTCAGTCACACTCCCTGGTGAGGTTGGT
Organism: Cyanoderma ruficeps; assembly: GCA_008694505.1. Classification (NCBI taxonomy): domain Eukaryota; kingdom Metazoa; phylum Chordata; class Aves; order Passeriformes; family Timaliidae; genus Cyanoderma; species Cyanoderma ruficeps. Next base: position 2,334,157 of record VZDJ01000030.1, on the reverse strand, counting down.
GTTTGCACACACACGCCCTGCTGCCCCTCTGAGCATAATGGCAAAAGGCAGACTGAGCAGGTTAATGCTATCAGATAATTTAGCTGCCTTCGTTATTTTGATGTAGTGTTCCAAGTCGTGAAAGGCTCATGACCGGTCACTGGATCACAAAGAAATTTATGAAGTCAAATGAATTTCTGCACCTGAGCCAAGAGGTCAAAATATTAAAAACTCTGCACTAAGCAAACCTTTTTTTGTTTTTCCTCCAAGGTATTTTTAGTGTAGCTGTAGGTATTGCAAAAATAAATGAAAAGAACATGAAATAAAACTGGTATGTCATTTTCCAGTTTCTTCTGGTTTTGACTGCACAATTAAAAAGATTCCTCTGTCACTTGCCCCACTGCATTTGTGTGATATCAGAGCCACTTTAAATCATATCTAACACCTGAATTTCCCATAAAGTATGACATATATATATATGCAAAGGATTTCCCCATCTTTATTAAATTCTGGCCAGTTAGCCATGTTTTGTTCCAGGATGAAAACATTTAATCTGTCACAGAGTCATCCAGTTGCATTATAAATGTCTTCTTAAATGGCAATTCTGTCTTTTTCTTGCTGCTTTGCAAACCACAAATATTTGTAATATGTTACAGAAGCTTTATATTTTTTATTCGGCTTCTGCTACAGTATTTAACTTTGCCATTAGCTTTTCAAACGTTGTGCCATCATCAGCAGGTATTGGTATGAAAATTCTCACTGCCATCCTGGCATAACAGAGAATAAAGATAAAGAATAGACAATCTGATTAAACCTGGCTAAATTCTGTGCAGATTGCAGAAAACAGTGGTGCAGCAGCTGGCAGAAGTGGACATCAGTCTCAGAAGAGAATCTCCCCAAGATGTGCCGCATCACTCAACACGAGGGAATCAGAGACTCAGAAGGCAGGGGAGAGCTTTTCCACCACTTCCCTGACCCCTGAGCAGATGAAGGAAGACTTTGAGACGTTCACAGCACTGCTTCAGTTCACCTTATAAAGCAAACTCTTCAGGAACTGAGCCTGGAAATCAACACCCTCCTTCACAGGAGCTTTCCCAGAGCACAGAAAAGTGGTAATAAATTAAAGATGTAGCATTGTTTTAAAAGAGAGAGGGAGTTTTAGCTGACAAAGCACAGCATTTTGGCCATACGCTTTGCTTACAGTCACTTGGCACATCACTTGAGTGGGGCAGCACAGCATTTAATTAATAAAAAGGAAAAAAAAAAAAAAAGCAAGGAGAGAGAGCCACAACCACGATTCTCCGTGCCTGGATGATGCAGATTATTTATGTTCTTTTGTGGGACCTGACATCCTCAGCCTGCAAAGAGAACGCTTAACTGACTTGATTTGTTGAAACAGCGTGGTGTTAGTAGAGCATTACATAAATATGAAGTAAGTAGCTCCCCTAAACTTAGTGTATCTTGAAAGAGAGTATTAAACTGAGGATTGCCAATTCCCAGCAGAACTGCGAACCGTTTCTCACTTCAGCTGATGAAGTTCAGTTCCATTCCTGGCTGTTTCAACCCAGCAGGAAAGAAATGTAATTTCAGACAATAGGGACAAATTCACAGTTGAGGAAAATAAGTATGCAGCATTATGGATGCTCTGCTTTGCCTTTCCAAATACCCATTAAGATCTGTAGTTCCAAACGCAGTGGAACAAATAAAGAGCCCTTCTTGCTTTCTGCCTTCTGAACAGTGAGAGATCTGGCTTCCACATGTTCCTGTGTCACAGTCAACAGGAGAAAGTTTTAGGCTATTTCGTTTGCAGGGTTTTGGTGTTTTTTGTGGGACAAAAACTGCATTCCAGAAAGAGTTATCATTTTGAAATGAGTTTTAGAAACAATTATCACCTCCGTCTGTCGCAAAAGGATCCAAAAGATGAAATAAAACTTCCATGAGGTGCCTCGGAGGTGAGCAAGAACACATTTTTTTTAATTGTTCTTGGCAAATTGTCTCTTCCAACCCTACGCTCTGTTTCAAGCATGGGTACTGCAGACCCTTCCTGAGCTGTGAGCCCTCCCAGTGAGCGTGTTCCCTGCAGCTCTCTGGAAGAGTGGAGTCCATATAATTGATAGGAAAAGGCTGTGCATGTTCCGACAGGCATTTCACAGGATGTTTACTGAGCATGTTGGGAGCAGCCCCACGGAGGGAACCCCATCCCCATTGTGCAGGTGTAATCCTTCTCATTTTTCCTCCTCCTCTGATCATACCTTTATTGCCCTGTCTCCTTTCTCCCACCCCATGCCTGTCTTCATTCCTAAAACCACTTCTCTGATCCCCGGCAAGCTCTGTCATTACCAAATCAATCTTTCTAATCCAAAATAATTTTCCCGAGCTCATTTTGTGTATCCACAGAGCGCTTCCTGATCTCTGCAGAGAGCTGATTTAAAGAGCACAGAAAAGAGCCATTTTTTACTCAGAAAATTTACTCCGTACTTCAAAAACTGAGAAATTTTTTGCCTGAGTTTAACCAGTGTCCCTTCCATCAGTCACACAGAGATAGGTTAATTCAAAAATTCCCAACACTCACTATGGCTTTCTCAGTCAAGGGTATTTGATTTCACCACAGCTGATCATAAGGAGGCCTTTGGTGTTTAGTATCTTAGCCTTTGGACTTTTCTAGGTCACCTCAATGTTATTAGGAACTCTGAAGAAATCTATCATCCCCTACCTTTTTAGACAGCAATTTTCTTTGCAATTTTTCTTAATTTGCTTTATTTGCACCTCTGGTAACTTTATTTCAACTTCTGGACAATGACTTGTGCCACTATAACTTATTTGAGCATTAGAACTCACCCATAAGTAAAATAAAAATAGAAACATTCCAAGAAAGTAATGCTGTACATGCCATCTCTTTATTTAAAAATAAATCTTACAAGAAATATTTATTCTTCAAGTGGGACTTTGGAAGTCTTAAGAGCACATAAGAAGTCCAGTGTTCTTAACTGCCGGAAGAATAATTTCAGTTTTATCTTTCCATTCTTTCTAAAGAAAATTAAGTTGCTATTTAATTTTAAAGCCTGGGATGCTGCCAAGCATTGGTGCCCATTCATTCTGCTGAACTTCCTTTTATGCAGTGTATTCTTTCAGTGGCGACTATGTCAACAGATTTCTGTTGTCCTCATTTTATCCTGCAGAACAGGAAATTATTTTTTTTCTCTTTTGTATTATATTCTGAAGGTTTCAGCATTTTCAAACACAGCCTCAATACTCAATGTGCTGAACCAGTAACAAAGGAGAGATGTTAACATTTTAAATACTGCAGGTAGGGTTCAGGAAGATAAAGAGGCTATCAGAATTTGCAGTGCCTGCTGGACTAAGAGTAATGACTGCAACTACAAAAGATAAATTGGGTTCTGTCATAAATGGCCTTGAAATCTGGGGCTGTACACAACTGGTCAAAACTAATTTCAGGGGGTTGGTGGTTTAAATGCATTAGCAGAATATTCAATGCTGGTTATTTTCTTTATAATATTTACTGTTCAGTACAGCTAATGCAAAACACTGCTAGAGTCACAGTGGGGAGATTTGGCAGCCAGAGAAACTTGGAGAGTCTAGCAATTACAGTTTAGGAATGTGCCATGCACACAAAAAGAAAAAATGCTGTCCTGTATACACATATAGGAGCATGAACACACTGAAGAATTACTATTCCATCACCCCCATCTACTCTGAGTCAGTGTGTTAGTTTTCTAGAGACAGCAGCACTTACTGGATAAATTGGATAGTCTGATAATATTTCCAGCTGATGACCAATATGAAACTGAACTCTATTCCCTAAATTCCCCAGATGAACTTATTTTCCATACACCCACCTCTGACATTCACACAGAACTTCATTTTCCATGTCAGTTGAAGACCATCCACGTGCAGAATTTGCTTGAATATCAGCACAAGTAATATTTCAGCAAATTTTAGGAATTTCCAAGCCAAGTCATGTTTGGCTAGCAAGGCTTGGGCACAAGGTAATTCTGATATTTAGCATCTTTGTAAGAAGTGCATGAAAGAAGAAAGTGAAAAATGAGAAAAAACCCACATATTTTACCTATCATTTGATGGGTATAACATCTGAATGTCCGTCACAGTTTCTTGAGACCACAGTTTCTTTCAGGAACAGATCCTTCACAAGGCAAATAAAAACATGAATAAAATTCAAAAAGTCATTTTCCCATCAGGGAGTGGAAGAACACAATCCAGGAAGGATATTGTCTGTTGATTGATGGCAATGACAGCGATGGTGAAAGCCCTGGATATTGGTACCAGCCCAGAAAAGCATATGGCACTCACAGCTAGTTTTGAAAAGAAAACAAAAGAGAAATAAATCCAGATAGCAGTGCCAAGACATGGCCATTTGAAGGATTACCTGTTTGCTATGAACTTCATGAGCTCAGTGAAACGCACAGATAGGTTTTGGGAGTAGGCTCTGCTACTCTGCCCCACATTTCACCACATCAATGATGAGAATTTGTTCACTGGTAAGTCCGTGGTAGCACCAAAAAAGACACCAGCAGTTCAGGATGACCGAGGACAATGGTAACAGCTGGGTTGGGGAGACCTGAAGAGATCATGACTCCCAAAGGTCTTGAGCTTTAACCTCTAATCTTTTTTTATTTTGTACATTCATTCCAGCTAGCTGGATACAAGCACAGCTTGGAACCGCACAGCCATCTTTTTGGGAATTTTATATGCAGAAGTGGAGAAGCCAAAAAAAGAGAAAAGAGTCTAAGAGGCATTTTAACATTTCGCAGCATCACACTTTTAAAAGAAAATGTCTGAGTCAATAAAATACATAGATAACCCATGGAAAACAAATGGTTTCCTTCTGGAAGGGGACTTCATAGGCAAGACCATTCATCTGGGAAAATGCACTAAGGAAAAAAATCTAAAATACAAAATCTCAACTGGATTACATTAGGTGAGAGCATAATTTGCCAGCTGAAAACTGCATGTATGATTTGAAGGTTGTTTTTTTATTTGGGAAATCAGGGCTGCAGAGAATCCATATATTTATTCAATGTAGAGCCCTTCCCTCTACCTGAGCTGCAAGACATGAGACTGCTCAAAGCCAGTGCCCTTCCACCAAAAAACCAAATAAAATCTTCTATGAAGTGACACTGAGAACCCAGTTTCTTTGGGATATCATACACCATTCATGTTTCCTGAGCCTTACCCTTGGAAATGCTCTCACACTGAAATCACTCACCCTTGAGTGACTGCATGGTCCTGCAATGTTAAACTCATTCTGTGTCACAGACAAAGCCCACACAGATAAGGGGAAGATTGTTAATATGTGGAACACTTTGTCTAAATAGCCTGAAAACTTCCTTTTCCCCCTTTCTCATGCACAGCTTTGTCCCCAGTGCAAAAGTGCTGATGATTCAATGGATTCTGCATAGTAACTTTGCCACACTCAGAGTTGTAAGCGGTGGTGAGAAACACAAGATCAATTTTAATTCTTCCTGAAAATGCACACTTCACACATTCATTGACTGAAGGAACATAAAGTCTTACAAGGAAAGAAAGATACCAAAACCAGACTTCTGCTGGTATTTTGTGGGTTTTATTTTAAATTGTGTTCAGAAAGCCATCCTTTATTTCAAGTTTCAGCTGCATCTTGAGCATTTTGGCCAAGTTTTGTGCCCACGAGTGGAGCACGGACCATCCCTTTAGCTACAGGAGGGAAGGTCTGTTGTATAACTGAATAAATAAGTTGTGTCTTCTCCTCAGGGAAAACGGTGGATGAGCCTATTCTTGCTGTTCATAGAGTAAGCACAACACACTGATCTATCTGCGAACAGCTGATTTGGCTGAGAAGGACAGAGAGGATCAAGTAATGTTTTAGATCACGCTTTCAGGCACTTTGAAAAGGTAACAGGAGGGTCTATTCACTCGGAGAAATCTGTGGTTATTCGAGTAACTGAAAGCATTCAAGGCAGGAATGCCACACAAAAGAGAAACATTAATTAGGCCGATCATAGTGCTGTAGATCTATTTTTACAAAGCCCAAACACATTTATACATAGCTGATCCTTTGAAGCATTTGAAGGCACCATTTCTTTCTCCCTTATCAGTGTAATTGACGTCTTCATTCAGTCCTAGCCAGCTGTTGTGCGAATTTTTAATCATTTGATTTCTTTCGGGGAACGGCTCGGTCTTTTGAACTCTAGGAATAATTATTATTGCAAAGCAGTCCTCCCTTTCCAAAGGGACTGCTTTGGGGTCACCACAGCTTCCAGGCTCTCTGGGCAGGGGAACAATGATGCTTTGTTGGTGCTGGATCGCTGTCCCTTCCAAGGGGGCTGGCGGTCTTTCTTTCCGCGCTCGCCTCCGCATGTTGAAGAGAATTGTGCCAAATCAAAAGGCTTTAAATTAGCACTTCACTGCTGGCAAGTGCCTGGAAGTTAATGCTAAATCCTAAGGGGCTAAGAACCTTTTCTATACCCTTATGCCCAGGTAGAGCCTTCAGAGTGTAAGGTGGCTTAGGAGCCTAAACAACAAACTTATTGCTATTTTCTCTCCTCATTAAACAAAATTTTTAAAAAGAATAGTTTGCAACTTTCAGCTAATCATCAAGCAGAATATGCATTATTGCACTTTGTGAGAGAAGAGCAGCTGTATTTCTATTTGGGAAAAGGCCAGTTTTCAGTGGCAGGATCAAGGATTACTATGGAAGAGAGATGGAAGCTGCAGAAAAGAAGGGAAGCGCTGCTGCCTGTAGTAATCTTGCCAGTGAACGATCCTAGTGACTGTCAGACACACAAATGGACTTAGCAAATCAAAAAAATTTTAAGAGCTTGACAATTGGCATAAAAAGTAGATTTGAAACTTTGCATCTTCATTGAAAAGTTGGCATGTAATCCTGAGCCATACAGAATTTCTCTTTATCCAATCTCTTAATACAAAAAAAAAAGTAATTAAAATTCAGAGTTTAAAATACTCCTCTTGATTCAGTAAAGAAGGAAATTTTTGTTTTAAAAGTTAGAGGAATCATACCTTCATGATTTAGCTTCACAAGAACATTGTTTTTACATGACAGATTTGTACAAAGCCAGGCAGAATCTGTTTGCAAGAGACCAGAATTGACACCTGCAAAGCTGTGCTTTGCTAATTGGAGATCAAATTAGAGCAGATTAGAGCAGCCTTGAGGCTCCCCCCTAATTTCCAGCCGGGCTCTGATGACCAGAATTGCCTGACCCAGTGACTGCAGCGGGGCATTTCAGAATAGAGCTTACAGGATGTGTGACATCCTCAGATCTGCCACCGCCCAGGTCAAAACCTGTCCCATAAGGGTCTGTGTGAGGAGTGAATGCCGCTCACATCTCTGAAGAGCAGCAGGGGTTTCCAGGCCATGGACAACACAAGCCAAGTCCCAGTCAGCAGAACTGGAAAGGAGCCTTACGGTTTTCTTACTGGTACAGAAGAAAGAGAAGACCTTGTGAAACACATGAATCATGTTTGCATCCCGGGCTGTGTGTCTGAGGAATGTGAATGCTGCACGGGATAACGCAGTGGGGTGGAAGGAATGGCTGCGAGGCAGCACCAGAGAGAACGCTGCGAGGAGCAGCGAAAGGTCACAGAAACCACACGGCTCCTTGTGCTCCACAGCTGTATGGAGAACACAAAAATAGGCTCCTAAGAACTAATTAAATTCAGCAGTGCAGTTTGAAGAACGTGGTGTCAGAGACAGAGACACTGCTCTCATTCGCTAGCGCCCAGCACAGCCCAGTAAACGTGACTTCCAGCGGGTCTACGGGCCAGGGGAACTCTGCCATTTCCAGGCACTGATGTCTCTATTCTCCCCTTGGTCTGTTCACCTGACAGCCACAGCTGGTGAAAGGAAGCCCAGATAGATGTTAATTCCAGTCAGGCCCTTGGGAATATGAAGTTGGTGGCATTGCTGGATTCTCTACTCTTTTCTGTGTAAAGGGCACTTACCATTCTCCGGATTCCTCTTCCATCTTGCAGCACTTTTTTGTTGCTGTTTGTTTTTTTTCTCAAAAGCCTGACCCGGCCTTGTGCTCGACAGCTTCTTGGAGAATGTTATAAACCCCCAGTTATACATCCCCTCTGCGTAGGAATGATAATAACTGCTGTTAAATTTTGCTACCCCACTGCACAAAACATACCAGCCCTGATGAACTGCAGACATAAAACTAACTCTCACAATCCCAGGACTGTGCATAAGCAAAAGAACAAAATGGGGTATTAAAGTGTGTGAGCACTCCCTTGCCTCAGACTGTGGATTTGTGGAAGGTGGAAGCCCAGGCAAAGCTGAGAAGCAGGAGAGGGTCTGAGGTGCCTCAGCTGTGGGAACAGAATGTGTTCTTGTTTGTGTGCCTGATCAAGGATTTTGTGCCCAGACTGCTAATTCATTGCATATTTCTAATTAAAGCTACATGTAAATTGCCAAAACACAATTTGATTCAGATAAGTATTTTCCAAAGTCTGGTTTACCAAAAGAGGGTTAGCCCTAAAACACAGGGTAAATTCAGTTCAAAATCTTTTGTAATTTTAGGAGTATTCAAGACTAAAGTTTATAGTTAGAATTAATATCTTTTCCCAATCTTTTCTGAAAAGAATAAAGGGAAAAAATAGGGCTTTGAGCACCCTGGTCAAGTGGAAAGTGAGCCCGCACATGGCAGGAGATTTGGAAAGAGATGATCTTTGAGGTTCCTTCCAACTTAAACCCTTCCATGATTCTATGATAAAAATGTCTGGACTATGAGTGAGATCTTCTACAAAGACCCAAAACTTCTTCCGTGTAAAAACAGCAGCATATGGAGGGATATGGATTTCTCTGCGCACAGATGGAAAAGATTATATTAAACATTACAGTTATTTTGAGTCAAATAAGGTCCAGGTTTGAGAGACACAAACCTAGCGTGACACTAGTTCATCTCTTCGGAAAGTCTCCCTGGCTGCTCTCCCTGCACTGACAACTATTTCTGGTTCTCAGCTGGTTTCTAGGTGTCTTCACAGTAGGAGGTTGGAACGGGAACATCCAATTTTTGGATTCACCAATAACTGATGCTCAAAATAAGCTGTAGGTGCATGGCACAAATGCTGTGGTATTTGGTTGGGTTTGGGATGGTTTGAATCCTAGTGCAGGAGTCACTTGCCTCTCAACTAGGTCCTCAGTCCTCACCCTTGGAAGTGGGAACACGACCTCTATAAGCCAGATCTTTGACAAAGCTCCTAATTTTAAGCAAGTAGGTGAAAAGTGGAAAGGAAATGCTAAATGTAAATGAAATCCAATATCCCACAAACTATCTAGAGTAGCACTGATGCATGTATGACATGTTCTGAAGAAAAAAAATTAAAGAAGAGCAAAGAGGGTCACCCACTAAGGTTCATTTTTATAGCCATTGTATAAGATTTCTGTTTGAGACTGAAAGTACATTAAACAGTCATGGTCTGTCAGTGACCTTATATTTAAGAGCAGAGAGGTAATATGGGATTATTGGTAACACATTATTTTACAGGGCATCAATAACCATGTGTAAGAAATTACCATAGAATTACAATGTTATTACATGGTTATTTGTGGCTTTGCCAAATGCAATGTTACTTGATCATCCTTGGATTAATGGGGTGTTGATCGGGTTTGGCCATTTACCTCCATCCTGGGTCATAAACCTGATGTTAGCTGAACTGAGTTCCCAGTCTAGCAGTCTTAGCATTTAACATTTCTTTCCCTCTGAAAAAAAAAAAAAAAAAAAAAAAA
>VZDJ01000030.1:2244960-2324395 GCA_008694505.1 Cyanoderma ruficeps | reverse complement strand
AAAAAAAAAAAAAAAAAAAAAAAAGTTGCTGTTGGGAGGTCAAATCACAGCAGACTCTGGTTCTTAAATGCAGAGGCTTTCAAAAAGACTTCATCAAGACCTTTTCAATAAATGCATGCTATTTCATATTCCCCACAGACTGTTAACAGATTCTCAAAGTTTGGAAATTTATATTTTCCCAAACTATTTGGATTTTTCTGTCAAGAAAACACTGCTTTCCACCACCTTCCTCTGCATTGTGAATGGCTCACAAACTCAGAGAATAGAATTGGAGAGGTTTGAAACAACTCTGAAGACCAATGAGTCAAACTAACCCAGCCTTGCCAAACCCACCGCTAAAGCATGTCCCCAGCATGACAAACACTTCCAGAGATGGCCACTCCACCATTTCTCTGTTCCATTGCCTGACCACCCTTTCACTGAAGAATTTTTTTCTTAATATCCAGTCTAAACCTCCCCAGCACTACTTGCAGTAGTTTCCTCTTGTCCTGTCTCTTGTTACCTGGGAGAAGAAACCAACCCCACCTGGCCACACCCCCCTTGCAGGTGGATGCAGAGAGTGAGAACATCCCTTTGAGACTCCTCTTATCCAGGCTAAACAGCCCCAGATCCCCCAGCTGCTCCTCACCAGACTGGTGCTTCAGACCCTCCATCTGCTGATGGATGCTATAAGAAACTGCGTGATCCAGAAATTTAGACCAATGCACTGCCTTGATCTAGGAATTTTTAAAAGAAACAACAAGCTGTGGATGCAAGGTTTTGGCAGACGGGCTGGCAATGACCTTTGCACTTTAAACACTGACAGCAACAGGCTTTTTCCTCACAGCATTCCTGTTTTCCTAGTCTTTCTACTAAAGTTAAGGCACATTGAACTCAGCCCTGACACCAGCTATTTTCTTTTCTTTATATGCAGAGATCAGATGCAGAGCCCCTTTGCTGACCAGGCTTGAGAGAAACCTAATAGTACCCTTCAACAGCCTAGAAAGTTCACCAGAGTGTGGGCTTTCTGTTCCTTATGAGTGAGAGTTTCAAGGAAATTTAAATATTTTAGGGCAGAGGCAGAGCTGAAATTCCTGTGTGCTTAGACTGGCTTTATTAGTATCCCTCACAGCAGCAATAAAAAACAATGCAATTTCTAAAAACATGACTGCAATTCTAAGAGCTTGACCTTGTCTTCCACCTCTTTGAGTAATAAGAGAACACATTTTGGTCACAGTGCCTCATGCTCAGTTTGTACTTGATGTACAAAATTGTAAATTTAATACATTGCACAGTCATGGTCATTCACAGCCCTGGTCTGTTGGTCAGCAAGGGTTACCCCATGCCTCACACGACCCTTACTACAGTCTGACATGTGAGAAAGTGTTGTTTTTTGTTTTTTTTTTTTCAATCTGGGACATGCTGTGAAAGACCAGGAAAGAGTAAGAAAGAATAAGCAGCAAGGGTTCAGCACAGTCCTCATGGCTTTACCCCGCTCTGCCATGGATTTCCCCTGCCAGCCTGAACAAACTAACTCTGAGGTATCTCAGTCTTCCCCAGATCCCAAATGTAATAACAGTGCTTCCTGTCTCCATAAGTGATGGAGGGAATTTGTTAATATCTTCAAGTCACTTCAGCTTCTCAGCTGAAAAGTGCTATTCACGCCCAGATTATTATATTTGGAGCTGGGGATAATGGGGATATTCAGCTGTCTATAACTCAGGTGCCTTTTTATTCCTTGCTTGAAATGTAGAGCTCTGAGCTAACTGAGCACCTCCCATCAAAGTGACTGTCACTTTTCATATAGATGCAGCTGCAGTTCATAATTTCCATAATCCTATGAGGAACCAGGAGGGGTAGAGGAATACCCACAGCCTCCTTCCCTGCTGGCTGCTGTCTCTCTCCTCAGCCAGGAGGCTGCTGTGGAGGGCAGGAGCTCTGGTAGGACTGGCAGTGAAAGCTCTCATCACCAGCTTTTAATCAAACCCACCAGCCCTCCTGTAAGGGGACTGTCTGTCAGCAGCTCTGGCAATTCAGCGCCAAAAGTGCTCCTTGCTCTGCAGCCTAATTCAGGAAACAGCTCTTCTTTAGGAGTGTTAACATTGGCATCCACTACCTCATTCCAGCTTACATTTTAGCAAATAATTTCTCTTTCCTTTCACCAAATTCATCCTCAGTGGAAATTAGAAATATATATTGCCGTACTCTTGAAAATTCCTGAATAAATCACGGGCTGGGTGATTTGAATTTATAACAGCACTATCCATCACTCCTTGAGCTGCACAACGCTTTATATATAAATGCTCTGTCTTTCTTCCATCTGAAAGCAACCTTGGGGATTAAGTACTACTGAGTATAAAATCACCTCACCTTTCTTACCAAAAGTATTCACGACATGGCAATTTCGCCTACACAAATTTGTCATTCCAGACGTGGAATACTTCTACCCATTATTTGCATGGTACAGATTTTGAGACTGTAACACAAAAGAACATTTGCAATTTCCACAAATACTCTCATGCCTCCCAGAATTCCCTGTTTAATGATTTTGGTTTTGAAATTGCAAACCTCAAAATGTTAAGGCACTGTTTACTGGAGTCACCCGAGTAGAAGGCACAGGGTTTTGAATGTGGCCTGAGAAGATTTAAACCCCAAATGAAGAAAGTGATTTTGTATCCCAATTAAAAATGAAAAAAAATTAATTAAATTTAAAAAAGAATAATTTCCAGTAGAATTCTAGCTTGATAAATTCTAGCTTGATAAAAACTGTCAAATATAGGAATTAAAAAATAAAAATGCAAAAGAAGAAAAAAAAGACTAGCAACTTTTATTTTTTTGAGATCAAGTTAAATAAAATTTTTTTAAAAGCAAAACTGTAAGTTTTTAGAGCTTAACAAAGATCCTTAAAAATAAATGTGTCTGTAAACAGCAGAAAAACCTGTTGTCTCAGACCTCCTATGAGGGAATGACCACCTGCTTTTGCTTTTTGCCATGGTGTAAACTCTACAATGGCCTCAAAATGGCCCAGTAGACCCTAATTTGTATTCAATGATAGCCATGTATTGAGTGCAAAATTCACCAATATTAATGTCAGTAAAACTGTGGTCAGAATCATATACAGAATTAGGGCTCCAGCCTGGATGAAGTCCGTTGTAGTCTCTGCTTATGTTATTTTCTTTTCTGGGGGAAAATCTTCGTCTGGGAAAGAAATTAAAAACTGCATGTCTTGTACTGTAATAATGGAATAAACATCAGAAAACATGAGGAAACTAAGCAAGAGGAATGTACAGAACTTTGAGTACAATTTTTCATGGAATTCCCTGCAACTTCATATAACAATAATTATACTTCATAATTTTATATAGTGATAAATAAATATTTTCCTCAGAAAAAGTAAATATTATTATTTCTTGAACTCTATGCAACAGAAAGAGGGAAATTTCTAAAATGAAAGCCAGACATATTTTATGCTGATTGCAGTAATAAAAGCTCAACCTCTGCAACCATCAGAATCAATGTTACTGTAGGGGTCTGACCCAGAATTCACTGGAGTCTAGGGAGAGATTTGTCCTGACTTCAATGGGCTTTGGATTAGGTTCTGCAAGAACAGCCAAACCCTGCAAAAAATTTGTCCTGCCAAGTTCAAAACCAGCTCTTTGAATACAAATAAAACTGAACCTCAATATCATCTCTTCTTGCAATAAATTCTTCTAAGTTCATTGGGTAGAAGGGGCTGAGATTTCACAATACCTAAAAGCTCAGTTTCCCACATTCCAGCAGAAATAAAGAAACCTGATGGGGCTTTACTGGTTCCATCTTTTCTGTCCTCCAGGGAATACTGAGGACAAGGCTCCTCACTCATTGGTGGAACTCGCTCTCTGTTCCCACGTGAAAGTGGGTAGGAACCTCCACCACAATTGCAGCTCTCAGGGTGGGAGAGGGATGAAAAATGCATCCGTCTCTTACTTGGTTTCCTCCGAGATTATGGATATAAATCCCATGCCCAGATGGAAGGGATGCTTTTCTAATTTTTTTTTTTTTTTTTTTTNNNNTTTTTTTTTTTTTTTTTTTTTTTTACCCTCTCCACAACTTCTTGGCTCCCATCTCTGACTTGGAAGTCAGTTTTATTTATTTGGGGGAAGGTGTAGGCTGGGCGGTTGCAGTCATATTTCACGGCTTTAATTGCTCCGGCTTTTTTCCGCTCATCATTTCCCCACTGCATCCACTCGTCACTGCAGAGCCAATAAATCCCAAGATGAATCCCTTGACTCTGTAGCATATTGAATGCACTTAGAGTCCTCCAGGAAGGAACTGGCCAGCCAGCTCACCTCCCTGACTACTTGCTGTCTGCTTCATTCCTGTCTGGCATTCACAACCCTAGTGCTGCCCCGACACAGCCACAGAGATGGGCTCTGGTGTGGCTGACAGGTCTCCAAATGCAGGTTTATTTCAATGTTATGGCCTTGATGAATGATGTGGGTCAGGGGATGCCGTGGGGATGGCTGGTCTCTCTGGTTGCTGCTGGTGTGAGGTTTGGGGCTGGGGTGGAAAAGGAGTGATCTTCAGCTTTTAATAACTTTCTCATTAGTTGAAGAGTAATAGGTATCATTGCACCATGTAGCTTCTTCTAAACAGCTGTTCCTATACCAATTATACTTATAATTAGATAACATCATGACAACTCAGTCACCTGGCTCACTATGACACACAATTTTATTTAACCAAAACAGGGGCTTCTGCTTCTGTTCCATGTGTCACAGTTAAGTCTCAGCATCATCTGTCCTCTTATCACATATGAGAGCCTCTGCAAAGTAGCAAACTGCAAGGAACCCTGCAACAAATCTTTCTGTTTTCAGGAGAACTCAATACTGACTTTTCTTCACCTGTATTTAACAAGACAATGTTTTGATTTTCTCTAAAAATTTTAATATGTGAAGAAATTATAGAAAAGCAACTCTTGGTTTCTTCCCCCTCCTCTTCATTCATTAGCTATAACTAAAACTCATAGCCCACTTTCACTCAGAGTAAATTATTTCTGAGGGAAAAAAATGAAACATGTGAGCAGAAGAAGATCTAGATAAGGCTTGGTGCCTCATTTGGTAACAAAAATATGTCAGGAGCATGACAAGTCAGTTTTTGTGGGAAAACCCACTGTCATGACTTATTTTAGTTGACTTCAGAAACATGTATTAAAAAAAACAACACACAGGCTCTCTTAAATGTCTGTATTATTGCAGGTCCATAAGCCAATATAATACCTGGATTTAGCAGTCATAATCCCTACATTTTTTTTCTGTTTAATATATGCATGTAAATATACACACACATAGTTTTGCTGTTATAAACACAGGCCATATTTAAGCTGCCTTTCTGTGTGTCAGGACAGATGGATTTAAGTCACAACAACACTAAATATAATGTTTCTGTCTGGTTAACATGAACGAATGCAACGTTCATGAGTCAACTTCAATACACTCAGCAGAGCTGTTCAACAATTTTACCAGCTCTGATGTAACACAAATTTAAAATATACGGTCACTTGCTAAAGAGCTACAGAACAGATGACTCTCCCCAGCTAATGTATTCACTGTCAACTTCCTCCAGTTTAGTTGCCAGCTATTTTCTCCTATCCATCAAAGATGTTTTCATTAAAAGTGATTAGCTGCTGAAAACAGAGTGAAAGGGGACACCAATGATTTTTATTCTAAAATTAGCTGCTTTATTTTTTTTTTATTTCCACTGATGTGTCTTGTGTGTGACTTCACTCCCAACTCTCTACTTCCACTTCAAAAGCAGAACCCAAACATTAAGTATAAGCCAAAAAAGGTGGAAATACTGGGAGAAGAATTGTGATTATGAGCATAGTCCCTTACTTTCCCAATACATCTGCAACAAATTTCAAATTCTAATTAAGACCTCTTTCTCCCAAAACCTAAGTATCTGTATTACCAAGCATAATAAGCACTGCAGACTCTTTTTTTTGTTTGTTTTATTTTCCCCTTGGACAAATCTCACTCAAGAGAAGATATAACCATCACTGTGAAGGCATTTTTCAGACAGCCCCAGCAGAACATTGAGATACCCAGGACTGCTAATACTGCCAGCGTTCACTGCCTGACAGAACCCCCTGTTCTTCCCTCATTTACTTGCAGACAATTCCTGCAACAGAAAGAAGATAATTCCTATAGTAAAAGCCATTTATTGGGTTAAATTACAATGTTTGGGGGTGAGTAAGAGGGATGGAAGTGTCTCACTTCTCAGAAACTCAAGATTTTTTTTGTGCAAACAGCCAGAGAAGACGATCCTCTTGACAGCAGCTTTCTTCTTCCCTGGCTGCATCAGGCTGGTGCAGTACTGGTGTATCCTGGCTGCAGCTGCTGCTCAGCACTGGCTCTGACACATGGAAGTAGCTCCATGCAGTCATTTGCTCAAAATTAGAAAGGGGAAACTCAAAAAGACCCAGCAGACAGAGATGATGTCCAAATGTTTGGAGAAAGAGAGCTTCTTATGGGGGTTGAACTTTCTGTAACTTGGTTTGCTGTGAAGACTGCTGATTCACTGACTTTTATTATTTTAATATGTCTCTGTAAAACTAACAATTCATTAGGAGCCAAATCCGCAGCTGGAATAAATTGTCTGATTTATCAGCCTACCTTCACGACACCCTTTTTGCTCTGGCCTTTAGTGCTAAATCCCACTTCAGCCTCACCAGTAAAAGCCTTTCCCAAGTTTAAGTGGTGGAGGTACAGAGAGGAAAAGCTTTTTCCTGTTGTTGCTGATACTGCTCAGAGGCTTAGCATGAATTTTTCAGGCTAAGGATTTAATTACAATGTCTAATCTGAGTTGTCTTTAAGTCTTGGGTGCAGTTCATTAGACAGATATTTTCTGCTTCTTTTTTCCAAAACTTAAGCATCACAAAAACAAGACTGTATAAGGCTGGAGCCTCAAAAACCCTCTCTAGGCAGCTCAGGGAGACAAGGGTGTTCCTAGAGGGGACCTTTAAAACCTGAAAACAGTGCTTCCAGGAATCTTTGCCAAAGCCCTTTGAAGCTTCTTCCTACAAACGCGACAAACAGGAGGATGTGACTGAAAGAGACTGAGAAACAAAAGGTTCAGGACATGAGATGCTTTTATCCCAAAACAGCCTGACTGATTAGCAAATGGAGTATAAGATATTTGTTTTCTGTAGTGCCCACAGTGTTGAAGGTGCTTTTCTAAGGCAGGAGTGTGCAGCTCCTGCTCAGAGACCCACTGTATCTGTCTGAGAGGCTTTCATCACCCTCTGCATGGTGGGAAAATTTCTCTCTAGCACATAACTCTGCAAAGCAATCTGATAAAAACAGTTTTGTCACTATTTCATTCCTTTTTATTTTTCAAATTCTTATTAAAAAAATGGGACTAAAACATGCACATGAAAAAAAATGTTGCCTGACACATAAGTGGTCATCTGCATTTTTCTGTAGCAGGGTGTATTCAGAATTTCCTCAATTTGTTTTAAGCATGAATTTATAGAATAAAATGCAATAAAATACCTATTTAGTTTTAATTCTATTTTTCATAACAAGCAAAAATTAACTCAATAAACTTATTTCACTATCTGAACTGTGAAACTGCATACATTTAAGAATTATTTGGCAGCCAGTCAAATCACTAGCAGAAAATCCCTTATTTTTCTAATTTGCCTCAAAAATCTGATAACAAGTTCTTTCCATAGTTGCTTTATGCTATGGAACATATCACTAATTCCAGATGAGTCTCACATGTATTTGGGGCACACTGAGTGTAGTTTTAATCAATGGCTATGAACTGAGGTATTTGACATTTGAAATCATCCAACACACAGGCTTTATTTCTTAACTTTTTTCCTGCATAAAGCCCTTCACATCTCTTTTTTGGTGCCCTTTCCCTGACATTTTTCCTCCCACAGTTTCATAGGTTTTTAAAGATGGTGTGTCTCTCTGCTTTTGAGAGAAAAATCACAATTGCTGTGGATTTACTGTGGTATAAATGGTGGGAATATCAGGCTTACAGCACCACCATCTTTTCTCAAGCTACTGTCCTTCATCCTCCCTAATACTTTGGAAATTATACTATTTTCTGTGGTTAAGTTTTATCCACGTTCCCATTTGAGGCAGAAACAAACAAAACCCAGTTATCTCTGGTGAAGCCTAGCAAATTACAACCTTCCAGCCCAAAATGATAACTTAATCTTCCAGGAAACAGCACAGACAGAGAGCATTTGAGCTTTGGGGGAATAGTAGCTCACTGTGGCATGTGAAGCCAGAGCTTCATCCCTTCACATATCCCGGACCAAAAGATATGTGAAGGGATGCAAGGGCTGAATAATTTTGCTTCTGATTTTCACATCGATTTGCAGGCACAGAAGGGTCTTAATGCATCTGGCCTCAGATTTTCAGTGTTGACTACCTCTTCGACGCAAATTTGGGGTTGTTTTTCCACTTTTAGTGCAATAAGAACGTTGGATTGCAGCACTGGTGAAGCAGGTGTTGGTACCAGCTTGAAGAGGCTGCAGCAGGGATCTGTTTGTCCCGTAACTCAGCGGCGGTTCCTACGCCGAGGAGGAGCAGCTTTCTGCTCCTGCTACTCTGGCTGTTTAAAAATAAAGCACCTCAGAGCTGGGGGAGGGAAATTGCAGGCATTCAGCCGGCCCTTCCTGGTGCACAATGGCAGGAAGGCGCTGCTGTGGTTTCTCTGGGGCCTGCGTGACCTGATACAATCCTGCCAAAGAAATGCAGCGAGTGCGCAGGCAAATCCATGTCACAGTACGTGAGGTCTGTGTTAAAGGACAGATAATCCCGAATTCAGATAATTCTGGATATGTTAGCAGCAGTGCTATGGAAATATGTCATCTTCTGGTAGCAAATGCTGATTACTCCTCAGCATCTTCATGCATGAAAGCCGTTTACCTTTAGCAAATGCTCATTAGTCTTGGGTATATATGGGGTTTTTTCTTCCATAATGAGTCGTCATACTGGATGACTCTGCCTGATCTCTGCTTCTGAGAGAACACACACCATGGCTGAGAGAGCTTGGGGTGTTAATCCTGGAGAAGAGAAGGCTCCAGGGAAACCTTAGAGTCCCTTCAGTACCTGAAGGGGTGACAGGAGTGATGGAGAGAGACTTTTTCCAAGCATCTGGAGTGGCAGGACAAAGGGGAACAGCTTTAAACTGACAGACAGCAGATTTAGTTGGATATTAGGAAGAAATTCATCACAGTGAGGGTGGTGAGGCCCTGGCATAGTTTGCCCAGAGAACATTCCCTGGGAATGCTCAAGGCCAGTTTGGATGGGGCTCTGAGCAACCTGGTCTAGTGGAAGGTGTCCCTGCCGATGGCAGGGTGTTGGAACTAAACAATCCCTAATGTCCCTCCCAACCCAAATCATCCCATGATTCTTGCTGTCCATTTGAGAGCTCACAACATTTCATATCACAGATACAAGTGATTTGGTGGCGGAGGGGGTCAAAAAACATCACTGAAATACCCAGAACAAGGCAAATGATTCCAAATACTTTCAAGTCTCAGCCCCCTGCTCTTTCTGACACTCAGTGACAAATAGAATGTGGTCCTGTAATTAAAATTACTACAGAGACAAAGCAAACAAGCCCCAGAGCAGATTAGAAACATCTAATCATGACAGAAAAATTGCACCACAGAAGTATGCTAAACAAAACACTTATTACGAATTCCTTAAAAAACAATGACAAATGCAAGATTGCAAAGATCAACAATAAAAATTAAACGTAAAAAAACCCCTCAAAACAAATGTCTCCTAAATTAATGACAATATTTATAGAACAGATCTAAGCACAGACCTAATATTTAGCTTTATTTAAAATTTGGCTCCCAAGAGAATTAAAAAACCAGCTGGTATTGTTGATCTAATAGCGCCATGTCGTCCCAAGCAGACGGTGTAAGGACTGTGTGAGGTTCAATGTCAACAAGCCACAGACTCAGAAAGATTGAGTTTACTATTTTATTTTATGTTTAAATGTTGTGCTGCAATGAGAGTGGAATTAGATGAAATTCGAGAGCAAATATACAGTTTGAACCCTAATTCATTTAGTCAGTTTAAGAAGAAGGAGAAATAAATATCACCCCACTCAGTACAGCAGGCTGAACTGTGCAGTTCACCGTCCACAGAGAGCATCAGCTGGCTGGGGAACTTTGTCCTTTGGACTTCACTTTGGTTTGCAGCAGGGATCTGCAAAACTAAATCGAGAGCAACACAGCAATCCCAGTTCAATTCTTCATTAGTCACCTATAGAGATGAAGCAGTTTATTGTTTGAGTTTTGAAAAATGGACAAAAATCGGGCTGTCAAGGTGTTTGTTTGTGGATTATAATGCCTAACATGTGGCAGTGGAAACATCACTTAGGATCCTTTGTCATCTAAATAAACATAATTCAAAGCATCAACAAAAAACAAACTCAGGAAGGCATTTTGACCTGCTGCTGTTGGCCAAAACGATGATTATCTGCAGTGTGACAGTGTGCTCTGTGAAACAGGCTGCTCAGTTACAGCTTTCCACTACCTCTGCTATACATTTATTCAGCGATCCTGAGAAAATATCTGGGGCTTGTTCAGCATGGAAAGACCTGTGTGAGAGCAATCTGGTCTAGCTGAAGATGTCCCTGCTCACGTCAGTGAGGCTGGACTAGATGACCTCCAATGGTTCCTTCGAACTCTGTGATCAGGGAGAAGAAATGAGGACTTTGCATTTTCCTGAGACAGTTCTATAAACCGCCAGCATATACTTATATTTCTAAACTTACACACATACATGCATTAATATGATGCTGCTGACTTACTAAAACCTCCTTGTTGCTGCCAAAGCTGATTCTATACTGCATGTACAGAATTATACAAACCACTCACACGTCTGGGGCTTGTGGAATGTGTAGGAGGGCAGGAGAGCAGCCAGCTCCCCCACCCAGCCCAGCACACATGTGAAAAACACCCAAGGGACTCTTTGATTTGCACATTACCCAGGCAACAAATACGGAATTAGGGTGACAAATGGGATGAGTGGGTCTGAGCTTTCCTCCCTCATTCTCATGTTGAGGGAACAAAGCAAAGCACAGGGAGGGCAGCCCCTGC
This sequence comes from Cyanoderma ruficeps, assembly GCA_008694505.1. Classification (NCBI taxonomy): domain Eukaryota; kingdom Metazoa; phylum Chordata; class Aves; order Passeriformes; family Timaliidae; genus Cyanoderma; species Cyanoderma ruficeps. The sequence continues at coordinate 2,313,297 of VZDJ01000030.1, read as the reverse complement.
AACACCCCAAATGCCTCCTGCCTGGAAGGATGTTTCTTCCCTCCAGCTTTTCCAGCCTGGCCCTCTTCCATCTCATGTGGAACAAATGTCAGAATAATCCTGACACGGAAATCTCTTAGCCATGCTCTAAAATCTGTCTGCACATGGGAGGAAAAAACCCAAGGATCTGATGCATGCAACAATATGGGTGTTCCCTAATTGGCAGAAATCTGTGGATCAATGCTCTTCCCTGCCAGGAGTGCCAGCCCAGGTACGTGCCCAACCCTTTGCTACTGATGTGACACACTGCCTGCTATCAAAATCTATCTAACATTCCCCTTTTTCCTCTTTATATTTATAAATACTGAGAGCCCATAATCTTTCACTAAGAAGAATTTTTGTAAGAAATAACAGAAAAGTGCTTCCTAAGCCCATTTTATGGGGAAATTTACTTTTTTTGTTTCCAATCGTTGCATATCTTTATCCCCTCCGGAATGATTTCTTGGTGATATATGGTGCTAGATGCTCTTTACCATCAGTTTCTTGGCATTGAACTGCACTCAGTCTAGTTCCTGACACATCCGGTTGAACAATAAAGTTTTTGGAAAAATTTGAGCCCTGACACACAGGAGCTGTACATAAATTTCCTTTAATGTTCCTAACGGCATCTTTTGCATTCAGGAGACCATTTAATATCAACAGACTTTATTTTTTATTTTGACTCTTCTGCCTTCTCATTTTTTGGACCAGGTTAGTGAGAGGAGCAGAAATGATGGTAAATCTCTGGGTTGCATTTCCTACAATACCCTTGCAAACTAAAAATTTAAGATTGTTTTGTTATCTGAAAAGGGAAATAGACTTTAAATAGCTTAGAAACCTGGGTTTAGCCTTCATTCTTCAGCCTAAAAGATTAGTCCTTTTAGGACAAATTTAAGAACAATTAGGACTATTTTAGGAATAATTGCCGATTCATATAACCTTGGGAATGACCTGAAATTTCACTCAAAGTTATTTTTTTCAGGTCTGATAATAATTTCAGTGTATCTTGACCTAGAACCTGCCATTTTTGCTGAAATATGACAGAGAAATTAATTAGGGTAACCCTAATTCAGCCCAAGCACTTGACCTTACAGCACAGGGCAAGCCTCTGAGCCAGATCCAGCTCCCACCTGGTATCATGGAAGATGTTCTTCCCACATGGCATTTTGCTCTTTTCTGGACAGCTGGCACCGTGCCTGCCCCCTGCACACTGAATATTTTTAATATCAAAGATCTCCTCCTCCTCCTCCTCGTGAGATGTCGAACCAAGCAAAGGCGTACATTTGCTACGCACACTTCTAACGCATAATTTAAAAAGGATAAGCTAGCATGTTGCCCGTGAGCTGTAATTAAATCAGCAATTCCTTGTGGAGTCCTCATTAACTAGTAACAGTAGGAACAGTCGTAGCCCGAGGTAGTCCTTCCTGCCTGCAGTTTTATTTTGTTTTTCTGCACATCTGCTTCCTATTGTGCCTTTTAGTACTAACACCTTGAGCATGAACGGTTCCCTTAGGCTTTCTGGCTGGCCACCTTGTGATTGTTTTTCTCCTTTAAAAATAATAGTGAAAAAAAAAAATAAAAATCCCTCTGACCTAAATGATTCAGTTCTCCACAGAGCACTACTGTCTTCACTGAATCTCTCTGATAGGTCACATTTACATAGTTAATCCTTAATGATGGGAGTTCAGTGTTTCCTCGTGAGTACTGCTGCATGTCATACGAGAAATACAACCCAAGATTTTATTTTTTTAACGTATAAACTATAAATTTTCTTGTCTGAGGTCTTCCGTGTGTGTAAAGGCAGGAAGGCCCAGCAATATAAGCTGATTTCCAGAGATCCAGGCTCCATTCTCTGCCCCAACACAGATTTTACTGGAAGGCAGAATGGCAGAGTTTGCCTTTTTCATATGTTTAGGTCTGTATTCCCTGGAAAGGGCTAACCTGAATTCTGGCACTGGTGACTCAGCAGTGAGAAGATGGAGAGTTTGGTACCTCCCAGGGCACGCACAGGACCCAAAAATGAGCTGATGAGCGAGGACACATCTGAGCAGCTTCCTCCAACACTGGTGTCTGGACTGGACTGGACTGCAGGGAGGGGTTCAATGAATTAAATCAATTTCTAACAGACATTCCCAACCTATTTGACCATCCACATTCTTCAGCAGTGGATTAGAAGATAGTACTGAATGAAGGTGTGTACATCTCAAGGCAAAACCCTCAGCAAATGCCCACCATGGGGAATATCCTCTGGGTGATGTTGTCCAAGCTCGTATCAGATGTCCAGGTGTTTTTGCTAACAGCAAGAAATTGGCTGCTGGGCTTTCTTCACCTTATTATTGGGCAGTTTTTCATCATAAGAAAGGTTTGTACCCAGAAAAGAGAGTAAGACTTAACATGGCCTCAAAGCATGCTCAGTAGAGAGACCAGAATCATGAACAGTAGTTTTTACCCTAAGAAGCGTTTACATTTTAACTGAGATTTTAATGGAAAAATGCACTGACCTTGGTTTAAGTGCTTCTGCACCCATGTGTTAGGAAAAAAAATAAGGCAACTTTGTATGTCCTTTCCCTTTTGCAGGCATTTCTGGCTTGCTTGTTAATAAAAAAGAAAAAAAAATTAAAATTATCTCAGGTCATGCTTCACATTTTAACTTTGGCAGAGTTTGCACCACTGACAGAGAACTTTCAGAATCTGCATATAGCACTTCATATCGACAACCAAGGCCAAAAATGCTTTGGACTGTCCAGAAACTATTTATATTTTACAGATATGGTTTTCACACGCTTACTACTTAATTGCATTGTAAAAGGATTCCTCTTCTGTCAGGGCTGGTTGAAAAGCAGGCCGTGCCCAGATGTTCTGCTCCCTGCCAGACTGTGATGCTTATATGAGTGAAGCAGAGAAGCACTTCACTTCCAGACAGGCACAAATTGCATCTGTCTTGTCTTTGTTTTTATGAGGTCTACTATATCAAACAGGATATGTTGGAGGCCCCAATTCAAGTACACAACTCACTTTATGCAAATGTTTATGAGCATGACTGAGTAGGAATGGCTTTGCCATATTAGGAGCTAGGAAAAGGGAATAGTTCGAAAAGTATATGTTCAAAATAATGAAGGTTTAACTACAGATGTCTCAGCAAAACTCTTGAAAAGAAAACAAAAGTCCAGATAGGAGCAACGTTGTTTATCGATAAAGTTCATGAACTCGTTTGTCCCTTAAAGAGAGGTGAAAAAAAAAAAAGGGTCAAAATATATTTATAAGAGGTAGAAAGGGGAAAATCTTTTACTGTAACATCACAGATGTCAGATTATGTGAAGTTTAATATGCTCACACAAAAATATTTTTCACAAAAGGATGGTGTCTTTCTGACAAGGTATCTCCTATAGTAGCTTGCTCCTTTTTCTGTCATAAATTCCTGGTTAACTTAAGCAGGCAAGATCTTATAGACAGTGTGGCTGCCCAACACCAAGGCTTTCAAAATGATGCCAGACTTGCAAGGCTTTCAAGGCTCCATTTCCCCTTAGTTTGCCACTTCCTGCACCACTGTCCTCTTCGATCTCCATGAGGAGTCAGAGCTTTGTGCATTCCATGCCAGCGGTGCTGTGAGGGGATGGATAAAGCACAGACCCATGAAAGCAGCTCTCAACTGTTTCGTAACTTATTTTGTGAAACGTTACTTGGTCAAAAAAGAACTTTTCCTTGGCTAAATGGAGAAAGAAGACAGGCTGTAAAACAGAATTCAAAATACAGCTCACTTTCTAAAAGAATATCTTCTGCTGGTTCCTCCCTCTGTCAAAGTAACAAAGTGCCAAGATTATGAATCCTTTATTCAGAGCACGTTGAGTCTGGCTGGTTTCCATTTGCAAATCACAACAACAAAACCTTGCAAAAAAGAAAGGGCCAACAAGCTGAAAATTAGGGCTGGAACCCAGGCAAGGAGCTCTAGTCCCAGTGGTTTGTGAGCACTGACTCAATAGTTTCTTTCCACCCCATTCCCAACCGATTATTGCTTCCTCCCATCTGTTTAGGTTTGAAAAACTAATCATCACCCACCATTTCTACCAATTTAGCCCTCAACTCTTTCTACCTAACAGGCCATTCCTCAAATTCTCCATACTTCTGCAAGTTCTCTGAAGTTCTTTATCTGACCAACTATTCCACATTCTTACAAAATATCTTCTAAGAGATATCTGGCCTCTTAGATGCTGCCAACTCTTGTTTCTCTGAAGTTATTTCATTTAGTTTGATTTTCAATGCACTTTTTGAAAGCTTTTAGTTACAGAAACTTCAGAGCTTTTCCCATTATGTTTGGTATTCGAGCCCCCAGGCCTGCAAGTAGAACAATACATGAAGACATATTCAGATGTTTCCAGACTTAAATTCTTGTACAATTTCCTTCAGTTTAGAGCAAAAAATTATTTTACATAGTTTTCTTCACTAATTTCTTGTATCAACAGCCTGGCTACTCTGTGTTTCCCAGCAGTCTAATTTGCTTTATCACTTAAACTTGGTGAGTTACTCGTATAATTCACTGTGAAATAAAGTAAAAGAAACCTACTCTGTAAATACGGCCCATAATGTGTGCCTTGTTCTTCAGGAATCTCATAAACATTAATTATTCTGCATCGACCACACCACACTGGAGAAATAAAAACATTGTCCCAAGATTTTATTCCCAAGGCTTTCTGATTGTTTTTGACACCCACAAATGATGTGACAGCTCTGAAGTCCTTCAAAGTCTCTCAAGAAGACATGTCAAAAGAACTGTAAAAAGTGAGGCTTCAGAAAACATCTCATTTGATGTCTTTTCATTTCACTCCTTATTCCTCAACTGCCCATGACCTCCTTAAAGGACAAAAACTGAAGCTCAACCCCTTTTACTTCCTCAGACTCTTTTCTAAAAACAGTGTTGTAGTGTAAGCAATTTGGGGATGTTGCACAGGCTTTCCTTAAACTTGCTGCCAGAAAATACATTTAGAAGTTATAAATAGCACGTGTGTATATCGAAGGGAGTTTACCCTCTAGGCTTAATGTTATGTACAATTTAAGTTGTTTTCTGTGTTTTGTGCACAGTAGGGAGCAAGTTCCACGCAGCGTTCTGTGGTTGATATTCTCGGTTCTGATAATGTATGAGGAAACAGCACTAAGTCATTTTTATTTGCTGAGATATCAAAAGGGACCTAGCTGACATAACATCAGGGAAGAAAGGCTGTGACTCTCAGCCTTTTCATGGAAAAGGTACCATTTTCATGGAAGGATGGCAGAGATGAGAAACTCTCTGCCTCCCTCACACCGCTTTCATTTTCCTCAGCTGCCTGACAAGGCACTTTTGTTCAGCTGGACGTGGACGGGGAAAACTTGCAGGCTTGCAAGCTTTCAGTGGAGATCAAGCAGCAGCGAGGGCTCAGCAGCACACACGACTGGATGCTGACCCCAATCAAACTGCCTCTTCACAGGCAGCCCCCAGAATTTGGCAGGCCCGGCTTCCAGGCGCTAATTAAAAAGGAGCCGAGCCAAGTGTGTTTGCACAAGTGTCACGGTCACACTTCTGTCTTCATGCGGGTGATGTGATCAGCATCAGAACTGCTCATTAGGAAGGCTTCTCGAAATGCTCCAGGAACCCAGCTCTTTGCAATTTGTACTTTTGTGTGCAATTAGGGGATGCACAAATGAGTAGGCGGCTGATTAATTTTCTCCACGCCAGTGAAAGCAACGTTAGCCAAGCACATCACGGAGGCTGAAGGAAAGTGATGCTCACTGTTTATGTATTTCTGTCAGGATGAAAGGTAACACTTCACAACTGCCATGACAGGTCTTGCCTTGGAAATCAGTCCTTAATTACGTTCCTGCTGCTGCAAACAACCTCAGATAGGCAGAGTCACCATGCTGTACAAGAAGAGATCTCCAAAGGAGTGTTGCTCCAGTACCTACCCATGAAGACTTTGCAGGGGCTAAGGCCCAGCAGGAAGGGTCCCGGTTATGCTAGATGTGCACACCAGTAAAAGAAAACATCTCTGCATCTAGTTCAGTAGCAGAAGAGTGGAGATTCAGGTTCTAAGAAAGGTTTCTTAGATCCTCCTGCCTGCCCCAGGTAATTTCACTTAACAGATACAGCGTGAAATAAATGCCTAAATTATAAAAGGCATTAAAAATGTCACATCATTCTTATTTTCAGTGTTATGGCTGGCCTTGGATTCTAGTCACAGATATCATGAATTTCACTTATATTTCGTTACTAGTGTCTGCAACTGCTGCCTCTGTGCAGGGCATGTCGGGCTACTTCATTTTAAAAAAAGGTATTTCTGTGAATTAGAAAAATCAAACCTTCATCTTTGTGACAGGCTCATAAAGAGCTGCCACCAAGCTATGTGAGGAGGCCTGAAAGAAGCTCACTTCTTGCCACTGAAAAATGTGGAAAGGTGGATGGGTCACTGGTTGTCCAGTCCCATCTGACAACTCTTACATTAAAGCATTTTGCAAGAAAAAACTCTTTTGATACCAAGATTTAAAAGCTGAAGGTAAATGTGTTGTACTTTAATCTGTGGGAGATCAGGTCCCAGTTACACCCTATTTAGAGGAAGCTTGATACACAACCCAAAATTGGAAGAAATACTCATCTATGTGTTAGTATAAATAAAGAGAAAACTACATGATAAATACTTATTTTTGCTACTCTAACAATGCAGTTTCCTGATNTCTTCTGAAGCTCATTTGGCTGTTTATCAGAGCAAAGAGCTTTTATGGTACCCTCTCAGTTTCCATCCATCCATCCATCCATCCATTCTTGCCTTTAGAACTACTGATTATGACACCATTGGAGAAGGATCACTCTGACAACTGGAAATATTGGGGGAGAGTATAAGGATATGAGAGATGAAAAGACAAAACAGCTCAAGGTTTTTTATTCCTTGCAGTGAATTTTGTGATTCTGTGGATCTCATGGGTAAAAAAGATTTACTGTGATCTTCACTTGAACCCCACATTTTTGAATAGCCAAATTTTTGAAAAGCTTTCCAGTAAGGGTTCCTGTTGTCTCAAAGTAACCTTGTAATGGGGAATGGGTATTTTATGCAGCATGGAATGGGACAACAGCTTAAAAATACTTTTTTGGTAGCATCTGTGAAGTTACTCTGAAGAGGAGACATCCACAACGAGTTTGTACAAACTGGCTGAAACAACTGCCAGTAAAACTGAAAGCAAATGAGATCACTCTGCCTTCTGTAAATGGCACTTATTTTACAGAACTCTTATTTTGGATGTTCCTTAGAGAACTCAAAATACATTTTATAGGCTCCTGCTCTCCATCCTTCTTTTGTGAAGTCCTGCACCACAAAACCAGTCTGTTCAGACTTCAGAAAAACACGCAGAGCTGACGTGAACAAGCCTCCTCTCCAAGAAGTACTTAGTAATTAGGAGCACCACTGCACAGACCATTAGAACAACGACTGAGATTGCAAAGGGCCATCATGGAAAGACCCAAACTATGTGGATGAGAACCAGGTCAGGATGTAACACATTCCTAGCATTGAAAGCAATGGTTTGTTGGATCCGAAACCTGTAATAAACCCAGCGCCAACTGTTGCAGCAGACTCCAATCTGGAGCAATACATTTATCTTAAATAAATACCTTGTGTGGGAGGGGGCAATGCATGTGTTTTGGTTATTATTCCAAGGCAGCTGTTGTTAGAGAGAGGCTCTGAGTGCCCTGAGAAGCATCCTGGTGCAAAAACATTTTGTAGGTGAAGAGGTCAAAAGTGGGGTGCCCTTTAACAGAGGAGGGCTCAGTTTATCAAGTGACCCTGCAATTTGTCACCGTGACATTGTCACCCCACTACATCTGTTTTAAACCCTGACTGTACTGTATATAACACATCTACATGCAGTGATTTTTTTCCCCCCAGTATTTTGTACTGTATGTGCATGCTTATAAAGAGAGAATCACAAGGAGGACTCTGCTCTTTTTCTGTTTCATTCTCCGGAATCACTTAGATCAAGCACACAACAGGCACTGGCAATGTTTGTGTATGTATCCAGTTGGAACATCATAAAATTAAGTAAATTGATTGTGATTTCACAGCATTCTTAGATTGCCTGAGGCCACACATGTTTCTCCCAGTTTGTATTAAAGCATCTGTGTTCACAAGCATAACTGGAACTGAGATTCTCCTTTTGGCTCTTTGTCTCAGGCCTCCAAGACTGAGAAGCCAATTTTCTCCATAATAGATCATCACAGAGTCACAGAATGCCCTGGGTTGAAAGGGACCTTAAAGATCCCCTAGTTCCAACCTCCTGCCATGGGCAGGGACACTTTCTGCTGGACCAGAGCTGTTCAGAGCTCCATCCAGTTTGGCCTTAAACACTTCCAGGGATGTGTAATTGTGGATTGATAATGCCTGCTTACCCCAGGACAAGAGAGGGGACTTTGAAAGGAAAATGGGTGCTCCTCTTTCAGCTCTCGGTCATTTTGCCAACATGCTGAATGTGCTTTTCTCTCACAAAGCAATAGGACAATAATGATAAGAAATTACCAGATGCCACCGAGTCACATAAAACCCACTAACCCCAAAAAACATTGGAAGACATTATTTTCATTTCATTTGATTACGGGGTGGACTTTAAAATGTGATCTTCACAGAGAAAAGTCATCGCTACCCAGACGATCATGGACAAGTGAGAATGTTTGCTTCAGAAATCTGAACCAAGCAGAGCTCTCAGAGAGGACATTTTGGCCTTTAAATGAATGTAATTTGTGGATTGATGATAACTAGGCACAGTACTGACATGAGCTCCCAGACACTGCTAGACAATAGGAAAATACAAGGAATCCATAAGTCAGACCTTTCTCCTTGGGGAATTCACTGTGTCTGACCTGGAAACCACACACTCAGCCCTGTCCAAAAAGGAAAATATTAGTCACTGGTAGGTGGGCTCTCAACGCTACCTTGCAGGACCCTGATGACAGCCTGTCAAAGATGGGTCTTTGTCTAGAGGGACTTGGCTTCAAAACAAAATATTACAGTGAGAACGTTACCATTTGAGCTCCCTCATACTTTCTGTCTAAAAGCAAGACCACATATTTAGGCAGAATGCAGAATTGGCATCAGTGGAAGCAACATTCTCTCCTTTAACCATTAGTGTGTGACTGTGAGTTTGATGATCTTCCTAGTAATCTATATCTCATCACATCCTCATTAACATGGAATCTGAGAAATCAGGAAATAATAACTGGCCATGAAATTCCTCTGAACTCCTAAGTGCTATGCATTTGTAGTGTCTACTTTGTCTCTTCCAAGATTCCTGTTAATGGAGAAGAAAATCCATCAATACATTAACTGGTTTAGCACAGCCCCCAGATTTTTTCACTTTGTCTGGGGAATATAGTTTGGAGTTAATAAAAACAGTTATTCTCTGAATTTCTGGTTATCTCTGTAGGCTGGGTACATACCGCTGGCCTCAAAAACTTCCAGCACCGCTGCTTCATCTTCATTGAGGGAAGCATCCGCACTCAAACTACTTTTAAGTGGGTTTTTTTTTCACTACACAGGGCTTCTCTGCTCTTCTATTTTCCAGCTTTTTCTTCTGCTCGCACACATTCTCCATCCCACAGCAGAGTAGTGCCAACCCTGCACAGCCAAGCAAACAGGCATTTGGGGTCAGAGTAAAGTGCAAGAGGATTCCGTGCACTGCAGTGCCAGCAGTGAAAGCTCCAGCACAAAGGAGCCCTGACAAGCAGTGCTGTCTCCTGTGACACCCCTTGTCCTGAGGTCACACACAACCCAGTGCCAGAGGTGCATCCAAAGCCATGGGCTGTTAATAAAGTTAATCACCAGCCCCTGTTCCGGTGCAAGCGGCTCGTCATCCAAAAATCTCTCATCGAGCAGGGTTAAGACAACTACTGAGACTTACACACCTTAAAATGGCAGCTTGGGTTTCTCCTCTGAGATGTTCATGGATTTTATAGCAGTTTTCAGCCACCACTTCTCCTTTACTGGAGCTTTCCTGTTTCTCACTGCTGGCTTTCACACTTTCTTCTGTGCTTCGGCCCATGAGCTCTTTTAAAGGGACCGAATAACGTTTCCCACATGACAAATTGGCAGCACTGGATCGTTATTATTCTTTAGGTTAAACAAACAGTTTGGGTAGGGAACAGGTCTAGGTTAACTGAGGTAACAAGAGGAAGGAACAGAGCTGCTGCTGAGCCCAAACACTTGGTGGGTGGCATTTGCTTGCTTCACTGTTGCTGCTCCGAATTGCACGGAATTGGCAACCCAAGTGTTTTGCAATCAGGAATCAGGACCAAAATTCTGTGCAGTTTTGGCGCTGAGGCCACAAGTTAAATTTTGGGTTGGGTCTTTTTTTTGCTTCTCTCCTTAGATAGGAGACCTAGGAATTTACTGTTGCTTTTTTGTTTTTCTTTCTTAAGCAGATCTGCTTTTCTTACAAATATTTGGCTTTGCAAGTCAAGGCTTGGATAGAAACACCCTGTGCAGAAGATGGGGTCTGCTGTGATGCCACCAAAATCTTCATCTGCTTTGAAGAGGACTTTCCACTCACAGCTTGGATAGATCTCCATGGAAAGATGAGGCATTTCCTTGTTTTCAGGACTGCTCTGATCTCACCATCCGCTTATCTGGGGGAATCTCACAGGATTTATCCCAGTTATTGCTTTGCACAGGGAAAAACTAATAAAAGGTACAGATTTCATTTCACCAAGCAAATCTTGGTGTGTGGTACGAGACCTGCTGCAGTGTCTGGACCAGAAGGCAAAATTTCATCTTAGTCAGGCTTTTCCAAGAGACAGGTAAGTCCCTTGGTAACTGCAAGGAGGAATGGTTGAATTTCATTGTTTGTACAGAAGCCCATACCCACACTTTTAAAGTAAACCAACCTAGATCCCCACAGGGTCTCTCAGACTGTTTACTTTTAAACTCCTGGAAAATCTGGGGTGGTGGTTTAATTGACTTGTTACCTTACTCTCCTGGCAGCTCCTTCAGTACCTTTGCTCACTGTAGCAAAAAGGAAAACAGGAAAGAAAAGGAGGGAAAAAAAAAAAAGGAAAAGAAAAATTAAATCCTATAAAGATAACACAATAAATGTTGCATCAGCAGTTTTCTAAAAGGATTTTGTTGTTATCAAAACTGGCAGACATTAAACAGACAGTCGCAGAATAATTGATATGGGCAAGGGGGTAAGCATTTAGTCTCCCAGTAGGCCAGCCACCTGTGCAAACAGCACTTCCAACCTCTATTTCGGCTGCTGGCTCCTGAACAGTCAATTATTTAGGGCTTTCCAGAGATTTCGGTGGTAGAGAAAAAAAAAATATCCAGGCCTGTGTTTGAAAGGTAGCTTTATCAGCACAGCTCAGTGGTGCAATTACAGCCTGCCTTTGTTCCTGTGGAGGTGACCGCAGGTTCCAGCCAGAGCTCTCTCTTTTGTTTAACTTTTGGGGAGTAGTGATAGCACCATCCATAATGTTCCCATGTTCCTCATGTCCTGCACAGGCCTTTCTACCTGCAGTCTCCCTGCACACACTGCAGGGGAACAGGGTGGATTCAGTGAGACACAGAGCGTTTTATCCCCCCCTTTCCTCCCAAAAAGAGATAAAAATTCCTGGGTAGCTAAAGGCTGATTTCAACAATGACTAAATACCACAGAAAATAAACTATTTGGAAAGATCTTTTCCTGTAGTTGAAGCTTTCCTGAGCCATCCTTCAACAATGCACAATTAAGGAGTGAGAAAAGATGAACAGGTTTATCTCACTCATCTGGACTAGACATTGGTGTACACGATGCATATTTTTAGGTAAGGCTAATAATAACAAAATAATAACAATAACAAAAATAATAATAATAAAAAACCAACAAACTAAAAGAAGCTATATTTCCTCCTATTTTGGGGAGGAATAGAACCACTAACTGCTCAATTATACATTGGTTAAGCTGGTTTACGATTTCCTAAGTGTCTGTTGTAAGGTTTCTTGTACACATGGCAAAGGAGGATATTTGATTTCAGAAACCTTTGATGATCTACATCATGCCTTGTTCTGCACTCCCACGGGGATTTTGGAAGAAACTGTGCTACTTTTATTTAATGAAATGAACCCTTTTACACAAACATAAAATAATTCATGTGGGAAAACACATTCCTAAAGTGATGTATAAAATCTTTGGCTCTGATCTGCTCATTAACACCCAGGAACAAGGTTTACCAGTTAGTGCTGACAGCTCAGTTTTCAGTAGTGGTCAGGAGACGAAATATCAAATCATCATATACACTCATGCAGGCAAATATTTTCCCTGTGTGTTCTTCTCCTTCCAGGATTGTTTACAAGTCATGTATTTGTAATTCTACCTTTACTTTTTTTTTTTTTAATTTGGTGCTTCTCAGAATGAATTGCTCCAAATTCTTCAAGCTGTTTAAACACTGATGCCCGGGACCCACCATTGCTTTTCCTTCTCATTTTATTTGCCCAGTAAGGTACATGCACAGCCCCTTTATGTCCTACAAAGTTGATATTTTCTTGCCAAGTTTTTGACTGCAATCCCAAAGTTCTCTTAATGAAATTTTTGGGATCAAAACTGATGCTGGTTTTGACCAGACAGCATCCTGTTACCCTTACGCTTTTTCCCGTAGCAGATTATTCACAGCTCACTCTAACAAAACAGATTCACCATTTTGTCTTTCTGTTAGGCTCCATATCCTACTCCTTATTTCATCCTGCTCTTCCCAGTAACATTTCTGTCTAATGGCTATGTGCCATGTTCTTCTGGCAACATGGCATTTACAACTTTGGCCTTAAAGCATCTCCTCTTACCACCAAGGAAAGAGATTGCACTGCATGATGCAAGCAAATTTAAACAATAATGCAAAGGTTGAACACCTTTTAGCCACCTGAAATGTGCTTGGTTTTTTTTTCATTGAAGTATTTTTCTCTTGAAACACTGAATCCCTCCCAGCCTAGGGATGTTTCTGCACCCATCGCACCCTGGATGCATTTCCAAGTCTCCAGGGGTCCTACCCAAAGTTCTGCTGGGATATCCTCCTCACCCCTTCTGCTCCGTGGTCTGTCCATGTAAACAGTGCACACAGAAGATGTGTGGTTCTCCAGCTTTCCAAAATGTTCCCTCTCAACAGGAGTCTCGAGAGGTCTGTGCTTTCCACCGTGGCTGCTCTTCTGGGGGCTGCCAGGCCCAGGTGAAGTGCTGATGGACACAATGCCTCAAGTTTTAGCTTTCATGTTTTTCAGATTCTGTGCTGCTTAGGGATGTAGTTCTGAGCCTCATATTGAGTGTCAGTGAGCTCTCTTCACAGAGTTGGTAGACAAAACTAATCCTTTTCCTGCTGGGGACCAAGGACAACTTTTAGGCCCCAAAGCACAAACAACAGTGGGCTGAAGGGAGGAGCAAGAAGGATGAGACCTCACAATCCAAAGCTGCAATTGGACAATTAAACCCCAATATACAAAGGGACCTAAACCTATAAAAATGTAAGATCTCATGACTGGTGAGCCATTTTTGTGACCATTCTTAGTCCACCTGGGGTATAACCCTGCTCAGGCTCTTGTCCTCCCCAGGGTGTACCCTAAAGGCCTTTTAATAAATACCTACTTTATTCTCTAGCTCTGTCCAGTCTCTGTTTCAGGTCAGCCTTCCCAAGGCATCAGACACACAGCCACAACTACAGGCAAGGAGCTGTGAAACACCACCAGGGAGTTAAACTCTGACTTTCTGCCCAAACTCGGCACAGTTGTTTTCAATAAGCAAGGAAAGCATCAGCTGAAATATCTGTTTTCTGCTAAGAGAGTAAACTAAGATAAAATCTTTCCAGCAAAACTAGCCATTATCCACAAAAGTAAAGGGAGGCCAAAGTGCATCGGTTTTGTTTGCTTCATATTCCCTTTTTTGGGGGGGGAGGCGGGTGTTGGAACATCAGGCAAATGCTAAAATCTTCACAGAGCCCAGTGTTAATAGACTTTTGGCATCCATCCTGCATCAGCTGGACTTGTAATCACCCAAGAGGTTTACATGGGCCGATCTGCCTCGCTTCGATGGGTCAACATCAATCTTAATGCGGGGTGCTGGTTTCTACATAGCGTCACTCATGCCTAAAGTACACAGTTCTAGGGCAGATATAGCAGGAAAAATCACTGTAAGATGAAGATTGAAAATTATCTTTAGAAAGAAAAATCACCGCAGCAAAGAGATTCAGTCCCGTTTAGATTCTTCATCTCATCACTGCTATTGCCCCTCATAAAATGACAGAAATTTTAATCGCTTCATTGCTAACATTTCTGTGGTGCTTTGGGTTTGCCTGGTGGGTAAACAAGTACTGCCCTGTTCACTCCCTGATGTTTTTGTAAGGGCCTTTTTATGTGTTGATGTATGTTGTAAACTGAACACAGCCTGGCCTATTTTAAACTGTACAGTGAAAATACCGTGGGTTCATTTCAGGGGCTACCAGATAGAAAGTACAGCTTTACAACAGATTTTATCCCACACTCTACCTTATTTGTACCCCCTCTTAAAATTTTATTTTAATTTCTAGACTTTGTGTCCCTTTATTGCTTTTAGAAGACATGGTGTGGCTGCACCCTTCTTCTTACTCAAAACTCACTTTCATGAAGATCCAAAATAATGTTTGCCATCGTGCAATTTGTTTTCCTTTCTACCACCAAAACAATTACAATAAAAAAATAAAGCCTGATGAACCAGCTTTGCATCTGTCTTGTCAATGACAAAACTGAGGAACTCACATCAGTGATTTGTACGGTTCTCCAACTACTGTAAAATAAAATGTTCAAAAGGATGAAAAAGAAGGTTCATGTGTGGAAGGATTGATTTCTATATGTACTAAAGTGTTTGATTAAACAAAATTGCAGATATGCTACTCCATATAATGCTGACAGGTGATACAAGCTTTGTGTTTGTTACAGTAAAGGGCACCCTTCATCTCAGGTGTATGAGACTTCCAGCCCTTTTTCCAAGAAGTGGAATGGAGGACCTTAAAAGACCTTTCAGGACATTTGCTCTCAAGCTTTTCATGTCTTATGTGAATTGAATGCTGACTGGGAACTGATGTTCCCAATTCAATCAAAAAGCCCTCCTGTGCATATGCAGAAGCCTTTGTGTCTGCCATAATTATACAGAGAGACCAGGCATTTAAATTAGACTCTGAGAATTAGACTGCATGGAAATCCTTAGCTCCCAGATAAATATCACAAAAGAAACAGATTCTACGCCCACCCCAGCTGCAAAATTTGTTGATTCATCATCTCCCATTTGTGAGGCAGGACTCACTATTCCAGCTTTATACACATTCCTCTGCCACATCAAGACAAAAAGACACTAGAAGCACATTTCTGTCATGATTTCCTGTGAAAGATATTTTAATTGGATTTAATTGCCACAGTGTATTCTCCGTGGCCCCAATCTGAAATGGGGGGCTTAGCCCCTCCCCCAGGTAGCTAGAGTTAATAAAATAAGCAATCCTTTTCTGCCTCCTTATCTGCCATCTGGGCATTGCTGGGGTCAGTAATTCCCTATACCAGTGGAAGCACAGATGGATTTGGGGAATTAGGGCTTCACACAGATTGTGATGTAGATTCCCTCAAAATGGGAGCTTTTGTTTTTAAACAAATTAAGTACCTCCTCCTCTGCTTGGTTACAAAGGCCCTTTTCCAATATCCAATCACATATCCCTGTAATCCTTTTGTTATTGCAGCCTCAGTAACAACCTCACAGGGAGAAATTAAAGCCAACCTCTGTCTAGAAATGGTGGGCAGCTTCACCAACTCGCTGAGACACCAGGCTGGGAGCCCTTTGTGCACTGACTTGACATACGACATCCAAAAGGAGCACAGATGCAGTGTTTGCACTATTTTTGCCCTTCTACCGTTGTTTCCTCATCATTTTTTCCCCACTTTGCCTCCTCCCTGAGTCTCTGGAAAGTGCTTCAACCTGGGAATGGCTTTTGGAGCAAGATAACCACGACAGAAAATTAATCCTTTGCCAATCCTTCACCTGGCAGCTGTTTGCCATCAATTCTGCTTGGACACCAAACTACTTTCCATGGGCTTTTCCTTCATGTGTCTTTACCACAGAGCTCCTGTGTCCAGTGAATGTCACTGGGCACGTTCTGTTTTCAAGGAGTTAATTTCAGTGTGTGATGTTTGCATGGTTTCCAGAAAACACATGGAACAGAAAATTAGCCACATTTTTCCTGATGATTTAGAGTTGCTATTAAATTCTACTTCAATTTCTAATGAATGCTGAAAAAAAATCAGCTTTTTTTTTTTTTAATTGTTATTTATGACATCGGTGGAACTGAAAGTAAGCCCACTAGACCAGAAACAATCTCATAGTCTTCATTCACATTACGAGTTTAATAGCCAAAATGTATTAAAGTCATTAGAAAGCCCAGTAAACTGTTTTTACAGTAAGCTAAAAAAGGTTACAGTCCCCAAAGTTTGCCTTGTTTAAACTACATTCATCACCAGTTTGGAGACAAACATGCATTCAGACACTTCGTCTGGCTGCAGAAGTATTTTCCAGCATCTATTATTTTCTGTCAGCTGACAGCACTGAATCTTCCAAGTATTGAATTTAATGCTGAAAGTAGAAATACTATTCCTGCTTTCCTTTTGCTGCCCCAGAGCACCCTCCAGGCTCCAGCCATGCTGCTAATCCTGGGCTGGGATTCCACTTGGTGTCCTGGGCAGTGCTGGGGCCCCAGGGAAGGGGAGGTGGCCACCTCAGATGATTCCCTACACCCTTGCTTTTACTAAATAACATGGGGCTCCTGCCCCAGCTGGTTTTTTGATGGCTATGAAAGTAAATTTAATTTTTAGCAGGACACAATGAGGCAAGGAAGTGAGCAAAGAGGTCATCTGTGATTTCTGGCTGTGGACTTTCAGATGGGGGTGAACATTATTATGGTGACCCGATTGCAACTGATAAAGTTAAATGCTGCAAATTATTTAACTCGGCTGTTTGATCCATTCCTAGAAATCTTATTCAGTATTCTGGGAAGCAGGGGTTTTTTTTCTTTTTCTTTTTTTTCATGCTTTTTCATTACCTGCTGAATAAGGAAAGGATTACAGTAATGTCAAATTCCTTGCATTCCTTCTATTGAAGAAGGCTGAGAAAGAAAAGTCACCATAGGTTTTTAAGGAAAAAATCCTGAGAAATACCTGTAAAGCAGAGCTTCAAGCTTCAGCCATGGGACGTGATAGGTTTTTTGTTGTTGCTGCTATCTTTGAAACATTTTTGTATAATTGAAAGCCCTTGGTTGAGAATGCAAGGCAGAAATTTAGATTCTCCTGATAGTCATCCACTTTAAAAGGTGGGGAAGCATACCTCTACAGGCATTCCCAAAGGGGGATGTTTAAGGTGGTGGTAAACTGGAAATTTAAAGGATGGTTCCTCTCTGAATATGTCTGTGCAACAACTGTGATTGAATCTTGCTCATGAGGGTTCCTAACTGAGGGTGAGTTATTTTAGCTTGAGGAATAAGCCTGCTTTGTCCTTCCTTCCCCAGCAGCAGCAGCAGCAGCAGGAGATGAGGTGCTGGGCTCAGGGGACAGGGTGCCCTGCCCTCACAGAGAAATCCCCTTGGCCCACTGAACATCCACTGCCTCTTTCTCAGGACCCCACCCATTTGGGGACAGAAGAAACTTTCCCACCAGGGACAGGGAAATATTTCTGGCTTTCAGGTTTCTCTACAGCACAAGGGTGAGAAAAAACCCTGCAGAGGATCCCTGTAGCCATCCAGCCATCCTCCCAGTGGGGTCTTTGCCTGCAGAGTCGTGTTTTATGCTTTGGACACTAACACACAGACTGACTGAAGTCTTTGGTCCTGACACAGAGTACTTGACAGATGCATAATGGTGTGTTTTACGAGTCTGTGCAAGGTGATCTTTTGATCAGTGTTGCTAGCTGAGGCTGGGCGTGTCCCACTTTAGGGACAGAAAGAGAGCAGGTCAGAAGCATCACAGTGAGGGGACAAACTCTTCCTACTTCATTTACAATCTAACTACTTTATACATTTGTACAGAGGTCCAGAGATTGGCTACAGAGGTCGCCACCTCTCAGCCTGGATGATGGACATCACCATCAATCGTTTCTTCTCTCAGAGGAGAAGAATGCAAACATTTTAAGAATAAACATTGTTTACACGAAGGCTGCATAAGAAAGTTCTACAGAAAGACAAAAGACAGAAAACTCAAGGCAACAGATCTCTCCTTGGCCTGAGGAGCAAATATTTAGGTATGAAAACCCACCGACTGCCCAACACATACCTCCTCCAGTGACCTATGCGCTGTGAGCAGAAATACCCCAGGCACTTACTCTTTATGAGCCTTCCAGCAATCTGAGAGCATCACCTACACAGCTTTCCCAATCTTTACAAAGAGTTTGAACCCAGAAAAGGCGGCGAGGGGATCGTTACTGAACAATAAACCCAGTGGTGCTTTATGTAACCACGAGGTACACAGTACCTCTGCTCTCCAGCTGCACGGTGATTGCTGACTGCCCAAGCTCATGGAAAATGTTTAGAGCCAAGCTGCATGCACATCTCATGTTTTTGAAAAGGCATGCATGCAGTACTTCCCTTTGCTCTACAGCAACAAGGATGTTTAACATGATCTCCCCTGCTCCACTGGCAACCCCAGGGGAGAAGCACTGCACACTTGAAAACAGCCTCAGGCGTGGAAGGCTGGCACATGAGCATAGTCACACAGAATCCATTTCAAACACCGAAATAGGATGCCCTTCACTCTTTTTTGTGTGCAAGGAATTTTGATTTTAAGGAATTAGGGTGCAGCAAATGTATTAATCAGCTCAACTCATTTGATTGGGCTCATCACATGATCACCAAGTGTGCTTTCTCTATGAAGAATGAGAGAAAATCACTTTTAAAGTGAGCACTGTGTCTAGTATAGACCTCAGGACATGTAGTCTGTTTCCCCAGTCTTAATATGTAATGAATTTCCCTTTTGTCTTTAGAAATTCTCTAATTATTTGTCTTTCCTCCACCCCAACTTAACACTTGGTAACTTGATTTGAAAACTCTTTTTTCGCAAAGATGTCCATGAAGCTACAGGAGTTATTTCTACCTAGCCAGTGGCCTCAAATGATTTCTGTTTGGTTCCTGTGAGCAGTTTCAGCTGCAAGATCTGGGGTGTAAATATCCACCCTTTCAGTCAGAGCAGAGGGAAAGCAGTGCAAGTAAAAACGATCTTTGAGTACTGTATGATTTTCTCTACTACCTAAGGAACAAAGAGAACAAGATATTTTAAACAATATTTTTATGCCTATGAATTATTCAAATGCTTCAATATTTTGTCTCACACTATGTTCAGTACATGCTGATGCAGTCAAATGATAATAAGGAACTGGAAAAGGAAGGGTTATTAAGCATTTGCCTTGCTTCAGCTTAAAAAACTACTTGATTTAATATGAAGAACCTACAGAGGCCCATGCTTTCAGAAACGGCATCTAATTTTAGATTTACGTGGGTATAATTGAACAGATTTTAACCAGGAATTGTAGCATACAAATGCAGAGTCATAATTCAGTTCCCTACTCTAGGCCCACAAATGCTCTTTGTCTGCTACAAACACTTAATTTTTGATGTAAGTGTAGAGACGGGATGGTGTTTGGAAGGTGAACTGATAATTTTTTTTCAGTTTTTCCAGCCAGCTGGCATGGGTGACATTTCAAGATGTTACAGATGACCTCTTCAGTGAACTGCAGGAAGTTTTTTTCAGGTTAGGTTTCAGATACAGCGTGAAATGCTGGTCTGGAGCCATTTTCTTTATCTGACACGGCTCAAGCCCATGCAGAAAGGTCAAGTAACTTGCCCTAAGTGACAGAGTGACTGAGTGGCTCCTAGACCTCTGCTCCCAGCTCCTAGACCTCCCATGCTCCTCAGCCACCTCACAGAAATTCAGAAGCCTGTGCCTAAAGTGTTACTGCCTCAAGTCGTGTCTGGAGGGAGAAGTCAGTATCTAAAGGTGTAGAAACGCATGACTTTTGCCCTCATCAACAAGCCTGAAAATTCCTGTTTTCCCCCTCTTTTCCCCCTGTCCCACCTGGTTCAAGAGGCACCAGTTCATGTCCCCTCCCTGCAGGCTGCCTCTGCATCAGCACCTTTCCAAAGAGGGCAGATTGCAAAACACACTTCTGCTGAGGGGCTTATTTCTCCTCAGCCATAACCTCCTGACTCATTTAATAGACTAACTATCTGGGATGGAGCCCAAAACTTTGTAGCTGGATTCTGTTTTCTGTCCCTCAGGGCAGTTCAGTCCTCCATGCACTGTGAGCTTGAGACCCCTCTTCCTGCTTGATCCAGGCAGCAAGGACACTGAAAATGAAAGAAAAAACCCAGTTTGTCGAACCCAACTTATGTTCCTGGCAAAATATTATTGCTTTGCTTTAAAAAAAAAATGCTCTTAAAAGACCTGAACACGTAAAAGCTGTCAGCCATCCAGCCCCAGACTTGAAGTGTGTTATACAGACAGGTTGGCCACAGGGCTCCCATTGACTTTAATGGGAGTTTTGATACAAGATCTATTTGCAGGGTATTGTTAATCTGTACACTCACTGCCACTAGAGAAAGTTTTAGGGAAGCAAAATGTCTTGGGGGGTTCAAGCTAATGGAAAAACTCTGTGATGTCATGACAGCACAGCTCAGATCTTATTTTACTCTGGAGTGTCTGAGTGGATTGGTGATGCCATGATTCCGGAGCTCTGGTATGAGGTTTTACATGCTGTCTTATTTCCACATGTCTGAAGAGTCCTGAAGTTTCCCCTGCAGTGCATCACCAATCTTTGTAAATATGAGGCTACAAGGGAAAAAACATTCCTTCTCCTTTCTGAAGGCAAAATGCTATACTACTTTTTAAATTAAAGTTTTCTTTGAGGAGATTTTAACTTTTAATACTGGTTTGCCACATACAGATAGAGGCTGTTATTTTTCTAACCCCTCTGAATATTTAGCATTCCACCAGAGGTATTTTTTTTATTGGCTTGCGCCATAAATCTCAGTGTCATGGGTCTTTTGTGCATACTAAAAAGTTAAAGGGGTTCACCAACTCAGCAAAACCACGTATAACTGCAAAGCTACAAAAACAGGTTGTTTCTGAGATTTTAGGAAGAAAAAAAAATGCCCAGAATTATGGCTTTACGGGATAAATCTTCAAGGAAACAACTGCATTAGCAGTGAATATTTATGAGTGATTAGGTATGCCTGTTAGAATGATCCTTTGGAAGCCAAACATATTGCAGTACATTTCTTCTTCTCTCAAAGGATTTATATCTTAATTTCAGACTTGACACTTCGGTGTGTGAGTGGATCAGCTCAAAGAGCACATCACTTTTCTCACTGAGGACATTTTGGCAGCACCACTGTTCTTCCTAGTACTCTAATTGCCTCTCATTTTGGAGATCCTACAAAAGCAGTGAGTTTTTCTGTCAGTGCCCTTAAAAGAGGGTGGAATCAGTGAGTGAACTGAATTTAGAAATCACTTCAAGCAGTCTGTCACCCTCAGATGATTATGAAGAGGTTCCTGTACAAGGAAGGCAGGCAGCCACACCATGTCAGTCCAGATTGCATAAGAGACAACAGAGGTAGCTGAAATTTGATAGTGTGTGAAAAAAAGAGCTGGTAGATTTATTCAAAATGTGCAGCAAAGTGGCTACACAAAAGTAGGGGGAATAATTTTAACAGATGGTTCTTTAGGAAGGCTCAGAAAAGAGAAGGTCACAAATAGCAGAGTGGGAGATGCTCAGGAGATAATTATATTAAGTGGAAAGAGAATGTGGATTTTGTTGCTCTGTAGAAAAAGCAATGACAAAATATTATATGTCATGCAGGATGGGTAAACAAAAAATTGGATCTCAAATGGGATCAGCTGGGAAGAGTGGAGTTCGTTCTAAACATTTGAGAGAAATAAAAAAAATATGGGTTTTATGTCTGTGACTCAACAACTGATATAAGTTGGATAGTGTTTTCAAGATCAAAGTTATTCAGTGCAAATCCTGCAGGCATCTGCACTGTATTGTTGACAAATGAAAATATAAATTCAATTCTACAGTGAAGGTGAGGAAAAGAATGGCTCCAAAGTAAGAGGAGGATGTTCTGTCTGCTCTGATCCAAGACTGTGTTCACTGATTTTCTGGACAGGAGACCTGGCCAAAGTGTACTGTACTGAGGCTCCTTTTTGGCCAGTATTCCTGCACTTAGTTGCGTGGAAACTATGGAACGGACAGGTAGGAGGAAAAGACCTCAAGTGCACATCAAGATCCCATCCCAGCACAGATCTGGGATGTGTCCAGGACCTGCACTTGGACCCAGAAGCCGGGAAGCTCTGCCAAATCCCACCATATTCACATGGTCTTAGCAGAGCGCAGGAGGATCATGAAACCAGCAGTGAGATGCAGCTGTGAGAGAGGCAAAGATCTCTCCTGGGATGGAGCAGGGGAGGGATTTCCAGAGGAGATAAGGAAGCATTAATGCCTCAGAAGGCCCTTGTCTGGCACAGTGTACTTACTGTCCTCCACTTTGGAGGAAAACTGACTCGTGCAGGAAGATGTGGAGTCAGGAACTGCCTGGGGAAGGGAGAGACTGAAGAAATCAGTGAAAGACAGAGCTGGGTGGTTTAGTTTCCCCGTAAAGGAGAAATAATCACTAAATTTTGATACTTAGGGACATAAATGCTAGCTAATTCCCAATCATTTACTCCTCAGAGCTTTCCAGTGTCACCTGCTTTGCCCATCTGGAGGGTGACAGCATCACCACCAGTGACAGCTGTGGCTTGCTGCAGCTCTCCCCTCCATGCCACAGCTGCTGTTAAGGTGGAGGAGAACGCTGAGTTTTCCCCAGGTGGAAGCATTGCTGTTTGTCCAAAATAACTGTGTTCTTCAGGCCCATATTGCTTGCTCTCCCCATAAATTCAGCTACTTGACCATGGTTTTGGTTTTAATTTTTTTTCTGGCACATGGCATTTGGTCCCACAACACACCCAGTGGCTCGGGCCAAGAATGACACTTAATTTTCGAGCAGCCTTATTGATGGTATTATAGCTAATATAAATTATACTGAAATATTTAAAATAGCAGCAAGTTCATTTTGTTGCCCAAAAATAGTACATGAAGGACTTTGTATTTTCTTTTAATCATTTTCATTCAACAGGTAAACACTTTGCAAGCAATTGTTTCTAATGCAAAGCCAAGTCAGGTATTAGACAGCGGGACTTAGTAAATTTTTGAGTTTGGGAACACTGAAACACTGAGAAATGCTGTGTTTTCACTCAAAAAAAAGAGGGAAACTAGCCAAAACCACCCCCCTCTAATGAGCCTGACAAGAGGTAGACACTTTTTAGGAGGAGGCACATCTGGGGCAAGATCACTGATTTGGGCACCCAGCCCAGACTCACTCGGGGGCCCCAAATTTGCCCATTTGCGCATACGCTCTGTGAAGCATTTGCCCTGCACAGAGAGCCTTCAGCACAGAAATCACCATCCCAATTTCACTTAAATCCTCAAAACACAGCCACAAAACAGACTTGAGTGACACAGATCCATGTGTAAACCCTTTGTGGAGGACTCAACTGGGTCATTTTTCAAGCGTTGACACCTGCGTGCACAGCTGATAGATTCTCACACCTGGCTGAACAGATGATTGGATTTGCACCTGGAAAATCCATTTTAGGAATGATTTTTGTATGTATAAACTGTATGATGTTACAGCCTCTGTAGGAGTTTATGCTCGGAAAAGACCATGAACTGTAATTTGAGGTAAAAGTTGCCTCTCATTGCAGAGAACAAACGAGAAAAAAAAATGGGGATAAGAAGCAGATTTCTTATCCTGCGCTCCTCAACTGTTATTAAAAAAAAATCTGGAAGCATGTTTTCCCTCCTTAATTCCATCAATACTTGAAAACCACTTAAGGCTTCAGCCTAGCACAAGAATGTATTAACCTCTCTGTCTTTTCCAGGCTTTGCCAAACTTTTTAAAGTCCTTGCACCCTACAGTTTTGTATCTCAGATTTCTCAGTCTGAGCGGAGCAGACGAAATTACAAGCACTCTGGTCCCTTGCATCCTTCCTCTGACTGAGCAGCCCCAATTCTTCCCCCCAGATCAATGAGCAAAAGTCAAATGGAGGACCAGGCAGCAATCCTGAGGCCTGCCTTCCCTGCTGCTGCTGGCAGCAGAGAGCTGTGATGGGATACACAGGTGCATCCCCAAGGTGGCTGAGCTGCTGGGATGGAAAATTAATCTCACAAACACCAATCCCAAGGATTCTAACTTGATAATCATCATCCGTGTGCTGTGCCCATGGGCGAGGAACCGTGCCTACTCCAAACTTGGATCAGAGCAGACAGAACATCCTCCTCTTACTTTGGAGCCATTCTTTTCCTCACCTTCACCATGGAATTGAATTTATATTTTCATTTGTCAACAATACAGTGCAGATAACGCCAGATGCCTGCAGGATTTGCACTGAATAACTTTGATCTTGAAAACACTATCCAAAACACTGCTGCTGGCAGCAATGCCTGGACATAGCCCATGCAGGAGGTCCAAATAAAGCCAGTGACTTGTCAGAAGAAAGAATCGATGTGTTTCTTCCATCGCTGTTGCTATAAGAACAGTAGGAATTAAACAGAAATGAAATAGAGCAGTCAAAGGCTATGGCAGACAGGGAACACTGGGATTGCCTGGAAAGGCAGCGAGAAGCCCCTCCAAGAATAATTGGTAAGCGAGACTATGCCACACTGGAGAGCTGTCACCATCCAGGGCCTTGCTCAGCAAGCTAGGAAATGCCTGGGTGCAAGCATCAGCTTGGAAATGCCGATGGAATTTTGCTCAAGCAAGAGAAAACAGGACTGACCCGTGAGGTGTGAGAATTGGCAGCCCAACCACACGGAAAATGTGGAGCTGGTGGAGGCCGCGGATGAAACAGAAGTTTCTCCGCTGCGCCAATCAATCCCTTAACACCTTTGTCATCTTGTGCTGCCCACATAACTCCGGTGGGGTGTTCAGGCACAGGGGCTAAATATACATTTACAGGAAAAGGTGATGCCACGTTCAGCGATGTCTCGCTCGGGTCTGAACGGGTCCCTCATTTCTGAGCTCTTCCATCCAGTTACTTCCCAAAATAACTGTGATCATGAGAAAGGATGAAGTAGCAGAGGAGTTGGAAGAAATGAAAGAACACAGGAGAAAAAAAATGAAACATCCTTTGTCATTCGTTGGTTGCAACCACAGGAAAAGGGACAGAGATCCTTTGTCTACCTGTGAGTCTCATGCCCAGATTCTTAGAGGCAGAAAGAAGTACAGTGAAAGACTACAAGAAAGAGATGGAAAGGAGTTTGATTCCTTTTATTTCACTATATGAAATGATTGTACAAATCTGTGATTTGAGGGAAAGTAGGAAAACAAACGAACCATTATGTCCAGGCCTGATACAAAAACAAAATAAGTATTACTCTGAAAAGTGACTGCAAACAGAGTGTCTTGTGAGTAAGCATTAACACTCAAAACTCCTCCTATCTGCCATTCACTACAGTGTCAAAATTGCTGATTTCTGGAGCAGTACTTCCTGTCAGTCCTGAGGTGCATCCAGAAATTTCAAAGTAAAGCTGAGTTTATTTTCTCTATTGAGTGCAGCAGACTAAATTAAGTCTCCAGTGGATTTGCAGAGGAATAGCTTACTCGACAGCTGTAAGTGGCTTTATTGGTATTCAGAAGAATTAGAATCATCTCCTCTGCTCTTCAGCAAAATCCTCAAAGCTACAGCAGAATAAATGTCACACCTCCCTCCCCCAAAAGCCAGCAGCAGCTGATTTTGAACAAAACGCAGGAACAAATCTGCTGACAAAAATCTCAGTGAAGCTCAGGATGTTTACATTTGTAACTAGATTTGTGTCTGAAAACAGTAGTCACTCTTCACTGAGGTGCACTCTCCATGCCCTGCCCCATGGACACCGAGCCTGCCACACAAGATCTGCACCACAACTGCATCAACTCAGACCTTGACCCCTCTCTGGGGCAGGGAAGATCATCACAGTCTTGCCCAAGCAGCCCATCAAGCCTGAGTTCTCTGCAACTTCACAGCACTCAAGTCAGAGGGATTTCATGACTCCATAGCTTCAGTGTTTGCTTTATCGAAAGAGGAGAACTGCACTGGCTTTGCCACAGACACCAAGCAGGAGGCTGGGAACATTTTTCTCCCACCCTTTTTTCACCCTTCCCCCAACACCTCGCTGGGTTTTGGCATCAGAGAATCAAACTGCATCATCACCTTATTACACTTGACCCCTTGATTTTTAGAAGTCCACAAACACAAAGGGCTGCTGAAGTTTTTCCAGCTTAGCATCTGTGCCCATCAGCTCCTGTGTTTCTTTGTAATAAAGTTATTAAAACTGTGTGTTTTGGTTCTGTGGATTTATTACTTGGATGCTTTTCAAAGTCTTAATCTTGGGGTATTTTGAGACCTTAAAATGTTAGAGAGTTAGATCTTTTTGCCTTTTATATTCTCATCCTTTGGTGCACTAAAAACAAAGTATAAATAACTGGCTTTACTCCTATCTGCTCTGCCTAAAGTTTTGATAACTTAAATGCAGGCAAATTTTTCTTTGAAGCCAATTAAACCGAAGACTTTTTGTAAAGAACAGGACGTGAAGTGGAAAAAAACAGATATCACATATAAAATAATGTAGGATTCCATTCCTTTTACCGCAATAATAGCCTTGAAGGGTTTGCTTTCACAAATAATTCAACTCCAGCGAAAGTGATATAAGTCAGCTGAAATCAGAGGAACAGCCCTGAACTTTGATTCATTGTTTTGCTCAGATAGTTTAAACTCTCAGCGACGCGTGATTTAATAAAGACAAAACGGAGCTGTCTACCCTAGCTGCTACCAAGTAATTTAATACACCCTCTTCTCAGCTGTAGATAAACAGAAAATACCATGACAGAGCTACATCAGCTATGGAAATATTCACTTGAGGAGGAGACTGATCTTGGAAGTCCCTTCTAAAATAAAGTGAGTGCTGTTGCTCCCATGAGCTCATCCTCACCAGCTGCGGGGCCAGGAGGAGGTGCAGGATCAGCAGCGGGGACCTGAGGGGACTGCCAGGACACAGGGCTGTGTGACAGCACTGACAGGCCAGCCAGGAGTGTGCCACCAGCTCCTCTGGAAGAGCCTGTGCCGTGGGCACGCAGCTCAAAACATAGGAGGAGAATAAATAAAACAATACAAGAACTGAAGGAGCCGAAGTATTAATGTTTAGATATTTCCAAATTATTGATATGCGGTTTATCCCTCCATGTTTATTTGAAGCTCAGCAGACTGCTAAAGAGCAAACTGACGTGCCTTATTCCCAGGTTTTATAGCCAAGGCTGACTTACATGGCAATTGTGATGCCTCTCAGTCCTTCTGCTCAGTCAGTTCCAAGCTGGTGCAGAAAAATCTGGAATAAATACAGTTTTTCCTTCTTCAGTGCTGGTATGGTTTTCAGAGGTGTACAGCAGTCATTTCTGTGCCTTTCCCATGACTGCCATTTCAGAGGGTAACTGATGCAAGCAAAGGCTGGTTATAAGTTTATATTTGATATTTCAGGTATAAAACACTGCCTTCTCACATGCCCACTGTTAGAAATCAGACCTTAGGTGTTAAAAATGAAAGAGCCAACACCTTGGGGCAAACCAGATGATGCCAGGAATAAGACATGAACTTTCTAGGAATTTTCAATTTGAAAATGCCAGCAGTAACAGAGGGATTATTAAATACACCACACCTTCTCCCTTGCTGCTGCCTTTACTCAAAGAGAAATTCTAGGAGCATTAATTTGGAGAAATGAAATTTAGTTTTAGGTTTCGAATATCAAATTTGCATATTAGTTATAAGAATGTGCATACACAACCATTTTGGTCAGCAACTCCAATAATCATTTTATACTTCATTCAAAAGCATACCTTTCATATCAGAAATATTAAAAGCAAGAAATAAACTATTCTTTTTTATTCTGGGTTCTGTCAATGAAATGAATTGATTGATTTTGATGGACTTATGGTTGGTACAGGAAACGTCAGAATCAACCCTTCATTTATTTTATTTTTTTTTCAGAATATACCTTTGTTGAACAGGGGGCAAAACTACGTATCTATAGTCATTTATTAAACAAGTGTCAGAACTCATATGAAGCAATTCCTAGGAAATGGCACAGGAGAGATTGGAGTTCTTCAAAGGACAGCTAAAAATAACCAGAAGGCAATCCCAACTGTGATAATAAAACTGTACAGAAGATTCTTCAAAGAACAGTGTTATTAAAGGTTTCTCCTAAATGACCAGAAGCAAGACCTGGCCATTAAGACTGTAGTTATTATTGCTGAGATAATTAGCTCCTAGAAAGCTTCTTGGAGTGTATGCAACTTCCTTTCTTCTAAGGAGAAATAACATTATTTCCTCTCAGAAATTAACTTCATTTGCCTTCTTTACATTAGGGCCAAAGTAAATATATAAGAAACCTTGGGGCTGAATAATGTTTTATATCACAAAAGAATACAAAGGCAAAAAAGGACTCCTATACTGTATTGGGCTCTTTTTTACATTTAAGATCATACAATCCATCATGTTCTCCTCATGGAGGAAGAGGTTCTAGCTAAGCAGAGGGGGTAGAAGTTGCAGAACCATATTTTCTTCTACTTCTTATAGAAGACATATTCAAAGACATTCTTCAGCTCTGAAGCTAAAAGAAACCTCTGTCCATTAAAGGGCTGAGTCAGTCAGAAAGACATGAAGTTTTACTTGGATATTAGGACCTGGGATACAGAAATTCCTCCTCAACTTCAATCCCTATTTTAAGTTCAACTTGTCCCTTTTACCTGCTAAATGTGGAAGACATGTAGGTACAGATTTGCACACCCACGCAGATATGACAATTTAAGGAAAAGAGGTATCAAATACTTGCAAGGTGAAATCACAACAGGAGCTTCTAAAACCAAAGTACATCTGGATTGCAGAGGTTTAAAGGACTGTTAAGCAGTCAAGTCTGCTTTTGGAAGGCTGGAGTTTCAGGTTTGGCTACTAAGCCATGCTTTTATCTGGATGATATTTTATCATCTTCTCTCTACCTGGAAATGTTACTTCAGCACTTAGGTGTTAAGCTGGCGCTCAAGCCTTAAGAGAGACATTTTATTTCTGAGTCCTTTGTTCAGTTTTGTCCTTATGTGAGGATATTTCTCCATTTCAACCCCTCCTAGGGCTGATTCACCCAGGGTTATTTGCTCTCCAAACCCTCTGCTTGGAGAAGGTTGTCCAAGTCCCTGTCTCTGGCACACTCCTCCTCAACCACCTCCCAGTGGTTCAGGAACCTGAAATCAAGGAGAAACTTTTTGCCTGAACATCACCAGAGGACAAGTAAAAAAATGATGTAGATGTCAAGGGTGAGGAAAGGCAAAAATACTGGGGGAAGATGGGCTAAGTCAAACTGCAGAGAAGTCAGCAAGGTAATCACCTTGACCATTGAGCTCTTCCTATGCTGAGCCACAGGCAATCCTTTAGACTCTTCAGAGCAAGAACAAGCCTCAGTTTACCCTCAATTTTCATTTCTCACCTCTCTCATATCTCTTAAAATCTATATTTATAATGTTTTTGTAAGGGGTGAGAGAAAGGAACAGGCAATCTATTGATCATTAATCTCTCATCTTACTGTGAGGAAGAAAAACAGTCTTTCAACAGAGTTAATTTAATTATTTTTATGGGAGACTTAAATATCATTAAGAGCATTATTTAGTAACAGGAAAACCCCAGGAGCGGAGGCACTGGAAGGCAAAACAAACTGTTTTCACATGAGCATTCCTGACCCTCTCTGAACAGGACTTGTACAGCCACTGCCACTTCACTTCCAGGGACAAAAAAATCACACCAGATGAAGGAAAAGAGAATAGGATGCTTGAAAATGAAGCAGCAGAAAGTGGATGTAATTTACCAGCCATGTCACAAGTTTGTCTGCCTGATATCAAGTTAATTTGCTTCAGCTGGATGAATCCATGGGCTGATTTGTGTGGGTGTTCCAGGTGCTACAACTCTGTCTAAAAGCTCAGGTGCCTGTTGACGTCCACATATGTGCAGAAGACAAGAAAGAATCTGCAAATTCTGGCTCGCTGGGAGTCCTGGAAACACAGAAGTGATGACATCCTCCAGTCTGCCAAGGCACTCTTGACATGGACACCTATATCTACACGTTCTGAACATGTGCAGTGTGAGGATGAAGAGTGTGGGGAAGGCACAAGGGCAGTGGGGAAGCACGGCTGCATCCTGTTAGGATCTGGTGGCCAAGCACTGAAAAGCAGAGTCATAAAACAAGGAGTAATGTGCATGAACAAACCCTTCTGGAGGAACAAAGAAACCTCTGCCTGGGATCTGGCCCCTATAACAAATCTT
Organism: Cyanoderma ruficeps; assembly: GCA_008694505.1. NCBI lineage: Eukaryota > Metazoa > Chordata > Aves > Passeriformes > Timaliidae > Cyanoderma > Cyanoderma ruficeps. The sequence goes on along the minus strand of VZDJ01000030.1, from coordinate 2,282,824 downwards.
TAATCCATAATGCTTGCCTCAGCCATGTTCCAGAGCTGGGTTTATTGACCTAAAATTCTAGGCACATGCGAGAGCATTTAAGAGAGGCATGTGCTTCTTGTCACACTTATCTTTCAGAACAGGAAAAGGAGGACAATTGGTTTCCCTCCATGTTTCAGTTTCAGCCAAAACCTGAAAGGAATAATAGGCTAGTACCGAGGTCTGCGCCTTTAGGCAGTTTTTATGCTAGATAAAATTCAAACCAGAAACTGTCCTACCATAAAAACAAATGCAGAAAGATAAAAACTTTGTAGCAGAAAGTGGAAAATGAGGGTAATACGCTGGATTTTCCTGTAGCTGTTTGAGTATCGGTAGGAAAGTCATGAACAGAAAGAAATTGAGCTGTAACATTTGGATCTGGGTCGACTGCACTGAAAGTTTTGATTTGGGCCCCGAAATTCTGGGTTGTTAATAAAGGGTATTCGGAGACTGAGAAAAATCTCATATTGAAAGAATGCGAGATCAGGTCAGTGAGGGAACATTTCCTCACATGGCACAAAAGATTGAATCTGGAGGCACTAACCAATTCAAACACAGAGCTGGAGTGGGGCTGCAGTAACATCAAAGCCAAACACCTCCTCTTCAAAACCAGTTGCCCTGCTGAAGCTTTCTGTTCACTATTTTTAATATGAAGGGACTAAGCTGAAATCCAGAGCTATGTTTGGTTTATCAATTTACTCCGCTTTACCCAACCTCATACGTCAGGAATCTCAGAGCATCACCAGGAGTACAGATGTCAGCAGTTGGCAGCCAGTGATTTCTGGCTGCTCAGAGGTCACTTTTCTCTTGGATTCCCCCTGTGAAAGGTTTCAAATTCATCATTAAACAATATCGCATTGCATGCCTGCTTGCTACTTCAGGTCCAGGAGCTAAATTTCTTCTGAACGGTGTAACAGTAAAAGCCAGAGAGGCTGTTCTCTTTTTGATGTTGGATTTTTCTAGGTAAGACTGCAGTGCCATAAACTGTTTGTACCTGTGATCAGATCACACATTGTAAAATAGCCTACGCACCCTTCTAAACACAAATGCATCAGAAAAAGGAAAAAATGGAACAACACAGTTAATTTTTTAACAAAATAGGAGAATAATTAAAAAAACATTTACTCATTTTTGATTTCATTTTACCACAAGGTTTTGTGGTGATTTTATTTTTGATAGCAAACACAGGGTTGCTGGATATTCCCAACAAAATCTTTTTCATCCCTGTATTATCACTTCATTACATTTATGTACTTGGAGCTTAGCTTGGATAGGCAGGATTGAACAGCAGTAATGGTACTCTCTGCTCCACATTTCAACTTAGCTATAAAGTTGGGACATTCTGGATTTGAAGGGAGTGAATCTGGCTTATGAGAAAAAAAGGAAAGTTGGACAAAAAAATAGTTATTTTTGCTACACATTGAATAATTTGCAAAAGATGAGCAGTTCAGGCCTCAGACATGGAAAGAGCAATCCCTCAGAATGTTGAAAGGTCTTGCTTGTGCTGCTTTAATAGCAGGCAATGATAAGACAAGAACGTGCACAAAAACTGTTAAGCTTTGTTTTACAAAGGAAAAGGAAAATTGTGCTTTTAGCAAATGTACTGTAGCGCTGGTACTGGAAAATCGATCCTTTTGAGAAGATCCCACTGCATGTCAGCGCCACAAAACCGGGAAATATAAAATAAAAAGATATGCATTAAGTACCCCTGTATGTCTAAATATCAGGAATGGCCCTCAGCTCCCCATAAAAAGGTTTTTTTGATTCTGAAAATTTGTTAACAGACATGCATTGAGTGTACCAGAGGTCTGTGATGTCACCCAGACAGAAATGTAATAGACACTTTTCATCTGTTCTGGAGGCATGTTGTAAAAGAGCAACATTATAAATATGAATTTTTTTTTTTTCAAAAGGTGGGATAATCCACAGTCACTTTTCTGACATTTAACCAATGATCTCATCATGCAGATGGACTTAATAGCACAGGGCTATGAGCTGATCATCTGAGTTACTATTGCTGATGAGCATATTCTACAATCAACAGTAATTAATCAGTTTCATTAAAGGAGTTAGTATACAGTTAGTTAGTATACAGTGGGTTTCACCTCCAATAAATCAAGCTGTATGAAAGCATAAACAGGCAGGAGAATGTTTACAGATGGAAACTCTGACCTAAGGCTTTAAACAGGCTCAGACCACCGGAGTTTTGTCCTCTTAGGGTTCACATGCCCAATGCAAAGTGCTGCCTGCATGGCACTTGAGATTACTCAGAGCAAATCCCAGGAAAACCTCCTTGTGTCAGGAATCTCTAGCAAGGAGAGTGACATGGCAATGATGCGCCTCATGTCAGTGAGCCAAATTTTGGACTCCAAAAGGCAGTGCTGCTCAGTGGGTGCCAGGGATAAGGGTTTGTTGGTGGTTACACAGACAAATGCCCACAATTCATTTCTCAGCAGCAGCATTCATTCCGGCAGATGTTTTAAACTGAAAAAAGAGCAAACAAAAGCAATGGAGCATTTTTCCTACAGCTATTTGTTGGACGTTAGGGATGAATAGAGGGGTAATGCCTGTAGCATTCAACTAAACTGAGCTGCTGAAGTCAGAATTGACATTATTGCAGTGGGGAAATGTTGCAGCAGCCCTCTTGTTGAGGGTACAAATGAGCCCAGGCACAGACTATTTGTTCACCACAGCATGAAAAGGGTCCTGGTTTATTCCTCTTTACAGCTCAGCCATCCTAACTCCAACCATTCACTGACTCTGCCTGCAGCAAGCTCCTACTGTGGGTTTCCCTTGCAGCCTCTGACTGCTGGTTATTTCCTGCTGAACTCTGACTGCAGGGATCAGTCTGCAGACTGTGACTGCAGCTTTTACCCGACTAGACTGTGACTGCAGGTTCCAGCAACAGGCTCTGACTGCACGCCCACACTGACCTCACAGCAGGGATTCTTTCTCCCCAGGATCCTTCTTCTTCATAATTCCCCCTCACTAGCTAACTCACTCCTTTTTATCACTCTTCTCTTTGTTGGATATAGCTGTGACTCATCAGGGGCAAGGCTGTATTGTGTAATTAACACAGCTGTTACCTACCACGAGTAAGGTCACCTGTATTTCCTTCTCCTACAAGGAAAGATCTTCCATCCAAGCAACACGAAAGCAGTTTGCAATTTAAGGAACAAAAAATGCACAAAAAGGCAACAAAATGTGATGATTTGCACTATTATTTGTTTTCTCAACTTCCTTTGCAGAGGGACAATTAATCCTCCTGAAGATGACAAGCTCAGCCTATCAGACCTTAAGCATTGCACATTAATGAGAAGAGAGGGGGAAGGAGGGGTGAGTCAAAGTTGATGAGTCAATTTACAACTTTACTTCAAAATTCCACAAGTTCATTGTAAGAAGTTTGCACTTCTCACTGGAGAATGGCTTATACAGCAAGTTTCAAGACACACTTCCATCAAGGCAGATCAAATACACAAATATCTATAAAATAAGATAAAATATAATAAAACAAAACAAAAATTATAATAAAATACTAAAGAAAGTAAAATATATAAGTATATTTAAAATAGTGTTAAAATACAGTTGAAAAGGAATGGCAATTCCACAGATAACAGGCTATCTCAGTGCTAAATGAAAGTATTCTATATTCATTCATTCATTATGTGATGAGTGATTCTATATGACCTTATGTTTTCTCAGTGGGCCTTCTAACATAAGGTGTATTACATGAGCTTTCTAACAACAATCTATACTATCATATACTCTAATAATAATGTATGGGCTTTCTAATATATTAGTCCATTGTAGAATCATTCCATGATTCTATAATATGTTTTCTCAATGGCCCTTGAAGCCTGTTAAAGCAAATTTTCACATCAAGTGTGTCACTGTGCCGCTAAGTTCACAAAAAACCATTCTCACCAAAAAACCATTCCCTTTGGCTTAGTGTTGACCCAGACTTGGTGGATGAGCAGCACTCCAGGAGAGGATGCCTGCATCCAGGGGACTTGGAGAAGTGTGGAGAAGAGCCCTCCGTGGGTTCTTGGAGAAGAGTGACACCAGCCATCCTCTCCCTGCCAATGGCAGAGCCAGTGGCACAGGCACCTGCCCACGCACACCTGGCTGCCGTGCCAGAGGCAGTCAAAATCACCAGCTAATCTTTTTTCCCCTGGTCCATTTATAGAAACATAGATAGGCGATTGCAGGGCCAGTAAAAGCAGTTTACATGGCTTTCATGGCTTTGGTTTTTAATGGAAACGGTATATTCTGCCATTTCAGCCGAAGAAGCTCAAACATTTACTTTGGAAAGAAATCATAAAGAGCCAGAGCTGCCACTGAAATGTAACAAAGATAAACATTATTTTATGGTAATTAATTGATAAGGCAGATTTAAAAAGTTTAAAACAAAACAAAACAAAAAAAACACCAGTCTTGCAAGCCTGAGGTAATTTTTACTTATTTCTTTGCCATGAATTACCTCTTTATCCTCTGCACAGAGAGAGAAAAGGTGGATTCTTTTTGGTCTGGCACAACACACATGTTACAAACACTGCTTTTTTACAGTCTCTTTAGCTCATTAGGGTATCAAAAGTCTCCCTCAGCTTCCTTCTGTGTAGGATGCTGGGCACTGTTGGACATGGGATGCTTGGCAGAGGCTTCAAGTGTTTTACTTGCCAAACCTCTAATGCCAAGTTTGCCTTTGAAGTCTTCGCCTACTTGCCTGAGGACCGCTCTGTCCCGTGGTAATCCCATTTCCAACCAAAAAGCTTAACCATGAAAAGGTTCTTTGACCCATCTAATTTTTGAAGGCAGAGATTTTGTAGCCATATGTCAAGGAAAAAAGTTCCCAACAAGTCTTTGATTAATCCGATACCTGTGTTGGGGAATGGGTGCATTGCTGCTCTTCCAGCAGCTGTGGAAAACAGTTCTAAATCAGCTGCTGACATGAACTTCTTTGTTCCTTCTGATCTGAAAAAGGAGCAAGGGAAAGAGCCAGGTTCATAGCTACACCCTAGGAAAATCTAGCAAGATTTTCATCACAGGGAGGCACTTTTCTACAGTCATGACAGAGCATTGAAATGATGATTTTTGAAATCATGCTCAGTGGACAAATATGAATTACAATTTTTTTAATATAAATTTTTTTTAATATAAATTTTTCAAGAAAAATCTCTCCATTGGGATGTTAACAACTAAGTTTCAAATATTCCTGGCCTGGAAACGAGTAGTGGTACTTCATACTCTGCCAAAAACTGGCAAAGGAAAGGAGGAAAGCAGTTGGTCTTTGTGTGTACTGTGAAGACATCCAGGAAGACAAGGTTTTTGAAAAGGTTTGTGCTTGAAAACAAACAGGAAAATCTTTGGTGATCCATACAAGGGACTAAAACACCATAATGTTGCCTGAACAAAACTCACATGCCAGCTCATTTCAAGGAAATTCATGCCAGGTGTGTCTGCTGACCTACCCATGTTAACAATGATTTTTCTGTTGGTTTGTGCTGGAGATCTGGACCACTTCTCATGTCAGACCCAAGGAACTGCAGTCTAGGAAGGGTGGACGGCAGTTATCCAAGGAAAAAGAAAGAAATGTGCTATCCTGTGGGACCGTCTGAAAGCCCTTAAATAGCATAACTGAACTTTTAACTAAAAACTATGAAATTGAATTTATGAACTGATTATTCCTTCTCTATTCTGGTTGGCCTCCCACAGAAATTTTACCTGTTCTCCTCTAATTATCTCTACTTATTTTTTCTGTTGACCCTCTTTCAGTTCATTAAAAAGCCATTTAATCCTTTTTTTTTTATTAAACACTTTGGATACCATTCTTTTGCAACATACAAGCCTGGTTCTATTTACTGAATATGAATATCCACTTATTTTTTATGCTTCTGGATAATCTCATGTTGAAGCTTACTGAACATCCATCCTGTTGCTGTGCGAGATTGTTGCACCTATATTTATGGTTTTTACTTTCACAGTATTTGAAGGCCCTAGCAAAAAATCACATTTGTAACAAATAGGAGTTATTCAGAATTACTGAACAATGGATGGTAAAGTCTCCACTGTTTTAAATCGGGAGATTTCCCTTGAATACGCAAAAGATTTTGTGCATTGCACCTTGAGAGAGTTTGCCATGATTTTTTTTCCCCAGGTGTTGGGTATGGAGCCTTTGGGTATTTGTTTTTGGAACATACACTGCATCTGAGGCCTCTAAAGAATTAATTTTTTAAAGACTAAAACCTAAGGCTCCTGCTGTCCTGATCACTGTCTTTCAGAATAGAGCAAGCATCAGCAAACTTCTCTTTAAAGCTCTATGTCAGTGAAACTTGAAGAAACCGATTTATTTCATATTCATGGGAATGACGTATTTCAAATGGAATTTCACCAAATTAAAGACCAAACGTTAATAAAAGTCACATGAAACTACATGAATCGAGAACATTTTGCTCTCCCATTCCTAGAGGGGGTAAGAGAAAAATAATANCAAAAAAAAAAAGCCAAAGGTTTTGTTTGCTCTCTAATTAGTGCATAGGTTGATGCACAAATTTGTATGAAATTGTAATATATATATATATATATATACACACACACACATATCTATATATAGTGTCCTCAAAAGCTATGGGAAAGCTGTACTATAATAATTCTGCTTCTCATGTAGCAGTTAACCTTTTTCTGTTTCACAGACAGTTAAACATGCAGTTACTTCTCAGTCATCACATTAACATTGCTGCTCCTTCAGAGCTTTTTCTCTGGCTCTGTACGCTTCATGCTCTAGATACTGCAGCTCCCAGTACTTACAAATGATTTACACAGATTACACAATGCTTCATTTATGAATAAAAATTATACAAATGCACTGGAGTATGAATTGGCAAAACAGAGTCACCTTTATGCAGTACATTTTCCAGTTTCCATAGTATTTTCCTAATTCTGTCAAGTTAATTCATGTACTGTGAGACACTTAACTTTAAAACAGACTCTGATTGTTGGTTCAAGAGCATTATAACCAATGTTATTTGCTCCCCTTCGTTATTATGCATTTGTAAATGCCAATAGTTATATTCCACCAAAGGAAAAGAGTTTCCTACCATAGGAGAGCCCTGGTTCTTTCCCTCAAGCCTGTGTGTTTTCCTTCATGAAGACAAGCCTCATGAAACTTAACCATTAAGATGGCACCAAGGCATACCATGGAATTTCTTACACTGATCCTGATGCTATTGCTAATACATGTTTTTGTTCTCCAGTCATATCTTTTTCACCAATCCTTTCCTAGTCTTCCATTTCGCCTCCTACCAGACTGGGTTCTATATTGCTGCCAGATGGTATTTCAGTTTAAATCACTGAACTAGCCAAAGATTTGACCATCCAGGTCATGCTGCAAAAATACTGGAGGCTGTGGTTGGCTGGGATAAGTAATCACTGAGAGCTGCACTCCAGTATGCAAAGTAACAACCAGCAAAGGCCTTGGCAGCTGCCAGCCCTGAAAAAAAAAATTGGAAGCATATCCAAACTATTGTTAACAGAATCTGAATATTTTCCAACTTTTCCCGAGTGATTATTATAAAACTGAATATTTTCCTGAGTGATTATTATAAAACTGACATATCCCTGGGTACTTCTACCCTCTCTTTCTCCTCTGGATCCCCACCTGGCCACCTGAACAGCATCAGAAACAGAATATTCCTCTTTCTCCACAAGTTTGGCATTTCCTGGCTGCTAAAGACCAGTGAAGCTCAGGCCTGGTGGTTTCACCACAGCTTTTACCCAAATTTGTCATTAGCTGCCCTCTCCCTTGGTCATTACTCCTTAGCTATGTTCAGTGGTTCCATCTGTGAAAAGGACCCTGGGTGCATTTTAAAGCATTATAGGAGTATTTTAATGAAAATATTAGCAATGACCCCTTTTTTCTTTTTTTTTCCTCTCTCTCTAATGGGTGCTGTATGCTATTTGCACTTTTAGAGCAAAGGCTATTTCAACTTTTTTCCATTATATAATTCTCCCCCTCCCCACCCCACCCCCAATGGTTTATAACTGTGCAATAAAAATTCGCTCAGTTTGAATCTTGGCAAACAAGGTTTTAAGTTGGAAAAAACGTCACTAAAGCCAAGTTGGAGTTTAAAGAGTGTAAAATATGAAGGGGACCGAATTTTCTTAAATACATTTTTGTGCTTACACAAATGAAAAACAGATTATTTTTTTATATTTATTGAACTTTGATTGCCATACAAAGTAAGTTCACTGTGTTTTTCCTGGTCCAAAAATACAGGGATGTTAGGTACATTATTTATTGACAGACTATGAAAAGGAGAAAGGTGGTACCTAGGAAAGAAAAACAATCATATGAATAATTAGTTTAAGCTTGAAATAAACTCATAATAAGAGGTTCTCCCCAGGTTGTCCACTTAAGTAATGAGGCAAACATTTTGTTTAAATGAAATGCAAGCTATGTACCAGTCTCAAAAACTTTGGGGCCCATTTTAACACTCCATGGATGATGTATCATATTTTATCTGATTTTTAGTCATCACTAGGATGACCTCAAGGAATCTACTGGAAGAAAATGCTCTGATACCTCTCTTGGTTGCTTTAGAAAGACTTTTGAGATTGGTGACACAGACTGAAAACAGCTCTGGGTGAGTGCAACAGAATAGTCAGAACAGCACCGTAACTAAAAGGAAACCTGAAATATTCCATGCTGCTCACAAAACCTTACTTTGCTGTGACTAAAAAACCCCTTATCGATGCCATGAAATGCAAAATAATTATTTTATCACATTGATATCAGTGAGGGAAGGTTCTGTTACAAGCAAAGCATCTCAAAGTGCCCAGAACTTTGTCATTCAGCTGTGTGAAACAGGTGAATGGTGTTTTCAAATCCAAGTAGATGAAAAAGAGTCTCAGTTTGAAAACACATGAAAGGTTTCTCACTTGATATCCTTCCAAAGTGTTCTATGGGTTTTTCTTGTTTAAGCACAGGCAGCTATGAGCTCTGGAACAATACCTGAAAGGATTTTAGCTGCAATCGTTGTAAAAAAGTGCCAGACCAGGGACTTAATTAGAGATGGAAAAAATGTAAAGCATTTAGTGCTATTAATAACTTTAATATATGAAAATTAAAGTGCTTGAGAAGGAAGATGAGAAGAAACAGGAGCAGAAAGCCAAGATCCAAAGTCAGTCCAGTGGTGACAGGTCCCATACTGAACTGTAGAAGTGTTTCTCTTGTGAAAGATGTTCTGACCCCTCCTCCGAGTTCAACAAGTTCTCCTCTGCCCAGTCAAATGCCAAAGACATAAAAGACTCCCCACCTATTAATTTTCTCACTTTTATCAACTAGTTATATATGTATCTGGTGATTATATAGTTCTTTCAATCAAGACACCTCAGACCTGGGAAGCTGAAAAAGACTTCCTCAATGCAGTTTGATTTTGTATTTCCTCCCCAAAACAATGCTCATGTAGAATTCCAAACTAGTGCTTAATGGTTAGAATAAAGGTCCAAGAGTCACAATTTCTGATTTTTATTGCTAATACTTCCACGCAGTTGTGCTCTGGCTTTGGCGAGTCATTTACGTGTTCTTACTTAGTTCTCCTGATCTCTAACATTACACTGATGTAAGATGTATAATATATCTGTTACACAGCATATACTACACATTTCGTAATAATAGAATAAAAAAAACCCACACAAGGTAGATATTTTAAAGAACTCTGAAGACCTTCAGTAGAGGTGCATAAATGACATTTAACAACCACAATTTCAGTAGCTCATCGGTGTACTTCAATGCATTGTGTGCCATGGATAACAGAGAATTAAAGGGGTACAGTAAAGTTTCTCAAGAGTTGTAATCTCGTATGGAAATCTCATAGGTTTGGTTTAGTGTGCACCGAGAATAAACTGGTTCAATATAGTCTGGACTTCTCTTTAGAGATTAGCAGTCATGAGAAACTAAGAAATGTATTCCATTTTGTGCTGTTTCCCACAACAGCCCGACACAAAATGTATTAGGAGAACTTTGGCAACCGTCTAATATAATAAAATATTCAGTTTACAAAGCAGAAAGTGTGCCCCGCGCTCTTCCATAAATCTACTATAATAGGCACTTGTGGCAAAAAATACATTTCTGAACACATAGAAAACACAGATTACCGCATAATCATGATGTAATTGGTTGAAAGCCACCACGGCTGTTTTCTGCTGTGAGCCATATAAAAGCTTTTTGACTATTTTAAGTTCGGGGCGGAATGAAGTGAGAGGAAGCCTCCGCAGATTTGACTTTTGCTGGAAGTCACATGAGCAGATGAAATGAGATCAACTTGTAAAGTGGAGGCAAGCTGTGGCTGGAAAGATTTCCTCATGGCTGCTGCCTTGGTAAGCTCAGAGGAGAGCTAAAGCCGTGTGGACCATTCCTGTGTAGTCAGTGAGCACATCACCCTCATTTTCTACCGTGCACTCTCACAGCAAGTTAATAAGGTATAGATGGGACTCCCTCACTCGTCAGCACAGCAAAGGTAAGCCTGAAATGTCCAAAATGCCAGTGCATGAGTTCTCAATGAGTCCGGTACATCTGGCTGCTTCTGTGAGCAAACAAGGGGATTTTATTCCAGGAAGAAGTATTGGAAATCACTCACAAATGTGCTGCATCGATCCAAAACATTTATAATCATTTGACTCTGGGTATTGGGCATATGATTTACATTTGCACTTGCACACAGGCAGACAGATCCTCCCTGTCTCCCTCCCTCTCTCACGCTTTCCTATGAAAGCAGTTGCTATTTCCTGGCTGGCTGCCTTCCAAATTTGTGAACTAATTTAATTTGGCACCTTTTAACTCATTCCATTATGCCCACCACAAACCTTGCCTAGGTTAAAAAAAAAAAAAAAATTGAGATAAAAAACCCCCATGGGATCAAAGAAATGAGGTGGATAAAGAAGAAAACTGAATGACCAGGGAGCCAAGTGTGTCAATGCTGGTGTATAAAACATATGGGACCGCTAAAATTGTGCATCTTCTGTGCCACGTGCTTCTGTGGGGCCAAAGGTGTGAGCTAGGAATGACAAACTCTGCAGGTTTCCCAGTCTGAAATGCCCATGATTTATGATTTAGATGATTTAGAACCCCGAGTCAGCATCTGCACACAACCTTCTTCAGAGCTGCCTCCAACCTCTCCAAGCAAGGTCCTGTGGGATGGATAAAGCCCCCATCAGGAGACTGTCTACGCCCTTATGGGATACTGCCACACATGGGTGGGAAACCCTGGGGTTTCCTGGAGGTTTCCAGGCGCTGTGGGGAAGCAGAGGCACCCACACCTCTCTGCCAGGTGCCAGCATCCCCCTGAGAGCAGTGAGGAAATGACAAGCAAAGTGTGACTGTCACAGCTGGGCTCCGGCACCAGTGCGGAGTCAGCACAGCTGTGTGTGCTCCCCACAGCTCAGCTGAGTGTGACTGAAGTGTCCCAGCATCACCATCCAGGAAATGTGTGTGTGCCTGCACTGAACAGATATTGGGCTTCTTCCCCAGGAGCTCTCAGAGCAGTCCTTCAAAAGGTATAAGACATTTGGTACAAATTTTTCTCCTACTACCAGGAAAAAAATAACTCAGCTTCTAAGCCTTGACTGTGTAAAAACACCTCAAGAGAAAGATTCAAAATACCTCAATCAGATCAACCCAACCATCCTCCCCAGCTAGTGAAGGATCAAGATCCCTCATGCACCAGATGTACAGTTTATGTGGCACATCCACAGATCTTTTCATCACCTCCAGAGTTGCTGACGCCAGCTCCTTCCCTGGGCAGCCCGTTCCAGTGCTTGGCAATCCTTCCAGTGAGGAGATTTTTCCTAATATCCAATCTCAATCTTCCTGGTGTAGTTTGAGGCTGTTTCTTCTTGTCCTGTCACTTGTTACTTGAAGCAAGAGACCAATCCTCTCCTCTAGGAGAAGTCTGGGACCCAATTAAAAGGATACGATTTGGTTTCTCAGAGCTACTACAGCTCTGCACTGAGTCCTCTGCACAATTAATGGCTTTGGGGTCAGGAGTGGAGTTACTTAGCGTGCACATGACAAATTCAGGATTTGCAGCTGAAGTGGCAAAAAAACCCTGATCCACCCAGCGGAAAGTGAGGCTCACATGAAATTATCCATGAGCCCCCACCAGGGTGAGGCCAGGAAGGTGTGCGTGGCTGCGGAGGGGGCAACAAGTGTTCTGATGTCCTGGAATGAGATTATCTTGTATAAACAGTCACTTGAGATTCATCTTTGCATGTTATCACTGTCAGCCTTGTCAGAGGCAGTGTCTGAACAACCACAGTGATGTTGTACAGGACTTGCACATTTTCACAGCTCCTAAAAATCCCCAGCTCCCAAAGGAACTAAGATTGTTGTCACAGTACACCGCTAAGAAACATAAACAAAACTCCCCAAATTGCCACTGCCTCATAACCAGAATTTCCCAGCATTACCTATCAGCACTGAGGATGGAGAAACACGGAAGTTTTTTCTTCTTCTTCTCTGTATGGTGCTAAAGAAAGCTGGGAATGGTCCCATCTCACCTGCTGAGCGTACAGCCATCCCCACCTCCCATCTGCATCAGCCTGACAAGCGTGTTCTTCTTAAAACGAGGATCTGTTTCTGTGAATTTTTTTTAATGAATTCAGACTAACAGAATGGACACGCAAAATGTCTCAGGAAAGACAGTGCAGCCTCTCTGACTACACATTTTCCTTCCTAGAATATTGGAGCACGCTGGTGACAGTAGGAGTTTAGGAAAATGGCTTTCCACTCACTCAGGAGAAAAAGAATGGAGCTTTCAGTCAAATACAGTACTGACACCAATATAACTAAAAGCAAAAGCTTTGCTAATGGTTGACTATATTTTTTCAAAATCATGATTAAGCTTTATTCTCCAATCATCATCCATCGAATCCTAAGCCTGTGTAGTTTATCTAAGAAGGGAATTTCATACCCACTTGCAGGAAAACAAAAACAAGGGGAAATCTCGTGATAGCTGGACTGCCTTACTAACAAAGATGTACCAATCACTTTTTTTCCATTGTCTACCTGTAAATTTTAAGCTCACCTAAAAGAGATCCTCTTTAGGCAAGTCACAGAAAGCTTGCAGAATTTTCTGAGTTGCTTTCATCTGGAATGCCTATCTGAAAAACAGACTAGATAAAAGCTCAATAGAATCTCTAAATAATGTGTTGGTTAGAAAAACTTGTTGGATAACTCTGCTAATTAACCTCACTAACACTTTTGTCAGAAGAGTTATCTCTTTCTTACCTAGACTGACATCCCTCTGCTTTAGCAACACATCATTCTTAAACTTGGAAAAGAAACCCCAATCCTCAAATTTCTCTTCAATAAAGCAAAATCCACATATTTCTTAGGTATCTTTTACAGTCACCAGCTCACAGTTGTCTGAGTCCACTGTAACCTACTCCTACCATTAACCCAGGGCTCCTAGTTTAAATGTCATCATTAAGAAAAGGGTTCGTTTCTTTATTTTTATCCTTAGAAGGCAAATTTTAGAAACAAAATAATTTCAAAAAATATGCTGTTAAAGTAATATGTTATTACAGTGTTATCATCTAACTGCTTCAAATTATATCTTGTGCAACTGTGATGTCAGAGGCATCTCCTGATAAATTTGTTAGAGGTTATTAATAATCATAACTGAATGTTATGATTTCCCTCCACTCTCTCCAATGTCTTTTCAATACCTTGTCTCCAAAGGAAAGCCTCTATGCACAGTATCTTCATATTGCTATATGACTAATAAACCCTTTCTGCCAATGTTCACATGGAAATAAATTTAAACTAGATTTCACACATGTATGTCTCTCTTTGAAATGAAAAATGAAATTTATTCCTCTCCACTTTAAGTTGAAACTGGCTTTTTTATTATTATTATCATTATTTTTATTGTGTCCAGAAACAATTCTGCTTGAAACATTCAAAGCACAAGGCTGTTTTCAATAGATTGACAGAAGCTTTGGGAGGAATTCTCTGCCTTTACTGAAGCCTGGTAGGGCTGGCAAAAGAAATTAGGGCCAGCTGCAGAAACTACTAATGCAAAAAGAGGGAATGCATCCTGAAGTATGAAGTAAAATGCCCCCTCCACTTGTCGAAGTCGAGAAGAGGAAGGAATTTACCTGCACCTCCTCCAGACCAGCTCTGAGAGAGGTGCGAGGGCATCGCAGTCACACGGACCCAAGGGAGAGGGGAGACATGAGGTTATAAAAGGGAAGCATGATCACTTTTCTCTCTAGTCTGAACACAGTCTCAAGGTGTTTGGTTACAGCAAAAAACGTTCCAAATCATCAGAGGGAACAGACTATGATGAGAGCCATAAATCTATTTAGATTAACTGAAATTTTCACCATTTGGCTTCAAGTAGAAGAACTAAATATTTTTTCTTGCAACTAATCTGTTTTGACTCTATGAAAAACATTTTCATTGCAATGAAGTTATTAAAGTCTTAGCACTTACTGTTTTGTAGTTAATATAGGAACTTTTTTCTCCCTGCCTGCTAGTTCCTCTGCAATAAATTTCTTTGCACAGGTCAGCTCTTCACTCTACTTCTCTTATTACTTCATTTAAGAGAATGATTTATTTTAAGCCCCAAACCAAACACAGGATCGAAGAGTAGAGGTTAAGAAATGAAATAAAAAGAAAACAGACCTTCACCTTTCATTACGCTTGTCTTAAGTATCCGCTTTATTAAACTTACTCAGTGTTTAAGTCTGGTTTATTAAAAACCATCAGTGTTTAGCTTCTGCTACTTTTGAAGCAGTCTGCACTGCGTAGTGTTTAATAAGCTGTCCAAAACCAGGTTTTTGCTGTTGTTGTTCGAAAAGCAAACAAATTTAGAATCCTCCAAGATATCCATGCGTGTAAGGCAGTTAGCAGTCACAAAGGCTTGACCAATATCATATCAAGTTAATTTCATAAACCAAAATCTGAAGTGTGTTTATTACATCACGTAGGGGTACTCATTAAAGATATAATCTGGTTGCCTATTGGAAATCTCAGCACAGATTGACACATCAGTGTTTAACCAGGCTCTTTACCCATGTGAAAATCTCTTTACACTCTCAAGAACATGCAAAAAATCACCTGTCAGAAGAAACCTGATTCTCTGTTCCACCCCTGAAATCTCAGTTGATGCATCAAGAATCACTCTGAATCAGCTGCACTTTACTATTTGTAATATATATAAATATAATATAATTATATATATATTGCACTTGGTGCAATCAGTAGGAACTCTGCTAAGGATTTAGATGAGGGGAAGGTTGATATACAGTGAATTTAGACGCAGGATCCGGTTGCAGACATTACATTTAAAATTTTACCTCTGAGCCATTGCTCCCATGATGTCCACAGGGAGTCCTGCCAAAATCAGGGATGAGATTTTGGTTATCAAGTGTTGTTAGCTCTGAAAAAGTGTAATTTCATCATCTGCGCTGTATCATCGTTTTTAGAAATGGGGAATTTAAGTATGAATCACGCTCATCTCTTTTCTGGTATTGTTTCTCCCTGTTTCTTTGTATGACAGTTTGGAAAGCTACAGCGAGAAACACCTTCATCCAGCCAGGAAAGCCCCATTTTCTCTGATCCTTTAAAAATAAATTAAAAAAAAAATAAAGGAACTGCTTAAAACGTGATAAGAGCAGCTCTATTTGATACAAGTAGCATCACTAACAGTGTAACTTCTATCCACAGGAGCCAGGCAGCTCCTCCTGTCCTGGACACAAGTCCCTCTGCAGCCACAAGGTAGGGCCAACAGTGTCACCAAGAACAGCATGATCCATGCACTGTCCTTTCCTGTAAGGAATGAGGCACAGCTCGCTGAGAGGCTGTTTCCTGTACCCTGTAAAAATATATCGGCGTTTTGCAAAAGCAAACAAAAAAGCCCCAAACTTTGCTCGGCGTCAGAATGAAAAGTGGACATTTTTAAATTCCCAGTAGATAAGGCCGTGTTTGAGCAAACCCAAACTGCTGGACCTCACAAGTTGCCATACAACAGAGCTGTTGTTGCTCTTCAGTCAGCTCTAATTATGAACCAATTCAATGAGTTTTTGCCTCAGACGTTTCTGCGAACAGCCTCGAACTGCGCAGTCACAGCCAAACATCTTCATTTTAAAAGCTGCTCCTGCCTCTAAACTCAGACATATTGCACACCCCTTTGGAATGCCCTGGAAAGCAGGTAAATGACTCAAAATCTGTGGCTCTCCAGTTTACCCCAAACCTAATTTCTAGCACCTTACAGAAATAACAGTGCAAGGAAATAAATGCAAGAGAGAGAGAGAAGACATAAAAACAAAGCTCTAGGAGGCTCCCATGTAAGGTCACCAGAAGAGTTGAGGGGGTTGTTTTTCTTCTCCCTTACAGAGGAGCCTAAAATTTATTTCTCTTCTCATTTTCTACTTTACTCTGCTCTTTTTCTCTCAATCTCCATCCTGCTCCTCCTCTTTTCTTCTCCTCCAGTCTGAAATTCCATTCCCAGCCATATGTTTCTCATTGTGATCCACCTTCCATTTTTGGTCATACAGCAGAATGTGGTTTGAAGATCCAAGAAAGCCAGAGCGTGTTGACACAAGGACGTTGGATTCTAGGTTTTGTCAACACCGAGCTGAAGAGCTTTGGGCCTTGAATCAATTTTAGCCTCCTTGACCAAGGAAACCCTGCAGAGAGTCAGACTAAGATCAACGAGAACAGATTTCCAAGTGAACACAGCCATATAAGTATATCTTGCACTACAGGGGAGTGGTTTTTATTTTCCCTATGGTCTGCCATTGCTCCAACATTAAATTCAAACAGTACTCAATTTTCCTTGGCATGCAGCTCTTTGCAATGAGACCCTAAAGTTTTCCTGCAGGTAAATGCACAGTAATGAGAGCCCAAAGACAAACTAGAATTTCAGACATCAGATGGATTTCTTCTGGAATTTGAGATAAATAATAAACTCAAAACTACTCCAAGGTCTCACTGTGATCTATTCCAAAAGCAAGTGAGGGAGAGTCCCACTCTTTTCCCAGATGATCTGGGGGATTTCCTGCTAAATTACTGTGCTCCCAGACGTCTGGGCTTGAGAAGCGGGTCCACCAGCTAAAAGTCCATCCCCGACCTTGGGCTTCAACTAAAAACATGTGTATGAGTCTGAGTGATGGAAGAGAGTGTAAGGGAAGGAGAATTAAACTGATGTTGACATTATTTGAAATGTGCTTTAATTCATGCTCTGCCAGATAGCTGAAGATTAATCTCGAACTGTTTATTTTAATGTATCGTATTTCTGACTTGCAGCTAGCTATCAGCTGGTATAATATAAGCTTTAATTTTGGCACCAGCGAGTCGTCATTGTGTTTACATTTTCACTCACACTTTCTTTGGTTTTATCATAAGCAATTTCATGATTTAATGGTACTTACTTTCCTGAATAAGAACTGATGTAGTTAATTTTTGGTGACAGGCAAGAGAGACTTTTTATAAACTACCTATTTTCCTTGTGTAGCTGCTTGTAACAACAAGGTCTTGAAAGATCCTTTAGTAACACAGCCATTTCTGAGGGAAACTGAAAATGAAACAGGGGATAATCTGTTTTTAAATTCTGGATTAAGGATCAAGATGATCTGAATAAATCAGAAAAGTTTTAGCCACTTTTCTAGGTAACACTGCAAACTCCACACTGAAAATTTGAATTTCATTGAGCTCAAACAGAGCTATATTATAATCCAGAAATAACCAGGAAAATGCTGTCAATATAAAGTCATAGCAACTAGAAAAATCACCTGGGTATTTTGCTGAACAGTTACTCTGGCACAGCCCAGTCTGGGAAAGAGCTTGGATTAATTTATTTGATCCAAACATTTTTAACCACTTGAAGATGTTGCTTCTTCAAATTAATGTAAACTTGGACAGGCAGACCCTTGCAGATCCTGATGGCCATGGACAAGAAATGCTCTCTGGATGTGTAGTCAAGAGTTGCATTCCCATCTTCCCTAGGATAAGACTGGGTTCTTGCTCCCAACTCCATACCGAATTTACAACTGGTGGTCTGGTTTTAGGATCTGTGGCAGATTTCCAGGATGACATAGTGGGGCGCTCAGATGCCTCCAACGAGTGGCAGTGACACGTCTGAGAGGAATTTTTACAAAACACATGGATATAAAGCTCAAGGATTCATGTTTTACACGAGGCAGCGCAGTCTGAAGTCAGCCTTTACAACCGAGTAGTGCCGAATAGTCCCAAGCTATGCTCCAAGTATTACCACTTGCAAAACGCTGCAAGACCTCACAAGTGTGGAGACACTCGAGCAGGAGGCAAAATACATCATGACTTCTAGCAAGATTTCTTGGCTTGAGAAAATTTCCCAGCGAGGGAAAGTTCCTCTGATTCTGGGGCACGCTAGAGAAATTCAAACAGGAACCATACATCTTGAAGATGCATAAAGCTGTGAAAGCAAAGGCAAGATTTTTGTACCTCTATCTGCAGATTTTGTTCTCTTGGGACAGAATTTGCATATAGCCTCTCTGGGAGAAAATGAACTGTGGAGGGCTAGCAAAAACAGAGAACGAGAAATTATAAAGAAGGCAATAAAAAGAAAAGAATAGGAGACAAAGTCCTAGACCTCACACAGCCTCTGTTAAACAATGGGGAGAAAATCTTCCAGGAATTCAGTAAGACCTGAGAAGAAATAGAGGGACTGCTGGAACAAATGGCTGCTGGCTCCAGTTCCACTGAATGACCTTGACTGTGCACATTAGAGCTAGTTGTTACATCAGGCACTGAAATAGAGAACAGACCATAAAAAAACTCTGAACATTTCCTCCCATAAGATTCCTTTGTTATAGGGCTCTTTTGTAGCATTTAGTAATAATTTCCTCTCTGACAAATGTTCTTGTGCAAATTATAATGCCATTATGTTCT
The DNA here is from genome assembly GCA_008694505.1 of Cyanoderma ruficeps. Lineage (NCBI taxonomy): Eukaryota > Metazoa > Chordata > Aves > Passeriformes > Timaliidae > Cyanoderma > Cyanoderma ruficeps. Next base: position 2,263,875 of record VZDJ01000030.1, on the reverse strand, counting down.
GATGCAAGCTTTTCCCTCGTTTCTTAGTTAATTCATCTTTATGGAAGTTCTTCAGCTGCCAGCCAGTACTGGAAAGCTATTAATTCCAAGTGACTTTAATAATGCATGGGAGCTGAGGAGAAGTTTAGCAAACTCTCAAAATATTTCTTTACCAACATTTAACCGAATATTATATTTGTCCTCTAATTTCTTTTTCTTTGCTGGAGAACCTTCACCTGGATCTCTGCCATGGTTCGTGGCTTTTTCAGCTCTGACAAGGTGGGTTGCCAGTAGGAAGCACAGGAAAGATGGGGAGCAAATCACCTCTTTATTCCCCATTTACATGGTTGATCCCAGAGTTTCTGTAAAGCCTCTCCTCTGCTGCTTTCCGCACAAAATGTGAATTTTGTTACACACAGAGCAGAGCCAGGGAAGTCAGACAAGCGAGAAACAGAATTGCTCAGACTATTCCATCTTCTGTGGTTGGCCACAGACAGCCATCAATGCAAAGGTGTTTCAAGACAGCATGGACTTATTTCTCAACCATTAATCCTCTTCTGATTTTCTTCCTCTACACACAGGTATGTCCAGAAGCCCTAACACACCCCCTAAGCTGCACTTTAGTGCTGCCCAAACCTTCATAAATTATCATTCTCTCTGCTTCACTAGAAGATAACTTGTGCTCAGTCTGATTAAAAAATTGGCAAAAGGTGTAAAATGGCTGATGCACCAGAAAGATTGACCTTGGGAATTCATCTCATGCTCAAAGAAAAAAAAGGTGGTAAAAAGATGTTTATAAAGTAATTTCTAGGAAACTCAGATTGCAGGAGGTACCATGTTTTTGCTTTAGTGACATTCAGTACCTGGCAGCCACTCAACTGATCAAGAAGAAAGATACTCACTCATTCTGAACAACCTCAGAGGAACCCCACAAATGGGAGCTTACTCATCCTAAAGATTTTTTTTCTGGGGAAGGGAATATTTCACCCTTTTGTCAGTTTCCAAAAGGATTCTTCTGACTGGCTGTGAAAATCAGCATGATCTCTCTTTTCTTCTGTTTAACTTTGTTCAAGTTTAACACAAACAGCTTAAATTCTATGTGGTTACTGGAACAAAATATACTGCCAAGGACTGAAACTATTAAATCTTTTATCTGTTCCTCATGGATATCGCATGCCCAGACAAATTAGATTGTTCATAACAGTCTAAGCTTAATAATATTTTCCCCATTAAAAGGGAATTCCTTGTGATAACAATTGCAGAGATGAACCTCTCCACAGTGATTTTATATTATTTTTTCTCAATGAGGCTAATGAAACAGATTCATAAAGCTGAATATTTTCAATGTTGCAAGACATAGGCTTTGGCAGTGATGCTGTGTTTAGAAGCTTGCTCACAATCTTCACATCATAAAATAATGTTTCTTCTTTTTAAGAAGCTTTTCACACCATGGGAGAGTTTTGGTAAAATTAAGGCAAAAATACAGTATCTAAATGACCAGTTTTGATGAGGAAGCCAGGAAGGGAGAGGGAGGAAACTGAAATGAGAAAGCTTGAAATAAAATGTGCAAGCTATTGAAAAACATTATGAGAAGTTCATATGGAATATCAAAATCTCAAAGTTTGACTCTCAGCTAAATTATAGTTCAGCCTGACTGAATAAAGACGCCTTCTGCATACAATTCCTCCTTGACTACTGTTTGTAAGACATTAGCAAGATCTTAAAAACCTTAAAGAAAAATAATTGCCTTTAACATTTTCTCTATTAAACAAGCTAATTATTCAGATTCTTTATAATACCCCTGACTCCAGCCAACCAACCAACTTGTTTTTGCTGTTATTTGTGCAGACATGGAAGCCACCACAGCCTTACAAAAAGCCATAGCCCTTCACCATCAGTCACACCACAGCTGAGCAAGAGCCTGACACACTGATCTCTTCTTTTCTCACTTCAAACTGTGATAATAAAGGACCATCTTTCTATTTCTTGCTGTTTCTCTTTTCATGCCAGAAAAAAAAGCCTGCCATCTAACCTGCTCTCTGCTGGCAATCCAAGAGTGGAACAAGCATTTTCCTGGCAGGAAAGCTGTCATTTTTAATAATGAATAATCAAAGTGTAAATCTGACTGCTCTGAACCCACAGCCAAACAGAAAGTCTGTTTATGGTACTTTCTGGCAAACCTCAAATGCATTTGCGAGGACCCCAAAACCTTGTGTCACCCAAGGTTTGTCTGTTGTAGTGGTGTCAGCTCTTGTGCTTGGATTCCTCTGAATATTATCATGTCACTGTAGTGCCAGAAAATCATTCCAGCATGCTGAGCCATCCCTCCATGAGGTCAGGGCAAAAAAAAAAAAAAATTAAAATTGGGGTTTGGCCACCCAGAGGAGGGAGGAATGGAGCATCAGATCTGCTGATGAGGGAGAGACTAAACTGCCCCTCCTTGCCCCAAATCACACCAACACCTGGAGCCCTGCCAGTGACCCCTGTGCTAAAAAGAATATATTTTGAAAACCTGAGCTCTGCCTGTCAGTGGTGAATTTGCTGACTTAGATCATTTCAGGCAGAGCTCTAGGATATCTGGAGCAGAGAGAATATCTGCTCCCCTTGTTTAATTTTGTAGCATTTGGGGTTTTTGTATTAAAGCTTTGACTTTATAGAGCTTAACATTTATAATTTAATATTTATAGGGTGTTTCATTAACATTTCTTAAAGGCCACCTACCTTTGCTTGCATAAATTGATATGAAATTCATTAGGCTTTCCTAAAACAGTGAAAAAAAAATCAAGGAGTTAAATTGCATGAAATAACAGTTAAATTACCACCTATCCACAGAATTACACTTTCCTAAAGAAAAGCCTGCCTAGCAGAGTAAACTCTAATTCCTTTTGAGAAAAACTAGTAAGAACAACAAAAGAGATTGATGTAAATATTTTAATAGCAGCAGTATTGTTGCAGCTGTAATGGTCTAAAGGCACAGGAATCACTAGTAAAAAAAGATGCAATATATTTTTATTAGACTGACAGAGACAGCAGTAAAACACTGGAAAAGAATGGACAAAGCTGAGAGAAAAAAAGAAAACCCAGAAATATGGTAAATAAAACATGGATGTCCCCATGCCTCATGAAGGACGTCTTCAGACAGAGCTCCATTGAGGCTTCCAGCACCGTGAGGCTTCATCCCCGCTGGGGTTTGGAAACTGTACAGAACATGTGACAGCAGGGACCCAACTAAATACAGCTGTACCTGGGCATGCCTATCAGCTGAAAACAAACATATTGATATGTCTGTTAGAGGAGGTTGTATCTCACCAGAGGCAGGACAAGGAACTCCAGGGAACAGGCTAAGAGATGCCACTCAACGCGGTTTGTTCTCCTGGAATTTTATTTATGACTGCTGTACTTAAAAGCACACTGAAGTGCTGGCCAAAGCAAGACTTATATTTAAATTTGGATTAACCCTGACTAAAGTTTATCCTGAAGAGGATGAATTTGTATTTATATCCAAGGCTCGAGTAAACTGTTTTCTCTCTCATCCTATTACTGCACTTGAGCCACGTGGAAAAAAAAAATGAAGTTTACTTCTCCACTAAGGAAGGAAAAAGATTTGAAATTATTTACAACTGGACAGTCCTGTTAACTTGTAATGAAATGTAGGTGCTTATCACTGACATGAAATTTAAAACCTGAAACTGAGATAAAAAATAGAATGGGCATATCCAACAGCTCAAGCAGTTTGTCCATTAAATCAAGAGGGCAACCAACAGTGGCCAACATCAGGATTCACTGTGGAAGAAAAAGGTGATGAGGGATCACTAGTCCATCAATTCTGTCTAATATTACAAAAAGTCTATCTTTGAGTTCAATTGGCCTTTCCTTCCTATGCGTGACTCCAGCAGGACTCAGCTTCCAGCTCCCAGGATTTTTCAAGTCAGTTTGAGGTACATAAACCTAAACACTTACAATATCAAATCAGATGCGTGTAAATACAAAATCCCCAACTTTCAGTCAGTCACACATTCAAAACAATTTTTGTTTTATCTCTACATATATGCTTAGACTCAAAAACCCTGCCCCATTTAACAAGATCGTACCAGCACAGATTCACTGGTGCTTCTACATTTCTGCCTTTAATTCTGGCAAAGACGACAGAAGAAACAAAAGAAGATAAAAGAGTATTCTCCTCTCAAAGAGACAAATGAAGGAAATGCCTCTGAGTACCAGGATGAGTTTAACCCTAATTGTTCGAAATGCTCTTCCCAAGCATCACTTTGTCCCCAAAGAAACCAACGGAATTGGGATGCTGCCCTGAAGCACATTGTTTTCCAGCTTACAAAACCAGAAGTTATTGAATGCAATTGAATGTGGAACTGGTCAGCAGGAAGACAATGGAAACCTAAAACCAGGCTAGAAATGGGGAATTCAGCTGGGGAATTCCCCAACCACTCATTTCCATACAAGATGGGAGGCTTCAGAAAGGTTTTTGTTAAAACACAGGCTAGATTTGGCCTCAGTGTAAAGAATTCTTTTAAAAACATATTCCTACACTTCTTGTTGAATCTGTGAAGACTGTGTTGAATAAAAGCAGTGCCCAGGAATTTACCACACCTCTAGGAATACCAGGTGCTAATGAGTATTGAGATCAAGGCATCTTTTCAGACTGCTTGACACCATGAGTGCTGAGAAAATGTAGAATAAAAAGTTTCTGCATTTTTTTAAAATAGTTTTGGTTTTCTTTGGGTTTTTTTTCCAAGCTGAGCCTAGAAAATAGGAAAAAAAATAGTTAGAGATGGAAATAAAACATTTCCCTCTGACAGAGAATATTCAAGCAGCATATCTGACTGAAGCATTTAGACTCACTTTTTTTTGTGTATTGCTGTAGCCAATTTTCTTTCTCTGTGGAAGAAAAATGAGTTTTGTGCTTTGTCAGAGCATCACAAGTTTTGAAGTTTTTCTCAAAAAGGTGTATCACAATAAGAAACTTTGTTCTTTTCTCTCTCTTGTCTTAACAATATTAGGTAAATCACAAATTTTCTTTTTTTTTATTATAGTCTCCTATATCAGGGGACAGAAAACAACAAAGGATAAACAAAAACATCTCATTTTTGTATACGCAGGTGGGTTTATGTTTCAGCTGTGATACACATTAATGTAGTTTCTCTGGAGCAACATATTAACAGAACTTTTCTAACAGTCTTTTCTGTCAAATAACTACAGCTGTAGCAACTTTAGGTTTTATTGTTCATGACTATGCAAAATATGACTGATCATCCAATAAATCTTCCTTTCTAAACTTCTGAGTTACAAAAGAAATGGTTTAACTCTGTTACCTTCCTCTTTCCTACTGAATGCGTTATAAAATGCTTAAAAATGAATTACTGTGTAAATTCTCAAGCTGAAGTTTTTATGTAAATAGTCCACACACAATTTATAGCATTCTTGTTTGTGTAGCATTCTAGCTTATTGGCATTTGTCCTATGAATATATTGTTTTGGAAATTAGGCACTAGGGCTGTAAAACATTGTTTTCCCAGTACACCATTTTAAGAAAAAAGAAATAACAAAAATCAGCCTTGAAAGACTCGTCTGGTAAAATATTTTAAATTTAAAGATCAGGGTGAATACGTACTTTCATGAGGTAAGGAAAGAGTAGCTCATTATTAGACTAATGACCTCTTCAATTGTTCATGTGGCTTTGGGACAGGAATTGATATCATTTATAACACAGAGTCCTTGGAACTCCTGACCAGCTCATACTGACAGCAAGAATAGCCATGACCTGAATAAACACATTCCAAGGCAGAAAAAAAATGGGTGGCATTGAAGGAATCATCCTCAGGGTGCTCCCTCTGAAAAGCAGAAACTTTCTTCACACATACATAATAATTTTTTGTTTTGTTTTGTTTAATCCCTCAATCATTCCTTCTTTTTATTCCCTCAAGGGTATCCCAGGCCCCAGAAAGATGAAAGAAACCAGTATACAGCCACACCTTCCTTCAGGAGCAGAAGGTTGAAAGGGAATATAAGGAAAAGCCCCTATACTAACTCAAACCTGGACAAAAAATTATAAGAATGAAATTATTCCATAACCTTGCAGAACAAAAATGAGCCCCTTTTACTCTGTGTCTGAGATATGGCTACAGACTCCAACTGGACTGACGAGAGGTAATGCTTTATCTTCCCAGTATATTAAAAACACATGTATCAGACTTAAAAGCACACAAATCAACTCCAAAAAACAAGCTAAATAATGGATGAAAAAGAAGCAAATGGGGGAGAGCAGTAAAATAAAGTCTAAACTAAACTTTACAGTAATCATAAAGGTCATTGCTATAAAAAATAATTTGTCAAAGTCACATCAATCTCATGATTACTAATACAAAATTTAAAAATAGCAATGATGTGGTATCTCTAATTTCCATTTGTTGTTTGTTTATTATCTTGCATTTGACTTCTGCTTTAAGTGCTCAGTATGTTCTTGATTCTGCAACAACAACAGCAAAATAAACAGAGAGGCTTTCTCATTTTTTGCTGGTTCCCTCCCATCTCTGCACTCCACTGGAGATAGTAGATGTCAATTTGGATAAAGTGTTTTCCCCCAGAGAGTAAAAATATCATCACAACACTGGAGAACCTTATAAAACAACAAAACCATTGAAACATGTCATTCCCCAGATCCTCACTAATGCCAAGTAACTTAAACAACCCAGGCAGCATCCCAGTGCTACGAGTCATGTGCCGAACAGAGGCTTCTCAAACCCGCTTGGCTTCAGTGACTCTCCACCATCTACACCAGGCTGGGGGGGAGCAGGATTTAATTAGGAGTGCAGCAGACATGGAGCTGGCATTACAAAAGCATTCGGGCCCCAGGCTTCCTTCGATCACCTTTTTTCCCCTCCAAATCTAAGCCTTACGCCTTGAGCTTCCAAATACACTGACACTGCATTTTCCATATCTGATACCCTGTTGTGGCCTCTTCACAAAATTGCTTACCTGAAGTTCACAGGGGAGAGCTGCCAACAGGATGTTAGGTGAATGAAAGAGAATTCCATGATGATGTAATGAAGGAATTATTACAGACAGGCATAGGAGGGAGAGCATGGTTTAGACCATTACCCCAGAAGAGCAATTTGTGCTTCCTCCCAGGTTTCAGGCTACAGCTGAGAAAGAAAAACCTTGGTAACATCAGCAGACTACATGTAAAGAAGTAAGACTTGGAAAATCAAGTAGACTCTTGTTTACAGAATAACAGCCTGCTTCTGATGCCAGTAGTGAGGGAAAAACGTTTCATTTTGTACCCCAAATCAGAATTTCTTTGGGATTAGGTCTGAACCTTCAGTTTTAATCCCAGCCTAGCCTAGTCTGCTGCATCAATTTGCATTCAAAACGGATGGTACTTGGTGCTCTTAAGCATCTTCTCAAACTTCTCCAGTTTCTACTGATCAGTGATTTATTGCATCACTACTGGTTGGGATTTCACATCCATCTGGTATATTGAGCGGTGAAACATTAACTACCTTCTGAGCCAATCAGAGCCATCAAAGTGTCCCTCCCCAGCACTAAATTACTCTAGGAAGTCACTCTGAAGTATCACCATCAGACCCCTTTTTGTAGTCTACCATATCCATAAATTCTCATTCCTCCCTGGATCGCCTCCTACACTGTGACCATCACTTTCCACCACTCTCAGTGTGTCTTGTACCTGTAGCATGGAGAATTGGCTGTCAGCTCAGGAAAGAAATCATCTCATGCTCTGAGATAATCCTCACCTTGAGTTAAGCCTGACCTATTGTGGCCTGACTTCCTTGTGTCTGCCTTCACTTTCCTGGGTAAAACACATTCTCCATCTCATACTCTTTATAAATATCAAGAACCATAGAATGGTTTTTGTTGGAAGGGACCTTCACAATCATCTCATTCCCCACCCCTGCCACAGTCAGGGACATTTTCTTCTAGGTCCGGTTCCTCAGGCCCCCATCCAGCCTGGCCTTGGATACTTCCAGGGATGGGGCATCCACAGCTTCTCTGGGCATTCTTTCAAATGTGAACTTTGAAGGACTGGCTTTAAAAACCCTTCCTCCCCAGCAGGCACAGGAGGAAGGCAGGCAGACAGCAGCACGCCAGGCAGGGCCCAGCACAGCTTTCTGCTCCCTTGCTCTGATCAGCAGGCATGTTGCAGACATCTGCTCAAAGGCTCCTGCCTGAAAAGAGAGCCACAAACTGGGTTTTTCTCTCTCTCAGAGTCAGCTGTTCTTACTGAATCCAGACTTCATGGCCTTATGCTCTTGGTGAGTTTTCTGACTGATGTGATGAGGCACTGTGGTGCCTCCTCTGTTCACCTCTCAGAGCTTAACGTCTGAATAAGCAAATTGAAGAAGTCTTCATTCTTACCAGACATCAGACAAAATGATATCATGTGCAGCACATGTATAAACAGATTTCTCAAGTCTTTTCAGAAATTAATCAGCATCAGTAAACACTTAATTTCCTTCCTCTAGGAAAGCCCTCTATCTCAGACTATGCTATTTACAATGGGAAAGGCAGCCAAATATTTTGTCGGGTTTAGCTTTTGTACTATTTTGTCTACCCAAAGGGTATCCGGGTGGTTTGCTCTCTCCCAGCTCAGGAACAGCAGCTCTGGCAGCCACCCCATCCCCCGGCAGCAGATTAGACACAGCCAGGGCTCCTGCTGCAGCAGCACATTGCTGCCTCCACGGCCTGATACCTCAGACAGCCTTCAAGGTGATGGCTTTGAGACAAGTGTCTGATGTGCTTGTAAATTCAAGTGCAGGCCCTCATCAGCAACTTTGTTTGAGTTGATAAAGACACGCCAACCTTGGTAGCTAAGACTAAAAACCAGCTTAGATTAAGTCAGGCACCGTGAAAGACATTTCTGCTTCCTATCAAACATCCCCTTGTCCAGGTTGGAGAAGTAAAAAATAATTTTATTTGAAAATTTATTTTAAAAAACTATTAAAAAAAAAACCCCAAAACCCAAAAGGAATTCTGGAAGAGAAGAAAGAAATGAGGAGGAAAAGTGCTGGAGTTCAAGAAAATTCCTGAAGGGGAGGTAAGCAAGATATACATATATGTAAAGAAGAAATAATAACAATAATTTAATAATGATCATAACAATAATAATAAAACCTCATTCTTTATAAAAGCTTAAGCTTTTATGAGCCTCTCCCTTCCAAGGTCCTCCTGGCTCGGAGTTTCACCATCCCCATGGAGGTGAAGCTTTTTGACACTTCTCAGAGGAGCCATTGTCCTTCATCACCCCTCTCATGCTGATGGGCTGCAGGTGGCTCTTCTCCCTGCTACAGGCAGTTGTTGCAAGGGGAATTTTCCTGGGAAGCACACATTTTTTAACCCTGCCCCTGCCAGATCCTTCTGCAAAGGACTTTCACCCATCACTTCCTTAAAAGCCATGTACAGCACTGAAAGGGGAGGCAAAAACTGCAGTCAAGTACCTTTCAGTGTTTGTGCTGCTCCCCTCAGTAACAAGGCCACAAAATGACAAAAAAATTACCAAAAAATCCCCCTTTTAACTGAAAGGGGATGGATTTAGATTAGATTTTAGGAAGAAATTCTTTATTGTGAGGTTCCAGAGCAGTTTGTCCAGAGAAGCTGGGGATGGCTCATCCCTGGAAGTGCTCAAGGCCTAGGTTGGACAGGGCTTGGAACAACATGGTCTGTCCCTTGGGACACTCAGGGATGGCAGGGTCCAGGTGGCTGGAGGTGTCAGCAGGATTTATCTCTGTCCCCCCCCCGACTTGGTTTTAAATTTGGCCATGCCACATACCATCACTTGGGCATATCTGACCAGGACTCAGAGCTCTTTATTCATTAAGGTGAAAAACTGTTTCCATCCTGTTACAATTCCTAAGTTTGGGCTGGCTCCTACAGGGGTGAATAAAGCCAAGGTATTTTTAATTTAGAGAAATAAGGCAGCTGTGCCCACATTCCCTTTCCTCAATTAACTGAGGATCTCCCATCCAGCTTATGAAACACCTTGACATATTTACTCTTCTCCTTTCCTCATTCTGGAAACAGCCTTTTTGGTAACACCCAGCACTTCAAATCTGGTTCCTCACAATCAGCAGCGATGGTATAATTGATGAAAAATAATGAGGAGTCAGCTGAACATGTACATCACCAGGCACCTCAATTCATGCATCCCAATATTCTTCCCATAGTCCCATAAACTCAGCAGCAAAAGCTCATCTGACAGCAGGGCTTTCACACTGAGCCACTAGAAACCAGAACAGAACAAAGCCTTCCCACTTTACATGAAATTAATTATACCACCAGAGGATGGAGTACAGCTCCATGAGGCAGGTGTCAGGCCTGGAGGGTAGATCGAGGCAATTCAATCCCTTAATCCAGTGATTATTTTTATTTTTATAGTATTCAAAATTCATATGGAGAGCTACGCTGAAACAGCAGTTCCTGACAGGACATAAGAGAAAAATCAGTGTGTATTATTAGGACTGGAGTGACTGGTCATTCTTGTGAGCATCATTTCAAGCATATTGGGAATTTAGGCCTGGAGTTCTTGACTAAATACAAACCAATGCAATTTACAGTCTCTGAAAATCAAATGAAATTTTCAAAACTGTATTCAAGGCAGGTTATAAATACACAGTGATTTGGGGTTTTTTAAATAAAACAAGTGTTTGCCTTTACAGAACTGGGCTCTTGGCAATGGCATTTCCCTGCAGGTTTGGCATGTGTTAGGTCTGAAGTAATTTGGGGGATCCTGCAGCCCACAGCAAAGTCCTTGCCACTTGTTTGTACCTTGGCTGCGCTGTACAAGTGTTCCAGGGCAAGTGGAGAAGGAGGCTCATTCATGAAAATCAGTATTGACTTGAGAGGTCTACTCAGGCTGTGGCAATCATTCCTAATATATACCCCAACACCTTTGGAATTGCAGGGAATGGGACCAAACTCTGGAAAGTTTGACTAGAGCTGATTCCTCATGTAGGGTCCTCCCACCCTTGTTCAAATCAGGAAAGTGGGAGAAACGTCTGAAATATAAGCACAGAAATTTCCATACTGATTCAGAGTAGTGAGCCACATTATCTTTTCTCTCAGAAGAGAGACCTCAAAAGGAGAATAAAAGTGGAACAAAGGTCCCCATGGAAAACACTTTGAATAGTTGGTTTATCTCACAAAGCATGAAGATCTCTTATTCTTTTTCTCTTTTCATTCCCACAGTACTGCTTAATCCTGCACATTACAGATGGGAATGTAAATAAATTTCTCAATTCCTGTTAGATCCTTTATATCGGGTAATGGCTTCTGAGAAGGACATTCACACATTTCTTACAACCTGCCAATGCACATAGGAGCGTGTTTGTGTGTGCATATTTTCTAAGTTTTTAAAGTGCTGTCATTGTGTTCTGTAGATTCTGTTAAATAAGCCAAGAGAAACAGAAATAGCACCAACCAGATATTTAAGGACAGAATAGGAAAAAAACAACATCGATATATAAATCTGGAAAATAAGGGGAAAGGATTTATAGTTTTATGCTGCTATTTACAGAGCCACACACCTTGGAGGGAATATAAGTATTAACACCATTCTTTCAGCAGTAAAGTATCTCTCCCCTTACCATTCCTCCGGTGACTGATCAGCCATCTCTTCTCCCTGCACTCTTTTAAAACTTGGGTACAGTGGACACAGCCAGAGCTACAGGAAATTACCTGCATTTACTTTTCACCTCTCAAATTCTGAAGAAGAAAAGTAGGAATTTAGGTGAGGTCTTTCTCAACACCCCCAAGGGAGCACAACACCCAGATCTCTGTCTCTGAAAAGATATCCCTGGCTGGAGAGAATTCTGGCCTGCTATGCCTGAGCAGGGGCTGAAGCCTGGCACATCAGCATATTATCAGTTTAAAAGTATTTCAAGGCCTACTTTCTTTAAGGCTTTGGGGGGATTGGTACTGAAAAATCCTTTGCCAGGTTAAACATTTATGTTTGGCTTTGTGAGGCCAGAGACCCAATTTGCTAATGTTTTATACTGATCCAACTCCCATAACCAAACAGAGATTAGATTGGGACACTCTCACAGAAATATCACTAAAAATTTTCTGGTGTTCTGTTTTCTTCTGTTATCTTTGAGGATCGCTTTTCTCATACAAATNAAAAAAAAAAAAAAAAACCCAAAACAAAAACCACTTGAATTTGCTGTGCTTGAATAATTCCTATAGAATGAGCATCCATCAGAGAGCTCCGATGGGATTGGCAACAGCCACTGCTCTCCGCCTACTGGGAAGTTAATGCCAGATGAAAACTCCTCTTTATCCAAAACTCAGATGTTCACTTAAATCATTACATATGTACTTTATATTACCTATTACACACAACACAAAATATTCGCCTGATTTTAATTAGACCTGTGTTATTTGACCATCAGGGGAAAACCAGAATGAGATCAGAGGACAAAAAAAAGAACAGGTAGCATTTAAGCAGTATCAGAGTGTGGCTAAAGTGTGTCACAGTGGCAGTGTAAAGGTCCACCCATAATACCTTCCAGCAATTTTTACATTAAATTTACTTGCTGTAAAGAAGCAACGATTAAAAAAAAACAAAACAAAAAAACTACCAAACTGGTTTTAAAATGGAGCTGTGTTGCAGCAGCCCTCTTGTTAGAGAGCAGAAATGAGCTGAGACACAGACTCCTTGTTCATCACAGTATGATAAACTCCTTGTAATTCAGTTATCTTGACACCAACTATTCACTGACTGCTTGCAGCAAGCTCCTACTGCGGGTTTCCCTTGCAGCCTCTGACTGCTGGTTATTTCCTGCTGAACTCCGACTGCAGGGATCAGTTTTCAGACTCTGACTGCAGCTTTTACCTGGCTAGACTGTGGCTGCAGGTTCCAACAACAGGCTCTGACTGCACGCCCACACTGACCTCACAGCAGGGATTCTTTCTCCTCAGGATCTTTTTTCTTCATAGTGATCCTCCCCAGCTAACCCACTCCCTTTTATCACACTTCTCTTTCCTGAGTATAGCTGTGACTCATCAGGGGCAAGGCTGCACTGGGTAATTAACACTGCTGTTGCTTATCAGGGGCCAGGTCACCTGTACTCCCTTCTCCTACAGAGCTGGACGTGCTCAGGAAAGATATTGATAACCCAACCTTATGACAGCCCATCCCACAGTTTGAGAAGGTCCATAGCCTGGCTTTGCCAAAATCAATGGGCTTGCCTAATTGCAAAAATTTGCCACATACTTTTTCTAATTGCCAGGTGTTCAAACCATCCAACAGCAACTCCATTTCTGGAATCAGGCATGGATCATTGAAATTTTATTAATATATTTTTCTGTTGTGAATTAATTACTTATTCAGTATCTTCCATGGGGGAAGCACCTTTGTTTTTGTTTGTAGTGCCCCAGTGCCTTGTCTTCCAAGTCAGCAGGACACAGCTAGGATGAATTCACTTAACAGCAAGCAATTTTCAGTGGAATTTCAGCCCATTCTGAAGTTGACATGTACAGAGACTTTCATCCAACAATTACTAAATTTTTCCTCATCCAACAACTGCAAAATTCTGTTTTTCAACTACCAGAAAAATATGTTCCCAGATCTTCCTGTGGAGTTCAGTTATTCCTCCTAGATTGGCTGAAGGATCTGTTGTTCTTTTCCCCTACAGGTTACAGTCACTTTTATTCTGTTTAGAATTGAAGTGGTGACCTGCAATTAAGGGCTAAACAAGAAAGGATTATTTTTGTTAGGTTCAAGATTTCTGATAATTGTTTTCCACTGATCTGTGGAAAGCCTTAATGGAAGATGAGCTGACTGGGAAGGAAGTGCATTAGCATCTGGAGCATTAGGACTGTTGACAGCTTTTGTCTCTTCTCTGCTACTCTCTCACTCTCTTTCCACTTGCTTTAAAGCTCCTTCTGCAGAAGATCAAAGCACCAGCAGCTGAACAGATGTTAATGGGTTGGGCCACAATTAAAAAAAAAAACACTGAAAACTTTTGTTTGTTTGTTTGTTTGTTTCCACTCAGAGGAATGTCCAGTTGAAAATGTATTTGACACTATTAGCAGAAATTCCTTCTGCTTTCCTAGCAAACCCACTTTAGTGTTTGTGAAATGGCTACCAAACACCTCATTACACAATATCCTTGGTCCTGTTGCAAAGTAGGTAGTCCAAAGCAGGGACTTTCCACCGGATTAAAGTAATATCAGAGACATAAGGTGATGCCTTAAGTTTTAGCTTTCATGTTTTTCAGATTCTGTGTTGCCTAGGGGTGTAGTTCTGAGCCTCATATTAAGTGTCAGTGAGCTCTCTTCACAGAGTAGATAGGCAAAACTAATCATTTTCCAGGTGGATACCAAGGACAACTGTTACAAGTTTTCAGGCCCAAAGGCACAAACAACAGTGGACAGAAACAAGAAGGATGAGACCTCACAACCCAAAGCTGCAATTGGACAATTACAATCTATGCAATCTATGCAAATAGACCAAAAATTATAAAATCATGAAACCTTGTGACCAGTCATCCATTTTGTGACTATTTTGGTTCCATCTTGAGTGTAGCCCAGGCCAGGCTCTTGTGCTGCCCAAGGTGTATCCTTAAAGGCCTTTTAATAAATACCTACTTTATTCTCTCAGTTCTGTCTAATCTCTGTTCCAGGTCAGCCTTCCCAAACCATCAAAGGCGCTCTTGTCCAAATCCATCTGTAATCCTCCATCCCCAGAGCCTCTCTGCCAGGAACAGCCAGACCAAACCCTAGCTCTGATTTCCTGCTTTTTTTCTCCATTCCTTTTTAAGCTATAAGTCATCAGGTGACGTTTCTCATGTCTAACTTTGATGGGCACAGCCAAGCCTGGGAAGAGAAGCAGGGCTGAGCGGAGCAGGGAAAGCGCTCGGGGTCAGGACGTGTATGAGGAACAGCTGGATCGCACACGTGGGGCAGGCTATGAGTGAGCTCATGCAGCTGAGCCTGGGGGAAGGCAGCTCTGATGCTGCCCAAAATGCCACTGCAAACCAACCCTCTCCAGTCCCAGCTGAATCACAGCTGTGTGCGTGGAGACTGTGGTGGAAATACATGGGAATACACTAAAATGAGTGACTTTAGTCATGAAATCACTGCAGCATCTCTGAATTCCCCCTCCAGGGCAGAACACCTCAGCACTGCATCCAGATCTGTTGCACACGCAGTGGGTAAACCTTCAAGTGATTTGTCACAGGTCTAGGCTTTACATTTGTTTATAGAAATGGGTAAATGCTGGGAAGTTGGGAAATTCTTTCCAGTCTTATCTGAAACATCATGAACTTCCTTAAAAGGTAAGTTTGGGACTACACTTTCATGATGGATTCCTGGGACTTTGAAGATCTTATTCTGCTTGGAAAGGTCCAACAGCTTCAGGCCTTAATGAAACACGGTGTTTCTGTATTTTCAAGTATTTTCAATAAGTTGAAGTAATTTCATGTAATGCTATCATACCAGAACCTTAAATCACTGCAAATGGTCAAGAAGCAAACCCATGCTTGTTCAGTGTGTATATACATATAGGTAAATGTACAGTTATTTGGTTTTAAAACATGTCCGCCTGTTAAGCAAAACCAGATTTTAAAAATAAAATGATAACTTTTGGTATTCTGGTTTTAAAACATTTATCACTTCTTCTTTCTTTCAAGTTACCTGTTTTCTTCTGACAGCATTGAAGAACCACAAACTGAATGAGCAAAACAGGACAAACTTTACATGTAGCATAACTAAAGGTTTCTGAATTCCATTCATGGCTCCCCTACTGTAATTCTATTTTTATTTCACTCTTAATTTTTAAATCAGATTCTGCTCCTGAGCATGATTACCTCTGAGCATGTCTGAGAAAGCACAGCCTGAGACAGAACTAAAGAGGGACAGATTTAAACCCAGAAAAGCCCACACTGTGAAAATTTGGCTGCCAGCTGAGACATTTTGGAGCTGCCATGGAGCTGCCTGGCTTGCTGTGACACACTGACTCTATCACGTTTCAGTTCTTCTGCCTCCTTCGATTCTGCTGATTTTTTCTCTGATTAAAATGCAATCAGTGTAACTGAGGTATCAGAAAAAAAACAACAAAGGAATGGCAAAGCCTAGTATTGTTTAGTCATGTTTAACTGCTACTGGCTGAGAGGAATCAATGAATCTCTGCAGCATAAATGCTGCTGTGAAAAGAAAAGGTTGTAGGGAGAAACCAAGCCTCTGTCACTTTAGATGCTGTTAATCATGAGCATAAGGTTGGCTGCTGAGTGAAGATGCCATTTGGAGAAACAGAGCTCGCAGGAGCAGCCGTGCAGCTTGTGCATAGCAGACAAACTGAAACAAGTACAAATAACCACGGCAATGCCGGCCTTCAGCACCTCCATCGCAAACTATTCATCAGAAAACTGCACTTAGCTGTACCAGCAGTTTTTCCTGTGGGTAGAAGGCCTCTCAAAGCACAGATTAATTCTGGTCATGGACCTTCCTCACCTCTGTGAAAAAGGGATTATGTGCTTGATGGTGATGCCCAGAAAACCAGGGGAGTTTGGTGTGGTGCAAAACGTGTGACCACTTTGCTTCTCTTTTGTGGGCAGGGTGCCGTGGTGGGGTTGGATGGTGCCAAAGCACAGCATTTTCCAGGCTATTTTCACAGGATGTCACACAACTGCAGACAAAAAAAAAAAAAAAAAAAAGNAAAAAAAAAAAAAAAAAAGGCTTCAGTTCATCTTGCATCTGATTCTGAGCTCAGTTATCCGAGCGTCAATCAGAATAACTCCCGTGAAGCCAATGGAGTCCCACTAATTTAAAACTAATGAGAATGGAGCCTTGAGCTGAGTTCTCCCTCTGCCTTATTTTCTGCCAATTACTGCCTTCCACTGGGGCATATTTTTCCTTATGAGGCTACAAGCCTGAGGTGGATTTCATACACCAGCAGCACTGGGTTTTGTCTCTGTCACTGAGAGCACCAGTGTGGCTCTGCAGCCACGGCCCCACCACTCCTGCCCACTGCACCAAGGTGCTCTCAGCCAGGGGACACCTGGAAATGGAGGCTCTCAGCTGGGAAGCATCTGGAAATCGATACCACCTCACACCACCCAGATAAGTCAGCCTAAGAAGAAAACCTGCAAACACATTTTCCAAAGCACTGAGGTCTGGGTAGGTAGTAGATTGTTCCCTTCACTCAGGGCAAAATATCAGTTTGGCCCTCTGAAAAGGATTTTTTCACTTCTGTTTGCATTTCAAGACTACAGAAATGCAAGGCACTTTGAGATGATTTTAGCTTGATTATCTTCCTCCCTCCTGAAAAATGCTACCAAGTGTTCTGTGGCCTGACACAATGCCAACAGATGCAACATGAGTTAAAGAAAAAAAAAAGGACACAGGAGAGGAGAAAGTCACAAAAAACAAGGGAAAATGGGAAAGAAAGAGACCATCTGAACAAACTCACTGGAGTTTGCTAGTTCCTCGAGAGAGACAAAAACAGCTTCAGCAAATTCTATTTTGGATGGTTCGGTGCTGTTTTCTCTCACCAGCATTTTGTGGAATGACTCTAGCAGAGTTTTACTGGTCAGACTGTCAATATATACAATGCTAATACAATAATAAACATCCAGAGTCATGACCCCAGAGCCAGGCTGTTGATAGAGGAAAGCTTTGGAAACACAATGGTTTACTGAGGGTAGTCCCCCTTCCCCCCACAATCCCAGCAAGCTTATTTATTTTTTCAGGGTCTTCTTATCACGGAATATTAAAAACAACCCTTCCCCTCCAAATAAAAGAACCATCCAGCAACACAAAGAGGAGTGTTCTTGTAAAGACAGCGTGCAGATAGCAAGAACAATATTGCTATTTTTTTTCTGCTTTAAGGTCGAGTGTTTGCTCCCACTTAATCCATAATAAGTCTATCTTTATTTCAATGAACTCATTCACCGTATAAATGCCAGCAGACTCTTCCAACAGTATTTATGGAAATAAGCCACTTTGACAATGCTCTGCTATGCTTCCTGTTATTATGAAAGCAAGCTAAAGCAATTAGGTCTCGTTAACTCCATACTCTGGAATCGCTGGATGCTGAGTTGGGATTTTTGATTTTACAGGAAGAAGTTAAGCCAGGAAGAATATAACTGGTAAGACATGGAAGGGCCCTGCTTTATGCACAAAGCTGTTGGTGCCCCATCCCTGGAAGTGTCCAAGGCCAGGCTGGATCTGCCAGGTGTCCCTGCCCATGGCAGGGGGTTGAACCAAAATGATCTTTAAGGTGCCTTCCAATCCAAACCATTCTGTGATTCTCTGCAGGGTCCATGTGGACAGAGCATAGGGTTCATGTGGGGCTGGCTGCACTGAGAGGGTTACATTTTAGTTTGGCTGTCCCTCCATCAGCACTTTGGTAAGTGCTACATGCTCTCTGAAGTTTTTCCTAGATGTACAGCTTCTGGCTGTAATCGATCATTCTAGCCAGAAGAGCTATAAACTGCCGAAAGAAGTGTGATATTACCATGGGAGAAAAGTATTCCCAGGCCAGGAAAGACTGAACAACAACATGTTGATCCATTACCCCAGTTCTGTGCAGGCTGTGGAACTAGGAAATGGGCCTAAACGCTGCCCACATATCACTGCCTATATCCATGATTTGGAGGATAATTCTTTAATTTGAGGAGAAATGAGAAGGATATCCCAAAAATGCCCCATAGCTTGAGTTTTTCCAAATGAAACTTTCTCTGGCAAAGGCTGCTACATCCTCCTGATGCATTACTAAGATGAGATCCAAGTTAGGAAGTTTGGTGGTTTTTTAAGTGTCAGGAAATAGTGATTCCTTTTGCTCTGGGGAGGGAGTTTTCAGCAAGAGAGGAGAGGAGAGGAGAAGCGTGGGGTGGAGAGGAGAGGATAGGAGAGGAGAGGAGGTCGGAGAAGAGGATCGGAGGGGATAGTAGAGGACCGGAGAGCACAG
>VZDJ01000030.1:2233640-2244953 GCA_008694505.1 Cyanoderma ruficeps | reverse complement strand
GAGGAGAGGAGAGGAGAGGAGAGGAGAGGAGAGGAGAGGAGAGGAGAGGCCACAGCTGGTGTCCTCGGACGAAAAAAAATCAGAGAGTGGCAAGTCTGCAGTGGGGAACTCCTTAAAAGGGTTTTTCATGTGGTTTTGCATCAGACAAACTCATTTACTGAGCAATTTCAGCATTTTTGGTTAGTGGGTGACCAGGTCATTATGGTGCAAAACATAGCTTATATATATTTTTCTCTTTGTTCTTTACTCTTGACCCCAAATCCCCACAGACCCTGGGGAAAGCTAATTAGATGTATTAACGAATGTTACTGCAGTACTTTTGTGCAGAACTTGAAGAGGGGAAAGTTTTGCTGTTTTGCACATGCATGTTGTCTTCATGCTCACAAACCTGGAGCACAGCGTTTGACTGAGCTCTTTTTATTGCAGCTGCTTATGGAGGAATAGCACCAAATGAAAAGCAGCACTCAGAGACACCCATTAGCCTGTTCTGCAAGGCCGAGAGTCCAAAAGAGACATTTGCTGAGCGTGGTGCGGCTTTCAGCACAGGCCTGGTGGAAACATTAAAACCAGGATCAGCAACTGCCATAAACACGTGCTCCTTAAAGCATCCCAAGACAGGCAGTGTGTTTGCTGTCACTCCCAATGCTGGGAGCCCTTCCACAGACATCATTTTTTGGGATAACAGACAACTCATAACTTCAGGAACATCATGTGGTATCTCGTGCTGAATGAGATCCCCGTGGAACCTGAGCGTGTGTGCACCTCAGTGCCCATTAGGTAGTGTCAGTGCCTTCTCATGCAGCAGCCTCACCTCTGCTTTATTTCTCTCCTTGTTCTGCTCAGGTTCCACTCTCCCAATAACACAGCCTGCCTCTTCCCACCAACCTGGCACCCCTTACACCGCTCTGAGGTCAGATATGGCTCTGGGCAGTCCGGGTCTGGGAATGAGGAGCCCTGCTGGTTCTAGTCTGTGAGCTCCACTGAACACCCAGGGCCGTACAAGAAGCCAAGTCTGACTCCCTTCTGCTTGAGTTGCTCCTGGGAAGCCAGCTGGGAAATGGGGATGTGGTCATGTAAATCAGCTCCAAGTGGGCTGTAAACACAAAAGTCCTGCATTGGCTCCAAAGCATCACAGAGGCTCTAGACAGCCGGACTCAAAATGTCAGGGATAACCAAAAACACCTGCCTGCCTCGTGGAACTGCTGAACATTTGGGATCAACATAGTTTGGAAATGACCAGATTTCATAAGAATGACAGAACATCCTCAAAACATAGCAGGGCCTTACCAGATCCTCAGCAGCAGGAGACCTCAGAGCTTGGCTTGTGCTTATTGTGCTATTATTATTACCTTTATTATTACTCCTATTAACCGTATTACTATTACCTTTATTGTTATTCCCTTTAATTCTGTGGTGAGCAAGTAGGTTTGGAGTGCTAGTTTAACATGGCCAGCTGAAGAGCTGCAAGGTGATCCCTGAGCCCCAGGAGCACCCAGTCGCACTCTGAAGGGCCATTTCCTTGCTGTGAAAGCCAGAAATCAGGAATAAAGAGGAAGGAATTTGTCCCACCGCAGCCGCTCCCAGGGCAGCAATCCTCAGTGATGTATGGAGTGGAAAATATGTCAGAGCAGTTTAGCAGGAACGCAAAAAAAAGAAAAAAAAGATGAAGAGAAGGGCGGCTGAGTGACAAAAGAGTCATGAAGCAAACATCCAACCACAAATAATTTGTTGGTTTTATTTGTCCACATTATCCTGCTGACACGGCATGTTCTCCCATGCTGACCGCGCTTGCTGTATCGGCTCTCAGGCCTGGCACACTCGGAGGCTGCTTCCTCCAGAACAAAAATGATCATAATCCACAGGCAACTCCTTGTGTGTCACTCGTGTCTACACCTGAGATCAGCATAGCCAAGGAAAAGGGACCCCAGGATGAAGTAAAAAGACGAAACAAAAGAGATCTGTGTGAGGGTTGACTATTTTAGCAGCAAATTTGGCCCAGAAGGAAGGAAAGCAAAAGGAAAGGCTCGCACTGGAAGCTGCACCCTGGTGCCTTCTCCAAGGTGGACGAGGATTTCTCTCCTCCATGTGGGTTATGTCAGTGGGGAAGGTCATCTGCAAGTCATGCGTGATCCTCCCAACCAATTCCTAATCCCCAATAAGCCGAGGAAAGAGCTTACTAGAACCAAAAGAAAGTAAAGCACAACAGAGCGGTTAAGACCATAAAGGGCCACTTAGTTAGAAGGAATCTTAAAAGTTCTGTTCCACAGAACCCTTAAGAGTTTAGGAAACTGTAAAGGACCCCTTGAAAACATTAGGTTGCCTGCTGCTTTTTGTTTAGGAATGTCCATCCAGCCGTCACAGGAAAGATACACAGGGTCTTGGACGTTTCCCTAACAGTTCTCTTTTTAGGTAATGTAAATAACATTTTTTACATTAACATCTTATTTATGTAGGATCTTCTGTCTCAGCAGATGTCCTACAGCTGTAGGTGTATAAAATACAAAGCAGGGCTGGGGGTGGCAGGGGAGGATTAATCTCTTCCTTGTAGTCAGGCAGCTGAGGAGGCAATCCAGTGGTGCCGTGGAAGTGTTATCAGCTGATAGCACACAAGTTGGTTATCAGGCCACAGCTGACTTAAACACAGTTTGTCTCATCCCTTGATGTCCCACATATTATCTCTTTAAGTCAAAGATGTAGAAGAAGTGCAATTATTTTTAGAGAAGCAATTCCTATTTTTAGGTAGAAGAGAGTAGGTAGGATAGAATCACAGAACCACAGAACAGTTTGGGTTGGAAGGGGCCTTGAAAACCATCCCATTCCAACCTCCCTGCCACGGGCAGGGACACCTTCCCCTATCCCAGTCTGCCCATCCAACCTGGCCTGGAACACTTCCAGGGATGGGGCATCCACAGCTTCTCTGGGCAGCCTGTGCCAGGGCCTCACCACCCTCACAGGGAAGAGTTTTTTTCCACTAATGCACATTTCCCCTGCTGCAACACGCCACAGATGTCTGCAGACCTGTGCTGCTGTTCGTAACTAACCACAGAGAACCAGCTCTTCAGCTGCTATAAACCAGCCAAGTGCCCCTGTTTTCAGCAAAAAAGAGGCCAGTTTTGCACCAGGACTAAAAAGCCTTCAGAGCAAAAAACACTACGAGGTAGCTAGACCCATGAATCTGGACTATTTAATCTTATTAAAACCATTTATCAAAGGCAGATTTTACTTCACAACCTGTTGCACACTGTTCAGGAACCCCACAGTCCTGCCCATTGCCTTTGTTTTCCAGGCACTATAAAGTCTGCAGATTTGTTTTCCACCAAGGGAATGTCTCCTGCCAAAGGGCAGGGAAGTGCTGATCAGACAAACTGGAAAAGGTTCTCTCAGTTGTCATACCACAGCTTTTCTCTTGCCACTGACATTTTCCAGATTAAAAACTTTCAGTGCTCTACAAGATTCATTTTTAAGTGTTAAAAAAAAAATAAAAATCAAAACTAGCTACAGAGAAACCCTATTAAAAATCCAGGACATGGTGTACTGCACGAGCGGAACAGTTAGATGTGTACATGCCTGGCTATTTCATGGATGGAAAAAGAAAAATTGACCCAATTACAGACCTGTCATACTCCACTTCTCTCTTCTGAGTATTGAATGTCACTTAAACCAAAGCAAACAGCCAAGCTCATTTCCCGTGACAAACATCCAGGGACATCTTAAAGTCAAAACAGAAGCAACCAAAATGAGGAGGCAGAGGAAACTTTGACAAAGCTTCAGAACCTCGTCAGATGCAATTATTCAGTGACTGTACTCAAATCAATGAAAAAGAAGGGCCCCCTTTGCCACAGAAAGCATTGAAAAGTTTCAGGGGGATGCTATTTGCAGCATTAGCTTCATAAAAAGCTGCTCTTGCTTTTAATACTAAGAACAGGTGAATGAAACCAACACTGAGAAAACGGGGTACAGAACAACAAACAACAGAATTTCTGGTAACAGCAGGAAAAGGGTCAAAGTGAACAGAATTTAATATAATATCCCTCATAATAAACTCCCACCTCATTTCAATCAAAAACTTCAATCAAAAATCAGTTCTGTTGAAGTAACAACAGTATTTCTTACCTCTTTGACATGACTCGAGCTGCAAACTGCTTTGAGGGGAAAAAATGGATCAAATCCCTAAACATAAGAGGATTAGAAAAGCTCCAAGTGACACCCATACCTAGTGCATGACTTTCCCCAGCTGGAACAGAATTTCCTAATAAAACTAAGGCTACAAGTTTCAAGCATCACTGGCACTTACCAGGAATGACCTCCCTCGGGAGCAGTAGAGAGCAATTGTCATCCTCAGGGACCTATTAGTCCAATCAGGATCTCTTTTCTACTTGTGCTTTGAGTGACTGGATGGTGCTGTAAGTGCAGGCAGGGCACAGGAGACTCTGTGGGTAATTTTAATAGAAGTGTATTTGAAATGGATAAAATGATCTGGTTATCTGGATTTTCTGTGGCATTTCTGGGAAGCCAGAGTTAAATGCAATTCCATAAAACAGTTGTTGAAATGTTGGGGTGCTCCAGTAAATTAGATACACTAATTTTTGGCTTTCAAAGGATTGCATTCTTACACGCTGTTACCTTTGAGTGCTTTCAGCTTTGATTAAATCTCAAAAAAAGTCCCCTTAGTTTCCAGTCTATGTTGCCTATATAAACTCTAATTCAAAACCAGAACAGGAGTCAGATGAAATCATACAGGGGTGATGTTGTGGATGTCCCTGGAAGCCAGTTGGATGGGGATAGGAGCAACCTGGTCTACTGGAAAGGTCCTTTCCCATGGCAGGGGGGTTGGAACTGGGCGATTTTTAAGGCCCCTCCTAAAGTAAAGCTTTTGCCTGTCCTTTTTCCTGGTGACAGTAAGGGGCTCGGACTGAAATACCAATCAATTTCCCCTCACAAAAGCTTGTAAAAGAGCGTTTAGGCAGAAATTCACAGGCAGTTAGGAATGTTGTCCTGGCAATATCAAAAGCCACGGCTGCCTTGGGACACCAGTCTGGCGCAAGCATTCCGAGGCTGAGGGTGGGTTTTCTTTATCAGAACTCACTGCTCTTTCTCAAAACTAGCAGGCTGCCTCTGGCAGGAGTTCAGAATAACATGTCATGTTGATTACAGCCCCTCCTGCAAAGCGGGGAGGTGTCACCATCACAGAAAAGGCATCCCCTGCCACACGGGGTTATGCAGCTCCACGGAGTCCAGCCTGCTGTGATGACTGTGATAAATTCTACAGGTGTAAAAAAAAAAAAAAAAACCCAAAAAAAATATTCATTTTCCTTTTTAATATGCTTAACATCAGTTGTTTTAAGAGAGACAAACCATTCCAGCTCTCACTCAGCTTTCTACGAACTACAAGGAATTCTTGTAAAACGATGCTGTCACATAGTTTCTTTGCCAAGGTTTAACAAATTGTTTTAATAAAGACTTGCATTATTGAACAAGAGTTGTATTTTAAAGGAAATTACAATGCTTATTTGTAAGGATTCTAGATTATTGCACCAAAATGTGCTTTTTGAATGATTCATCAATACCCATTTCTCATCCCCTACGTTCTTCTATATTAATGTTTGTTTTCTATATTAATGTTTATTTCTTATTCCCTAATTTGCTGTTCTAGCTAATTGCACAAGATATGCAAGGAGAAACACTAATTACTAAATCAGACTCTGGCTTTTAGAAGGCTCAGGGGAAATAAACCAACAAATGGGAAGACAGGGAGGGACCTGTTTATTTTCCCTGCTCCTTGTCTGAGGGTCTGCACAAAGGGTGACAGGGAACGCACGGAGCCACACGGAACAGCGGCTTGGGCTTTTATGGCTGGGGAGAGGCAGGTTGCTAATCTGTTTTCCAAACCTGGAGTCCTGACAGGGACTTTGGAGGGTATCAGTTGCCATGTGGAATGAATGTACGGGGTGTGTGTTGCCATGCGTGTGTGTCACAGAACAATTTAGCCCGGAAAAGACTTCCAAGATCATCGTGTCCAGCCATTAACCCAGCACAGCCAAGTCCACACTAAGCCATCTCCCCAAGCAACATCCTTTTTTGAACATTTCCAGGGATGATGATTCCACCACTTCCCTCGAAAGCCTGTTCCAATGTCTGCTCCACTTTGTTCTCCTGACTGATGACACGAGATGTGAGTTATCTGAGATACCACACGTCATCCTTGGGGCTCACTCTGGAAAGACTGAAATGTTTTTAACCCCTTTGCTGTCGGTTTGCTCCGACTGACACAAATTTTCTGATGTGGGGCTTTCATCCTTATTTTCTTCCAGCTGACACTGTTTGGTGACTCCCTGAAAATACTCCCTCTGAGAGGATGTAAATTAAAGGTGAATGAATGTAGTTTAGCATTCCTGTTTCACAGAGATTAGGAGGAGCCATTTCTACTCATTCTCCATCTCTTGCCAGGTGTGCTTGCCAGTTGTAAGGGAGGAAGGAAAGCAACACCTTGCTGGAGCCTCATTTTGCCCTGAACTGGAAGCAGAGGAGTGGGAAGATTGTGTAAGATAGGGATGAATGCAAGCTCCAAGGAGGCACAGTGTGATTCCTACCCATGCCAATGGAATGCTGCCATTTGACTGCCTCAAGGCACCAGGCAGAGTCCCCCCTTTGAGGGGTCTCATCACAAAAGGGGCTTGGTGAAAGCCAATTCTGCAAATTGCAAAATACCGCTTAATATTTCTGAAAATACTTCCTTGGAATGACAGATAGAGAGTCATCTTCTTCCCCACCAGTAGATGACAACTTAGGAGAATAGATATTGGTCATCCATATGGGGAATTACTTCTTTTTTTTTATTTTTTTGTACATGCTCATAAATGAAATACATGTGGCCCTAAAATTGAAGAGTGAGTCTCTTGAAAATTTACTTTGTGAAGCCCAGAGTTAAAGGTGCTTTTAAACTCAAAACGCAACTTAGAAAGACTCTATTCACTGCTGATCATCTCAGTACAGGATGATGAAACCTGAAAGCCACTGGAAAAAGGCTGTAAAAATTACTAAGAATCCAACCATATTTTATTGCTGGAAAAAGCTCTTGTAAGATGGCTGAATGCAAAGTGAGGTTCATGCAAAATGTAGGAAAGGCCAGCTGAGTGCACATAAATTTTGAAAAATGACAGGTTGTGATGCTGACAATCTAAACACAAGCTGTCAGTCATCCTCATTAAGTGCTCTTCATAGAAAGCCAAAGTGAGTACACTGGGATGAACAAAGCACTAATTTCACAAAGCAGATGAAAGGATGGTGAAATTAATAATTAGATGGTCATAGTGAAGGATAAAACGGTGAACAGAAAAATGCTGAGATGATAAAGCAGAGAGATCAACATTTTCACTTTCTTCCCACAGTCCTACTTCATAAAATAGCAACTTTTTAATATAATCATCTTCTTCTCCTAATTGTCCTTCCCTATTCCTAAGGATCCATAATTCCAAGTCACTTCTAGAATTCAATTAATGCAATTTACACATCCTAACAGTGAAGAATTATAATATTACTTTAATTTTGTACTCCAAAAACACAGTCTACAAGAAAAATAGAGTACTCTCAAAGAGTTCCACCACATCTAATTTACCTTATGAACACTGGCAGCTCGAGTCCTTTGGCTGGTTCCATCTCCTGCTTTTGAAGACATCAGGGAGATCCCACACCCCCTTCCAGCCCCAAGCGTTCTCATTCCCAGACTGGAGTAATGTGGCTCCAGCTGGATATTGCACTGCTAACTGATACTCCCTGACACAGGTTGTGGTCTGCAGCACAGACTCACAGTCTGGTCCTTGATGGGGGATGTTTTCACCAAAAAGTGGGACTTTATGTTACTTTTCAAAGGAACACGTCATACTATTAATTTCACGGTTTTAAAGTTACAAAACTTTGATGAAAAATCCTGAAAAGTCTTGAAGCAGATACATCTAGATTTCACTCTTTTTATTCATTTATTCACCTACCACAAATCCAGTATTCTTATATTTCCCTTTTCACGTTTTCCTTTTTGTTCTTTAAACCAGAGAATGCCGAGTAAATCTGCCATTTCCCTGCCCATTTTCATCTAATCAGTAACATCATCAGGAGAAAACATCTCCACCTGAGTTGGCAAAGACTCTACCAGCAGAAAGACAGGTCAGAGACAAATTGCTGACAAGAGATGTGTTTGGAGGCTCCTGTGCACCGCTGCAAGCGGTGCAGACTGCTTTTCTTTCCACATATTTATGACTTATAATACGTCCCAGATCTTGAAACAGGACCTTGCAGTTCTGGGGATGAACCAGGGGAGTTATGCAGCACACTCCCTCACAACTGGTAACTTCGGATGATTGCTCTGCATGATTCACTTGGAACCCCTTGCTGCTCCTCATCGTGAAAGAATTATAAAAAAACAGGGTAGGAATGGATCGTATATTTAAGTGTCAAAAAACATCTCTACGCCTTTCAGAAACAGGGAAACAAGGAAACCAGTAAAATACACATTTGTCTACCATAAAGTGTCAAAATTTAGAGGAAAGCACTACCACTCGATAAACTGTAAACTATGCTAAAGCTATGACATGTATGTTGTGTAAGTCCACACTGCGTATTATTCCCCTTTAGCAAAAACTTTTTGATAATTTCAGAATGCTTAACTGCCATAACACAGCCCTCAATATGTTTGGTGTTACATTTTAAAAGCTTGCATTTGTTAAAAGTTTTCATGTGTTATTAAAATCACTGCTTGGATGTGGTACAGTTTGTATTAAAGGACAATATTCAAACTAAACATACAGCTTTTTAACAGATGTTTAATTACGGCAGCTCCTCAAACTCTGAAATCACTTGTGGAACTCATGTTATTTCAGATGAAACTACTTACATGCCAATATGGGCTACTTTGGCCCATTATCTTTTCACTTTTGTGGGGCATGAAGAAGTTGGGAGCGCTTTTAGCCAAAAAAGAGCTGGTGCCTAATTGCCAGTTTTGAGACAAAAGAAACTCTAAACCAAAAAAGTAACACATAACCCCCCCCTTGAATTGTCCTCCTTATTTTAAGTTCTTTACAATTACCACTAATTCAAAGCGTAACCTCAGAACTCACCTCTTGCCTGCAGCCTAAACTTTTTCACTCTCTTGCATTCTCCAAGAAGTCGTCCAAGTGTGATTTATCCCTTAGTAAGTATAAAAGAATGCAGTTATTTATTGTTCAACTGCTGCTTTATGACAGAAAGACCTTGCTCTCACACTCCTCACTGTCTGTGTACTGGAAAGCTCCAGCTTGCAGCAGAGGTGGAAATCGTGGTTGACAAATGCGAAACCAGTTGCCGCTAATAAAACCCTATGGACTAAAACACAGCTTTTATTGTTTTATTAGAAATATGAAAGGAGATTTGGCACTTCGGGACATTATCTTAGGCTCAGCAACCTCATGATACTCTTCTCCATCTTCCTGGGATATATATACTTGCTTCTTAAAGTCTGTTTTCTGATTAAAAAGTTTATATAGCTTAAATACCTTGTAACTTAAACCCCTAAAGTGAAGATCAAGGAGTGGAAATTTGAGAGAAAAGACAAAAGGTTTCCAATAACACCACTAAAGATTTTAAATAAATATTTTAATTCTATTATTGGCATTTACAGGTAGAAAGCATACAGTATGTTACAATTTTATCAAAATGTGAAAAATATGGATGTTACATAAGTAACAAATGTAAAAAAAGTATTTTTCTTACCTTCCCTGAAAGTAAGAAAACTATTCAGCATAGGAAAATATTGATATAAAAACACAGCTTAGGTAAAAAAAAAAAAAATTGAAGTTTTTTACACAGTAAAACAGGTTCATCAGATCTGCATGAAGATGTAAGGACTTTGTGAGATTCTATTTCACCTACAACTTTAGGGAACTGGGGACAACTGGTAAGCTACGTTAATGAATCTACAAGTAGTTTTCCCTCATATCCGCTCCAAAATGCTAGAGTGCAGTAATTTTCCTATACAATAAATAATTCTTCAAAGTTTCCATCATAGAAAAATCATAGAATGCAGAAAATGCCACTCCAAGGTCACAGAGGCTAGGCAGTGCTTTAATAATAATTATGATAGTACTTATTATAGTGCTTTATAATGTTGAAGCACTTCAGATGAGTTAACTAATTAGCCCTCACAACACCCCTGTGAGGCAGGGAAACAAGTGTTTTTCCAACCTTTCCATGGTACAGATGGGAAAATGGAATCAGGGGAGAAGCACAGGCTGCAGCAGCAGCACAGCCAAGCTGAAAGGCCAGGAGATGTGGGAATGGACAGGTTTGTCCCTCGCTGCTGTGAGCCAGGGGGCTGGGCTGGGCTGCCAAATGACCATCAGGAATCACTGAAGGGGGGCAGGAAGGGACCAGGATTAAGAAAGCATCCCCAAAAACATTTCCTAGAGATTCAGAAGCTCTCACACAACTTTGTCAAAAAAAAAAAAAAACCAACAAAAAACAAACCAAACCAAATGAACAAAACAAAACAAAACAAAACAAAACAAAACAAGAGATAGAGAAACCTGAAACGAACAAATAAACGAACTGAAAAGAAAAAAACAAAAAACCAAAAAAAACTCCTAAAGTGCTGACTGGCTTGAGCTGCTTCTAGCACCTCTTGTATGGAATAAGACTTACAGCAAGCACTGTTGCCAGCAATTATTCAAGCTGATTTCATCCATAAAGTCAGATGTGAGCAACTGCAGGATATGGTAACTACATTGTCTGAGACACCTCACTACTGTAATTCCTTCATTCACCATCTTACTTCCATGCACTTAAAGGAAAATGGAATCCTCAGTACTCTTGCATCATAAAACACGTTAGTAGCTGGAGACAATATGCACATCCTTCACAATTGAAACAAAAAATTAGTTCATTTTCAGAACAAAGCATTATTAATTTAAGAATCACGAACCAAACAATGGTAAATAGGAAAACCTTTTCCAAAGGCTGCATGCCGAGTATCTGGTTTGCAAAAACAATGCATGCAGGAGAAATAAATTCATCCAAGCATAATTAAATTAAAAATGTCTTAAGTCTCTTTCAGCAGCATAATGGTTATTATTTTTAAAGTCTCCTCCAACCACACTGGCCTGGGGATCAGATGCTGACCTTGGCTTTTCTACAACCATATAATGGTTTGAGCAGCCCCCGTGGCTTTGCACTGTGGCAATACCAGGAGACAAAGCCTATACATACTGTTCTGCTTCCCCCTCCTTGGAAACAGGCTTCGCTGTACCACCTTTGCTGTCTTCACTCGCTGCTGCTGCTGCTGCTGCT
>VZDJ01000030.1:1997867-2233631 GCA_008694505.1 Cyanoderma ruficeps | reverse complement strand
TGCTGCTGCTGCTGCTGCTGTTTTTTCAGGAAGCGATGCCAAATCTTTGAAAACATCCACATAATGCCCAAAGCCCGGGCCCCAGTTTAAGAGGTTGTCCCAGTTGAAGCTTCCTGCTTGCTGCCCCAGCTTCCCAGGCAGAGAGCTCTCCCCGGCCGCGGTGCCGGCCGCCTGTGCCCCCACGGGCCCGCCCTCGCCGCGGCGCCCCGGGTACCGCCGGGGCTTCAGCCTGGAGCTGTAGTTGTCCTCGTCATCCGCGTCCGACTCATTGACCTGGGATAACTTGGGCATCCTGGAGGTGTAGGCCACGGGCTTGTCCCGGTCGTACTCCATCTCGGAGCAGGTGAAGGACTCGTGCGAGTCGCTGTCGGAGGAGGACTCGGGCGCGGGAATGCCGTCGGCCGGGTTCCTCGTCCGGGACAGAGGCCTCCTGCAGTCCTCCTCCGAAGAGGAGCGGCCGTGGTCGGCGCTGCAGATGCTGGGGTTCCTGGGGCGAGGGGTGTTCAGTCTCTCCACCTCTTCGATGGACAGCCCCACCGGAGGAGATGTCTCCAGCGGGATCTGCCCGATGGGCTGCTTCAGGCGGCTTCCTGGGCGGGAGCTGTGGCTCGCCATGGTCTGTGGGCTCTTGCTTCTCCTCCCCAGCCGAGTGGCGTAGTTAAAGATGCCGGGCTGGCAGACATCACCGTGCATCTCCAGCGGATTCCCTTCCCGGATGGCAAGGTGCAGCTCCCTGGCCGGGCTGTGCCTGTAGAACGTCGAGGATTTGGAGAAGGGCGCGGGGCTGTGCCGAGACAGGGGGTTGGGAGTGGGGCACGCCGAGTGGCTCAGGGATGTTGTCCTCAAGCCCTGCCCGTAGGCGGGCTGGTAGGTCAGGCTGCTGGCTCCCAGGGGCATGGGGGACTGCCGCGCGAAGCCCAGCGGGCTGTGCCTCTGGATGGAGAACTTGGGAGTGTGGCTCCGAAACTGCTTGTAGTGCTGGATGATGTCAGCATCAGAGGGGGCGATGCTGCTGGCGTTGTCGATGTCGTAGTGCTCGATCTCGGGCTCGGGGGATGCCAGCGGGGCGCTGGGGATCGTCTCCGTGGCGTGCGGGATGTCCGTCTCGTCGTAGATGAGGTAAGGGTTTTCCCTTTCGATGATGTCAGGTTTCGGGTTCCCTTCGGGCTGCTTCCTGACAGTCATGTCATCGCCATAGGGCGGGATGTTGTCAGGGTCATCGAACGCCACGTTCTCGCTGCCTTTCTTCTTCTTCTTCTGCTTCGTTTTCTTCTCGTCTTTCGGCCCCTTCGACTTCTTCCCTCGGCACTGGTTGCAGAGGATGAGGCTGAGCACCAGCAGCGCCAGCACCGTGGCACAGCTGCCCACGATGGCAGGCACGGCCCAGAGCGGCAGGGACAGCTCGGTGGTGTGCGGGGATGGGAGGCACACGTGGCCACCATTGACACCCGCCCTACACTCGTGTCCAGGGGCGCACAGCACCCCCAGGCAGGCCACCACGGTCTCACACGTCCGTCCCGCGTACGCCTCGGGGCAGCTGCAGGTGAAGCCCGGGGCGTGGGGGCCGGGCTCGCAGCTGCCCCCGTTGTGGCAGGGGCTGGAGGCGCAGGCGCCCGGGGGGACGCACTGGTAGGCGAACCAGCGGTTGATGCACATCAGCTCGCCCCAGCAGGGATTGCTGGCGCACACGTCGGGGCCGCGGCAGCCCATCTTCACCGAGGGGTCTGTTTTGGAGAGTGTGGCCAGGCTGTGCTTGCCAGAGAAGGGAAGGCTCTCCCCGCCGTACTTGATGTAGGAAATGCAGCCGCTGAAGCCTGAGGAAGGGGGAAAAAAGGGACAGAGTTGTTGGGAGCTGAAGGCTGAGTAAGCAATGTCAACAGCACAGTACGGGCTCCACTGCTCATGAAATAAGCCAAGAATTCACATGGTTACCGTAGGGAAACGTCTATTCTAATGGCACTTAAAGTCTTTAAATCGAATTTGAATAAATATGCCTTCTAACAACTTCATTCAATATACTGAAAAGTTTTTGTCTCCTGATTTTCCCATATTTCTAAAGCTTCTTATCCTTTCCCACAGAGAATCCTGTGGGCAGCTGGCTCAGCTGTGCTAGCACCAAACATTATTCGAGTCTGCCTTCAGCTAAGTCTCCTACCCCCTAAATTCACAGCACTGCTTTTGTATCTCTGAATCTTTTCCTAAACTTCCCATACCTTGGTTGCAGTGCAGTATCCTACAACAAGTTTTAGTGCTGTGAGAGCCCAGGGAGATGGAATTATCCCCATGCTTTGTGCAGTGGCTGAATGAGGTCACAGGAAAATCCAGCCTTTTGCCAGCTTAATAATTCTCTATGTTCCCCAGAATAAATCTTTCCTGGAAGGGTTTTGAGGTAGCGCAACCTTACGGTGATCTCTGCTTGGAACTGTGGAAAAATGGTACACAGAGATGGGTACCACTCTGTCATGAAACAGCAAATATACTTGAGTTGTATGAGATGGTATTAAAGATTTATTATCCTCACAGTTGAAGATTTAGTTTCAGCTGGGAGCCCAAGCATCCAAAAGTGGTGATCACCTTGCTGCATGCGTGGTGGTTTTTTGTAGTACTGATGTGATGTGATAAACAGCAACGGGCAATTTGTCACATCCTGGATTTGGAAATTTTATTGGACACAGCAACTTCACAGCCCTGTCACCTCATGTCTGCCTTTAACAGCACTGCAGATATTTTTGACTCTGAGTTCATGCAGAGTTTTATACCAGCGCCTTCTAAATCCTTGGTATGTTGTACACAATGTAATCCAATATTAAAATAAAATAAAATCATATGAATAAGGGATTTTGGACTGTGTGTGCTTAACGGAAGCCAGACATTCCTAATTTGTCTGCCACAGCATTGGGCAGTGGTGAGAGGTTAGTGTCCTCAATTTTCCTTGTTCCAGCTTTCCTACAAGCCTCTGCTTTTTCCATGCACATGCTGCTCATAAAACATACATGTAAAAAGGATAAAGGTCAGCACAGCATCCACATGATTTTGTACCACATTTCATAGATATTCACAATACACAAGTGTAAAGCGTGAATTTGCTCCACTCAAAAATACTTTATCTGGTCACAATTCACGAAAGCAGAAAGATTTTTCAATATAGAAACATTTTCAGTATGTGAAAAATACATCCGTATTGTCTGGAGTATCTCATGATTTGCAGCTAAAAAATGACTTCCATCTTTACCTAGCACTTGGGAAATGGTATCAAATATGTGTTATCTACTTCTTTTGCCAGGGTTTGAGACAGTTACTTTAACTCTTAAGGGTGAATGATTTTCCTCTTAACAGCTAGACATCAGTAAGAGGGTGGTTCCTTATTGTCCTTGCTCAGAAATAAATCCTATTGTTCATTTGACAGCAGGATAAAGCAGGAGAACCTTGGAATTGCAGAAAATATTTCAATCATATTAATAACAGGGGAAATCCTGTAGCACCAAATCCCTACAAAGTTTTTGTTTAGCATTTTTGCCCCCCCAAAAAAATTTGCCTTGATTTTCCAGATTATGACTCGGGTAAAGAATACATTCTTTCTTCTCTGTTGGGGTAACAAAAAATACAGCAGTTGATGTACAGACAAGCAACTCCCCTGTCTCAGAAAAGCCCTGCAGATGGAGTGCCTGCTTTTGGAAACAAGAAGCCTGCAGCCTGTACTAAAGGAACAAAGTCTGTAATCCTTACTCATTCAATTTGCATTTCTTCCGGCAAAGGATGACACTAATGACTGATAAAGAATTACAGTACTTGGGGGGGAAAAAAAAACCCTACCTGCAGCTGTGCTCTTGAAAGGTTGGCTGGATGGAATTCCTCCCAGAGAAATGGTGAGGACGTCGAGCCCACCGAAGTCTTGGGTGGCATGCAGAATGTCCCGACTGTGAGTCCTGTCCACCGACACGGTGGTGGCAGAGCCGTTCTTCTCCAGGAGGACCGAGTGCCATTGGCCATCTGCAGCATACACCTCAGGGATGTTCCTTTCCACTTTCCCAGCAACTCCAGCATCAGATATGTAGTGTACCTTCCCACCTTTTATCTGGTCAGAAGAACACACGACGCGGAATTTTAAAATGGTGTCACGTAACTCCTATGCACACATAACCAGTGTGCTGCCTACTCTGGTACAGCTACAGTAACATGTAGCTTTGGTATAACAGAAACCTGAGGTGGGTACGTTTTTTTCTCAAAATAACTGCTTTGTACTAAAAAGGCATTAGTTATTTAGCCTCAAAAGTCTGGCCAGAACTAAATACATCACATTGTAGAAACTTCAGCAGAAAATCTGCATCTTAGAGCTGCCATCCATACAATCCCCTCCTAATCCTACTGAGGAGCCAGCTATAGGTCATGCACATGACATCACTTTTTAACCACAGAAAGAATAATTCTTCCTCCTTCTTCAAGGCAAGTGTGGAAAATGCTTTGCAGAGTGAACAGATGTTGTCCTTGCCCAAGAAAACTGCATCCAGTTTTTATTACGACACAGTAGGAATGCATAAGTCATGGAAGGGCTAGAGCAAGAGCCCCATTTCATATCTGCTTTTTCTGCTAATTGGTGTTTTGCATAAAACTTTTGTTGTATTTAGAAAACCTCCTGAAGAGTTGTGAAGTGCATTATTCTGTGAGAATTTTCAAATAGTACTTTCTTGAGCAAACTGCTTTAAAACTTGTGAACAGCTAGGGGAAAAAGGAAGAATATTTTGGCTTTTTCTCTTAAGAATGATGCCTCACAATTCCACTGAATCACGAGATGTGGGATTTCAAACCTCTTATTATGATCCCAAAATGAGATCAGTGCAAATTCTGCACTTAAGATGTAGGAGCTTAAAAAGAATCCCCAACATCCAATCCTGCCAGTTTCTCAAATATTGCATAAATTTGGGTATGTTGGCTGACCTCCTAAGGTTGTTCAGGACTGTGTAAACTCATGTAGGATGGCTCTGAAGCTTGCTGCAAGTTTCCTTCAGTGCTCTGCATGTTTGGTCACACATATTAAATGGAACCACTGCTCTCCATCCCGTGTTCCCCACGGCGGCTCGGTCAGTCCGAGATCTGTACCCCGAGCGTGCGGGACGTGCACAGGCAGAGTCCAGGAAAGGTCACAGCCCCAGGTTTCCTGAAAGTTCTTAAAGCCTTGCATCCCTTGCTCCAGGAAAAATAAGGTTCACCTGGGAAGAACTGTGAGGTGACACACCAGCTACAAGAATGCTGCTCTCGTTTCCAGAAACTGTTAAATGTTCTGGATTTGCTTCTCCAGTGATGCAAGCTGAGGACTTTGTTCAGACACTCCAGCTTTAATGAGGCTGTAAGACTATGCTCACGTCTTGGCAGCTGCCTGAATGAATGCATCGAGCACGTATTCCATTTGGATGGAGGATACAACAGTTAATATGCGGATCTGCTTCGTTTTTGAAGGGAGTAATTCAGATTATTTGAAAATGTATTGTTTGATAAAGCTTGCCTCAGAGACAGGATGCTTTTGTTACTGATAAGACACAAGTGGCATGTGTCTAAACTATCACACAGCCCAAGGAAAATCCCACATTTACAAATGCAGCCCACAGACTGTTAAAACATATTAAACACTATTTCCCACAATCACTTATAAAAAGGTTGACTGAGCTGAATATGCACATATATTTATGTCTGCAACCTGTAATTGGTTTGTTATGTCTAATTCTGTCTTTTATGCCCCATAAAAATACTGCCTTGTATTTTAGTCTTTATGTAAACAGAAAGGAATACACCATGCCAGAAAATACCATCCAAGCTTAAGAGAAGTCTGAGCATGGAGGCAAAATTTTTAATTTCACCTTAGAAAGGACCTGTAGAATTATTTACCTGCCAACAACTGAAAATTTCCATAGTAATTCATGATTCTTTAGCCCTATTTCTCTATCTTTGAAATTGCACATGAGTAATGCTAACAGACTCATAAATAACATACTAGGGGCATTTTGAAAAGAAAATTTCCAGAGACAACACTGGTCCATGACTGCTTAAATCAGGAAAAGATATGGAATGCTCTTCTTGGTGCCTTGAAGCAGAACATGTTTCTAAGTTTGAAACAAAGTTGACAGTATTGAATAATATGAATTTCTGGGTTTTATTTAAATGGCTGAGCAACTGACAAGTGGAATATAATTAAAAGAATGAACAAATAAAGCAAACATATTCCTAACTACAAGGCTGATTCAACTTTACTAATATTCCAAGTCTCATTTGCTGAACAAATTGGGCTTTATTCGTCTTTACCCATTGAATGGGATTTCATTTAAAGGGCTATGTTCTGATTAATTCCTACGACTTGATATATTCATAGAACCATGGAATGGTTTGAGTTGGAAGTGACCTTGAAGATCACCCAGTTCCAACCCCTCTGCCATGGGCAGGGACACCTGTGTCTAGACCAGGTTACTCAGAGACCCATCTAACCTGGCCTTGAGCACTTCCATGGACGGAGTATCCACAGTTTCCCTGGGCAACCTGTTCCAGGGCACAACCACCCCTTACACTGGAGTATGTAAGCTAATATAGGTAAAATGTAATCCACATCCTCTACCTGTACAATTCAGAGATCTTAGAGCTCCATTTCTACTAATTTAATCTGACTGCAGGTGAGATTTCTAGATAAAGCAAGACAAGACAGGCAATTTCACCTTTAACCTGCTGTATTTATCCCATTACTTCTAACTGAACTACATGCAATGTGCATTTGTAGGGAAATAAGCTGCGACAAAGACCCCTAGTAATAAGGAATCCCCCACCCTCTTCGTCGTAGTGGATTTTGGAGGAAGCATTTTCCATCTGAATTTGACAATTATTTAATGCAATCTGCAAAGGTTTGTATCTCCTGGATTAAGGATCCCCTTATATCATAAAGCCCCCTCTCGGGTTCTTTGGAAGGAGTTTACATCCATCATTTACTGAATCAACTGCTCACAATCTCAGTGGCTCTGATATATTACCACTTCTCTAGTTTTACCCCAATCCCAGCCACACCATAACCAATTAGCTACAAGAGGAAAAAATGCGAAGGCATGGAAGTAGCCACAGGACTCATAGCTTCTCCCTAGCATGGTTTAATATTAAAAACACGCGACAGGTTTTCTCTGAATGCTAATACTTTGGATAACAGGCATATTAAAAGACCCAAAAATCAAGTTATAAAATTTCCTGTTTTGAAGACTGACAAGAATTGTAAAGACAGGTCCCTAAAGCCCAACTTCTGCACCAGGAGAGGATGGAGATGACATGGAGACCTTTGCTGGGTTGGCTTCACTGGCATCTTGGGGCACCACTGAGGGGAATACCCATCATGATACCTACTCTGGGAATGAGGAGCAGTGCAGAGGCCATTCTGCACTAGCTACAGTTAAATTACTACAGTTTTACTAACTAACATCACCTGGGAACTGCTTGGCAACAACCGGCACAGCTCTCCTTCCTCAAACTTCTGCATCTGGTGTTAGGCAAACCTCTGCTCTCTTCCCTTGCACAGCTGGGTCTGGGACTTGACACCCTCTGCTTGCTTGTATAACTTCACCAATATTAACAATAACAAGCGTGTTTGCATAAACACAGCACCAGTGATTTTAGCCAGGAGAGGCAACTCTCTCTCTTTTTTTTTCAATAATGCTTGGAGAGCTCACCTAGCAAAATCTACTAGCTGGAAGAAAAGGTTTTTTTCTCTCCAAAAGTCAAAATAATGAGATCTTATCTGCTAATATAAGCGAGGCAGAAACTTCCTATGAAATGATGTGGTAAAAGCATATGCCAGGGAAGTAGTGCAGACTTGCTTCTTAAATGCAGCCGGTGTGTCAGGAAAGCTCCATAACTCTGACCAGGCAGGTGGAGGATATCCATGAGGCTGAAGCTTAGAAAGTGTGAATTTCTATATGAATTTCTCTAAAAGTCGAGGAAGAAAAACTTGGAAAGCTTTGCAGCAGTCAAGGAAACTTGGAGCTTACACCAACCCAATAAAGGGGCTTGCCAACATCACTGCTGTACTCATTTAGAGTTATGAGCAAATGCACTGAGTCACCGCCAGGAACCAAACCATTGCTTTCTCCTGAGGAAGGTAACTTCTGCAGCAATAAGCTCTTTGAGGAAAGAAAAAAAAAAACAAAAAACCCTAAAACAGTGTGGCATTTGAAGCATTAATTCGGCTATGTATGCCAAAATAATTTGATATTGACATTGGTCTGCGAATAACCTCATGAATTCAAGTTATCCCTCACTTCCTAGTTTGATAAGCTTGAGCCATGTTGGTAGGAATTAATGAAAACTTTTTGGCAATCGTTTGCTAGCTTAAGGAGGGTCTGGGTTCAAGGCTCAAAAAATCAGAAGATAAAAGGCCAATAACAAAATGATTTGTTCTGTAAAGTGTAATGATGATAATAACCATGGCAATGAGCACCGTTCTCGTCGCCTTGAAACAGTCACTATTTGGAGTCTAGACAAAACTGATTAGATATAAAACCATCAAGATCTTCTGATACCTTGGCAAATAGGAAGAGAATCGTTGAGAAGATGAATGACACTGGAGCAGTGCCTAGTCTCAGTTAAAGACCCAATATTTTACAAAGGAAACAGAAAGAGTAATGGAAAAACACGATTTTCATCACTGCACACGGGGCAGTCCAATCAAATCAGATCTGGAATTAGCTGTAATCTTACCTTCACAGTAGTGAAGTTGCTGCTCTCTTGGACGTGCAGCAAAACGCCGTTCTCACTCCTCGTCATGAACTTCACTTCCAGGCGCTCCACGCCCGGGCGGCCCCGAGCCCCGAGTCTCATCAGGTAGTCCCGCTTCTGGTTGGGGCTCATGTGGTAGTCGAGCCTCCCCTTGCCTTCCAGGGACAGGGCCGTGTCAGCTGTGATATCTGGGACAAGGACAGGGACACGTTGAGCTCGTGACAGCTCCGGCCATCATCTGCCTCATCGCTTCCCCTCGGAGCAGAGATCAAGCTCAGAGCAGGTCAGGGTTGGGGGGGGAGCAGGAGCGAATGGCAATTGCAGCCCCTCTGTTCTTTGGCTTCCACCAGAATGTGTGTTTGAGAGTGGGAGTGTGCCAGTAATTTACTGCTGCTATCAGTCAATAGTAAATTAAAACTCGCTAGGGAACAAGGGAGGGAGCAGGGGAAAAAATTTGGCTCTCAGAACTGTAATTCCTTCCCAGGGATGTTACTGTTTCCATTACTGCAAGCAGGGTTTCATGATATATTGAACTCTAAGCTCTTCAGGGCAGAGATAATGACTTTCTCTTTATGGCATTAAAAAAAAGTGAATAAAAGAGGCAGAGCATTGACTACCAAATGCTGTTAAAATTATGGCTAAATTCTTTTGTAAACCGGTGCAATAGAAGCATATAAATCAATATAAACAATAATGGGACATGTAAAAAAACAAAGCCCAGTCATTATACTACAAGTACACGGAAATAAATCACTTTGCTCTCCTGGACAATCCCATATTGATTTACAGGGCTGCTCCTATGAGAGTTAATCACCCCCGAGCGTAAACGCCTTGTTTTCATTTACATTTACAATATTTTCTTGCATATAATCCACAGTCAATTTGATGAAAAGGACTTTAGTTTGGAGAAGCCATAACCACATGAACTCAATGTTTATGTGAAGGAGTTTTTGCTTACCCTCTTACCCCCCCACAGCAGACAAATCCCTCCTATGGGATACCTTTATTTTAGTTACGGATTATATGTTATTGGGAAGCAGGGCTTTAAATGTGTGCAAGTTACCTGAAATGCGATATACCAGACCAGAAAACATTATGTATTCAAGTTGTTGCCATTTTTAGCTCATGAAAGGACAACAGTCCATTGTGGACTTCTCTAAACTACTTAAGAGGCAACATGCTGCTCGTTTTCATTATTTTATAAAATTCATTATCCCGTGGCCCTGAAAAGAAACTCTTAACAGCCTTCGATTAGGCCACAGCTGGGTGTATGTTAAAGACAGTGAAACCTCCTCCTCACATTTTTCACAGTGCTTTCCTGTCAGTCCTTCCTTGCAGTGACACTGCTGCCACGACCATCGATCGACACAAGTGCCACCATGCTGGCAGGGGCTGGTTGTGCAAGCGCCTTCCAGTCTGGGACACCTGAAAGAAACCAGAAAAGTAGATGCTGAAGAAAGTGCACACAAACAAGCAGAGCAAATGTGCTGGGAAGTATCCTCTGTTTAAATGGCACTGCCTTTCTTTCCCTCAGAAATGTAGAAATGGCTTTTCTCCCCATCCCTGGAAGTGTCCAAGGCAAGGTTAGATGGGGCTCTGAGAAACCTGGTCTAGTAGAAGGTGTCCCTGCCCATGGCACAGGGGTTGGAACTGGATGCTCTTTCAGCTCCCTTCCAACCCAAACCATTCTGTTATTCTAAGAATCTTTGTAGACAGCTCAAGTTTCTAAGCAGATCCCAATTTTCAGCATCAATTTATAGCAGTCTTACAAAAGAGGAAAGAATTCAGAGACAGCCAAACTCCTACTATCTGTTATGCAAGAGAGAAGAAACCTCTTTAGGCACTTTTTTATGCTGCAGACTGCCACAGCCTTCATATTACAATGACCAGTGCAAACATGCGGGTTGAGAGAGGAAGTATGAACGAGGAAATCTGGATGGAAGACTGACATTATTGCTACAACTGTGACTTCAAATACTGAGACGGAAAAAACAATAGAATCGGATAGTTCACTTCTGAAAGACCACTCAGAGGATGTGGGGGAAATTCAGTGATACTTGAGAGGCAAAGTGAGAGAACAGACATGGTGGGTTAAGAGGAAATACAAGGGAGTAGAGGGTTAGCAAAGAGTATAACAGTCAAAACCAGGTGGAATTTATAAAGAAACCCAAGAACAGGGGCTACTCAATTTCAGCCTGCAAAGCAACTTCAATGATCACTGACAACAGAAATGTAATGATGCTGCCGTTTTTTTTAAAACTTTGTAATCTTTAATGAACCTTTAATCCAAGTTCACTTTCTTCCTACGTTTTTCCCATTTTACAGTAGGTTCTAGAGTCATTTTTTCTAACATGAAATATCTGTTGGTGTCTGAATGGAATAAGCATCCATGACACCTTCCCCTATTGCAAGTGGGGTCCATTTGATCCCATATATAGCAGACGTACTGATCTAAGATTCCTTGGGCTGCCAAAGCCTGGCTGGGCTCCAGGGGACGTCCGTTGACTGCAAACTCCATTATGCAGCCCACAAAATCATGGCTTTCCACCTGTCCTCTCCTCTGAAGGATGGGCTCTATGGACCTGATGCCACCAACAGTAACTCGATTTGGTTGTACATCGAGAGTCCTGTAAAAAAATAAAAATATAGAAAAATAATTAATCAGTACCAGACATCAGGATAGTGATGACAGCACAGGAACTGCAACCATCAGCTACAGGCTGCAGCTAAAATTCCTCTTCCCAAATTGGTGTTTTACATTTAGAAGGGGAGACAGAGAGATCGATAGCACTTGAACTAACAGTTAGAGTGGGTATGACTCTGAATTCACACTCAGTTTGCATGTCAAAATTTCTATTCACTTGACTGAGCAGTGTGCCTGAGATCATAACAAATAAGGTTTTTTTGCCCAACTATAATTGAGATTGTAGATGATACTTAAGTAGCAGGAAGATGGACTCTTTGTTTTACAAAGATGTAACACCCCTGCTAGCAGGGAAACCCTGTGTGGCAGGAAACATGACTGATTCTTGTAAGAAATCAGCCAAAGTGATTGGGATTAAAGTTACTGTTATCTCCGAAGATGTGACCCAAAGGCTACTGAATTAGTTACAGTAAACACCAGAAATAAAGTGTGCTTTCTTTACTGGACACTGTTTATGAACTCAAAACTGTAACAGAAAACACCTGAAAATAATGCCAAAGTAATTACCGTTAATATTTTTTTAGCAACAGCACTAATCAGGTGATTTTATTTCCTATGTCTTTCTGAGCAATGAGAGGTGCAGTTTAAATAAATACATGACCCCAAATCACTAGGCAATAGATCTGATCCTCATTTATACAACAGTGCGGAGTAGTCATTAGCCATGGATTTCCTGACTGCCACCAGAGCCTGGGGACAGAGATGGTGTC
This sequence comes from Cyanoderma ruficeps, assembly GCA_008694505.1. Classification (NCBI taxonomy): domain Eukaryota; kingdom Metazoa; phylum Chordata; class Aves; order Passeriformes; family Timaliidae; genus Cyanoderma; species Cyanoderma ruficeps. Next base: position 2,221,481 of record VZDJ01000030.1, on the reverse strand, counting down.
GAGAACTGGGCATTTCTGAGCAAACTCCTTGCTGTGATCCAGTTCCATGCAGAAATGTACCCTGACCTAGCAAGCAGCAGCACATGCAGAAAATTTAATTTGCTTCTGCAAAGATGGAAAAAAACGACACTTGGGAGCCTTATCATTACTCCAACTTTCTCTGGCTTTACAGGGAGATTTCTTCTTAACTTTACTTTTACTTCTACTGAAAACAAAACAAAACAGAAAAACCAACACCCAAACCCCAAACTGACCCCACAAAACGAAGTAATACTAACCAGTCAGCTGAAACAGCAACGTTGCTAACAGTGCAGTAGCCTGGCTCCTGGTCCTCAGAGCAAGAATCCACTGTCAAGGATGCTGCCTGCAAAAGGCACACACACAGATATGCTGAAAATTGCAAGGCCTTAGTCCCCAACCACATTAACTATTTATGCTTAAGTGTATTATATCAAGGACTTGGCTGGAAAGGAGCACTTGCACATCATGATGTCACACAGGATTGCAGAGTGCTTCAGAGCCACTGACAACTCCATGGACACCACCAAGGTGTGGATACAGAGAGGGAGCTAATATCTGCTTCATACAGAGGAGCACTTAAAACACCAGTTTTTCACATTTGGGCAGGGTTTCTTTCCTATTTGTTTGCTTCACTCCTTGAAACTGAAGTTATTTTGGCTCATACCATATCCTACTCCTGATATGGTTCAGACAATCTGAGCAAAAAGCTGCCCCCTCCAATCACAGAGGGTGTTCCTTCAGGGGCTTTACTGTGACATTAAACATATTGAACTTGATAAAAAGCATGTTACAAAAGCTGGAAGTACAAACATTAAGATTACTAGTTAAAAATAATGACCCTGGCAGTAGAAACACTGAGATTACTAGTTAAAAAAAATAACCAACCACTCAACATAACTCAGAAAGTAACCAAATGGGCCTGCTTAAGGCAACCCTTTGACTAAGAGGTCATGAGAGATGTCAGCTTTGATAACAGAGAAGCAATTGGACACCTGGAGTGGGACCATGCTGATGTTTAGAGAAGTACCAGGTATTATTAGTACTTACAGCAGTCATACTCTTTATCATTATTATTATTAATACCATCACTATTTTTATCCCCAAGCCATCAAGTCCCAGAAAATGAGGCTGCCTCAGTCTGGTCTAGTGGAAGGTGTCCCTGACCATGACAGGGGGGTTGGAACCAGACAATCTTTAAGGTTCTTTCCAACCCAAACCACTCTGTGATTCTGAGACTACCCATCCAACTTATTTACACTAAAGCTACTCATGGCACTTCTATTTGTAATCTGTAAAAGTCAAACTGAAGCTGTCACTAAAATCATTAAATAAATCCTGCTGATTTAAAAAGGAGTTTTTATTTTATTCCTTATTTAGCAAAGAATTGTCCCCACAGTGATTTATTAATAACAGATGCGCTGAAAAAAGAAACCCCAACCAACCCTGAAGGTTAGTTATTCCTTAAAACAAATTTTCAGAAAAATAAACGTAATCTCCACGTTGGACATCTCCTCATGTTTCAGCTAGATGTGTGGTACAGTTTTACAGCAAATTTAAATCAAACGCCACCTTTAAAAATGCCTGGGCTTATATTTTGGTTTAGATTGCTCTATGGGAGCTGAGCAAGCAGCACTGGCTATCAGTACGTCATTACTCTGCAGAGGTTTTTTTTTCTACTGCCTGCAAATAAGTTTGGTAACAACAGCCTGTTGAAATCCTCACAGATTGCCCATGCTGGTTCCAAACACACGCTGCAAGCTGACGCACTGTGTTGACCAAATAAATTCAGAGCTCTTAGCCCTAAATCATACCCTACAGTACGATTAAATTGTTCAATCTGCTATTTTTAATGGGAGCTTATCTTGAATTTCTTTCCATACAAATGAGCAAAGTGCCTCTCCCAAGAAATGTCAGTCTGCAGTTCCAAAGCAGATTATAGCCCTGTGTAAATGAAACAATTCAGAGAAAGAATAATAAGCTGGCTGCTCTGTATGCCACCACATGCATACATATTTTTCTTCAGAACATCAACAACAAAAACTGAAATGAGTTTTTTGTTCTTAGCTCAATCAGCATAATCTCCCTAACTTACATCGCTATGTGCTCTGCAAGCCAAGCTCCAACCCCAGCTGAAGGGCTGGATATTTGAGAATATATTTTACTTGGACCAGAGTTCATACAATTTATTTTCTAATGTTAGTCAAATGTTCCTGCTTGTTACTTAAGCATTACTCCACAGTTACCTTGCCACATTATGAGCCTTTCTATCCTGTCACTTTGCAATAGCTCAGGACTGACAACTTAATGATTTTACCAGTTTCCGATAAAATCCCACTGTGCTGTAGGAAATGACAGATTTGGAATCCTGAAGAGGCCCTATTTCATACAGTTTTGGACACCTGGGAGACATTTTTCCTGCAGCAGAAATATCTGAGACAAAGGCGATTCTCTTCACATGCTGTTTGTAAACAGTTGACATTACTGAACAGGTTTAAACATTAAAAACAATCAAACAAACAAACCAAATCACACAAAGGTATAGGTTGCCTTAAATGTTTGCTTTTAGCCTGAAGCATTCATAGCTGAAATTTCTATAAATAGCCCTTTATATGTTCTCCTCTTCTCTGGCAAACTGTCAAGTAAAACATTTTCTTTCTCTTTTTTTTTTTTTCCAGTGTACTTCATTTATTTGTTGCAATTTTTACTGTGTGCCCCTATACTTATCCATTTACATCTTATTTATAGAAGTAACATTCTACTTTAGTTACTAAGATGGGAACCTGGTGCATGTCAAGATTAAAGTGCACCTTTGGGCTTTACCATTAGGAAGCTGTGATGTAAATTATTAAATTTGCAAGATGCAAATTTATATCTGATATCAAAGCCCGTTAAACCAAAGTCATTGCTCAACATCACAATTATCTTTCATCTTATTTGGATATATAAGTCCTAAAAACATACACAAATTGGATTTGCAAATCCAGCTGAAAACTGGATTTCACAGAACCACAGAATCCTTAATGTTGAAAAAGATCTGCAAGAGTCCAACCACTAAGCCAGCACTGTCAAGGCCACCACCAAACCATGTCCCCAGGTGTCACATCTACACATCTTTTTAATATCTCCAGGGATGGTGACTCAACCACTTCCCCGGGCAGCCTGTTCCAGGCATTGACAATCCTTTAGGGGAAGAACTCTTTACCAATATACAATCTAAACCTCCCCCTGCTGCAACTTGAGGCCATTTCCCCTTGTCCTGTTGCTTGTAACTTGGGACAAGGGACCAAATAAATGAATAAATTTATTTATTTAGTTAGTTAGTTATATAAATTCATTTGTTATATACCCAGAATCAATGGAGACAGGTCTTGCACTATGAACTGAAATGGAGTTTTGGGCTCAAGACTCTGCACTGACTAGAAGGGAGGCCCAATGGGTAGAAGAGTTTATTGCTTTTATTCCCTTCATGACTTCTAGCTTGAAATATACAAAACAAAATGGGAAACCCCACAATATATTATTGTTCTATGACCTTAATTTCAAACATGGGAAGATCATGGAATTCCACGTATGCTGGCCATTTCTGCCTGAGAAGGGCACTCTTGGGCAATAGTTACTGATTGTGGGCGGCAAATGGATTTGGTTTCATTTCTAACTCAAACACTGCAGAGTCAAAAAACTTGGCTTGGATTCAAAGAGATCTTGGTTTATGTTCTGCTTTGGAAATATTATTAAAAATGAGAGAAGAGGAATAGAAAACATTTACTGGAGAAAAAAATGAAGGCAGGAGAGGGGTCAGAGTGCTAGGCATATTGCAATCAGTTGTCCCAGTTTTTGGCAGAGCTCCTCACCTCAGATGCATTCTGGGAGACAAAGAGAGAAGCAACTTCCCTCCTTCCCCCTAAAAAATTCTCTTAACCTAGCACCTTTTAACTCTTCACACGTATGCTACGGAGGAAAACCAGGCTCCCAGTCTGATGAGATTGGTAAAATCTCTGAATCAGCTCAAGGAGGTCATGGATGCCTAGAATTTTAAGTTGTCCAGTTCTATTTTCCAAATGTTGAGAAAAATTATTTTGAGGTTTTTTGCAATTACTGTGGTTAATTAGCATTCCCCGATAATCATCCTGGTAATCTACACCAGCTAATTAGCCTCGTGCATACTCATCGATGTCATTAATTATTCCTGGCTCTCATTTTTCACATCGAGAGTAAGGGGGCACTTTCGCACATGTTTTTTTCATTACACTTTATCATCATCATGCTAAACAAACCACCACAGGGCTTTGAGTCAGTCGGAACGAGGCAGAAATGAAGGAGGTTTTTCCCAAAGTTGGAGTTTCTGCTAGCAAACGCCGTGTCACTAATTTTACGTTCCTCTGAAGTTCCCCTGGAAGCCGAAGCCATTTGGCTGAACTTGCTCCAAAAAGCTCATTTCCAGCATTTCTTACCATTCCAGCCCGGCGGGCGATGACGGTGTGGAACTGCCCATCAGACACCTTCTTAGCTGTGGTGAGCTTGTAGGTACCACTGCCCAGGTTGTAGGAGAACCTCAGCTTCCCTCCCGCGATTTCCAGGGCCAGGAATTCCCCCCGCTCTCCGGTTTGGTTGTCGTAGTTATACAGCAGCAAGGCGTTGCTCTTTATGGTGGCAAACTTTATGTAGATGTAATTATTGTTGGGATCCATACTGGGGAACTCCATGTAGGACAGCTCTTCAAACCCGTAACTGTTGAGCTCGCAGTGGTTCCCAAAAACACCTGAAAAATGGAAAGCGAAGCCGGGAATTGGGGAGGTTTTCCTCAACATGCATTCTCCCAGGAATGAAGTGTGGATGTTCTCTCCACATGGCTGTGGAACCTCTAAATGTACAATTGAAACCACACAACCAACAGAAGAATGCTATTACCCACAGCTGGGCGCTGAGGTACATTATATTTAAACTTGAAAATCGAGTTACAAAGGACAGATGCATCTATCAAAAACCATTTGATCGAGCTCTGTGGCTTCACTGGAAAACACCAAACCAAGTTAGTTTGACTGCTCTGACAAGACCTGGTTGTTAATTATCATCAGGCTATGATTAATCCATTAATCCAGCTATGGAAATAAATGGGTAAGTTGAGTTTATTTTTTGCTCTGCAGCTGTTATCTGAACTATTTCTCACAGGGGGGTTCATTTTTTAAACTTATGAAATAAGCATATGTGTGATTAAAATATTATGTCTTTCCACATTTTTACTGATATGAATATTTTGGTGCATTCTACATAATTCTTTTCATATCTCTGTCACATAATTTCCCCTGATTTTTATTTTACTGAAGCAACAATGGGAAGAAATTCCTGATTTAATTTATGAATATTAGTTACATTTACAATGGAAACTAATAAGCCCTGAGGAAATGTACACTAAAGGAAATAAAAGGGAATAGAGAAATTATTCCACATGTTAATAGAAAAACTTACTCAGCATTAGTTAAAAATGCATATTGAAAACTATATTTTTATGAGAGGGTTTTCAGCAACCTTAAAACACTGTAGGTGATTTCTGTAAATTTCTGCGTTTTTTATTAATCTGTTACATTTACTTTCATACTTTTCCATATGAGCCATGGCAATTCTGGATTAATCTGCATTCAGAATCTATCTTGCTGCAATTGCATCATGATGCCTTAAAATATTCATGTTGTTCTATGTTTTTGTTGGGTTTGTTCCACAAACCATATCTGGGATAATTAAATTCTAGAAATTATGAAACCATTTTGGCACTACTATATGCTTCTCTGATGTAAAATACCGATGATATAGTGGTCTTACTCTTCAGATCCACTGAAAGTGCCTGTAATTCATCAGGAGAGCTTTATCATCATACCTCCTCCTTCAGACTGAACTTTGGATATTCTTGGTGGTGAAGGTACTTTAGCCCTGAGCCAGCTGTGGTTGAGCTAGGTTTCTTCTTTAGGAAGTCAATGGTCCTGATTTAAGTATTTCAAGCATCCATTCTTACTTTTGGACAGTTATCTGTATCTATCTAATCAGAAATATTCTTTCAAATTTTTAGGCACTGAGTTGTTTGGCTGGGTCTTACGTTTTTGTGTGAGAGAGAAAGGATCTGCAACTACCAATGACAAATACGTATTTGTAGTGACCACATCACTTTCTAGTTTTCTTTTAAGAAAAATGAGTTAATTGAACCTCTAAATAAATGCAATTTTTCCAAACCTTGAACCATTTTCAAACCAGAAATCATTTACAAAGGTAAAAATAAATAGAAATATGAATAGGGAAAGTGGAGATGAAGAGGAGAGAAGGAGAAGGGTACTCACCAAAGGGACAGTGGCAGAAATATCCCTCCAGCCCACTTTGGCAGGACCCACCATTGAAACAAGGGTTGCACTCACAGTAGTTGACAGTGGAGTCACACGTTTTCCCTGTGATGAGGGAACAAAAGCAATTTCCAGGTCAGACTATTCAGGGAAATAGGAAAGACAGGCTGGTGGTGTAGGTAATGAGGTTATGAACCAACGCCGAACTCATGGCCAGGAGAGAGAGTGCCAGGGACTGGCTCTGGGATGTAAAGAGGAATCACAGAGGATGCTGGGCTGCTTCCAACACTGTCATGGGGATAAGGTGTGGCCCAGAGAAAGTAACTTTACTTTTCAAGTGTCTCATTGTGATTACAGGTACTGGTGGATGCTGTTTTAATTTAATTGAATTTTATTATTTATTTTAGTAACTGGTGTCTATAAAAGAGAGATCATGCAATTAAAGGCAGTACTGAACTAAAGAACTATAAAAATGCATCTTTTCTCTCCCTGTTGAGTGCAACATACTCATGAGTGGAAAGGAGATACAGACAGCCCTTGCTGGACCCTGCACAAGCAGGTCATGCTGAACAGAGGCTGCTATTGTACATTGTATGATTTTTCTTATTTTTCCTCATCAATTACAAACTCCTTCCTGACTTGGAGAGACCACAGTCCTCTGGTGCTAAAACAAGCTACCCTGGATACAGTCCTTTCCTAAGCAGACATTGTCACATGTGGTAAATATTATTCCCCAGAGAACAAACTGAAATCACATAATTCATTTCAGCACGGAAGGGAACCAAGAGAAGAAGTGAAGATTTTAACAGACACCAAACACGGACACGTGTATTCTTCATACAAAACTAAAACTTTCTTTGTATGGAAACTTTAACTACAAAAATATTGGTTTTCCTTTCTAAGGTTTTTCATTTCTTGGCTTTGATGAGTTTAGCAATGCTTCCAACTACATCCCATTCTTGGAGCCTGTTTTCCTGTGGCCAGCAGTGCCACCCTTCACTGCCTGGGCTCAGCAATAACTCCTAAGTATTGTTATGTTTGTCCTCCCCTGTTTCACTGCAAAAAACTCACAAAACCAGCCAAGGTCTTCCACACTTTTCCTGAACTTCATCTCAGCCAGGCTATATGCACAAAGCAAGGGCTAAGATTGTTTTAATGCTTTTTTTTTCACTGGTAATTAATTATTTTATTCCTTACAGCATATGCATACATTTAAGTTAAAAGTACAACATGAGCCCGCACATAGGGTGTCCGTTCTTGTATGTCACATATATCTTGTAATTTTACATCTCCCATGACAGGAATGCAAAATAGGCAGTCCTCAGAGGTTGCTGGTGCTTAAAACTGCAGAAAACCAGGACTGCGCTTTAAAAACTCTGCTACCTTTTATAGAGTTTAACAACTTGAGTCACCTAATGAAGAAAACCTCTTGTCTTTTTCCCCCCCTCTTTTACTTTTCTGTTTAACCTACAGCTTGAAAGCAGGTCTTCCATGTGAGCAGCAGCTCTCCATGTGTGACTGCAAGCAGGATGGAAATGGAGCGCTGGAGGATTCCTGTGGTTAATACGTCACTTGTAGATGCACCATAAATACAGGAAACTTTTCCAGTGTCTGAATCTAATTATGCTTTGGGGATATTTATTTATGTTTTATTCTCTAATGGGCATGACTGAAGGATGAGCTAACTTTTTTATGTGAGATTTTGCTGTTTTCTTTGTTTTCAATTTATGGTCCGTAGTAGAGATCTTTGACTTATGAAGGAGAGCACATAGCAAGAGTGACACAGACATGCTTAAAATAGCTCAGTGATGTTGCTTAGTTTTCACAAAAATCAAGTGTAGCTAAAAAGGCTTACTCAGATTTTTGCAGTTCAATCTAACTAAATACTCTTCTTTTTCTCAGCTGAACGTTCAAGCTGGCACATTTGCTGAGTCAGCAAGAGAATATGGATATTTATTTCAGCTGCACTTACTTTAACCAACGAATAACAGCACCTTCTTCATGCTTAACAATTGTTTGAAGAGTTCTTGAAACCAACAGAAGTGTGTTTAGAATAACAGAATTATGACATCATAGAATGGTTTGGGTTGGAAAAGGCCTTAAAAAACCATCTTGTTCCAACCCCCCACCATGGGCAGGGACATCTTCCACAAGACCAAGTTGTTCAAAATCCCATCCAAACTGACGAAAATTGAAGTAAGCTGAGTTTATAGATCTATTCTCGGCTGAAATTCTGAAAGACGCAAGGTATTCATTTCTGCATCAGAAAGATCTTTTTCTGAAGACCATGAAATTTAGGAGAATGCTGGATAATTGGTAACAGACAGCATTCAACATTTATCATTCACCACCTCCAGCTGATGCTATCACAGGCAGGGGCTTATGCAAAACATCTAAGTTCTTCAGATTTTTTTTTTAATTGGAAAATGTAACAGGAACAGATACCAGCTGAGTTAAGATTTCAGCTGACTGGAGAGTTTTAGTTTTTGTGGTTCTCTGTGTCCATCTTTTAAAGTGGTTGTTCTAATATTCTAATCTTGCATTTGAAACAACTTCACAAACCTACATTCCTTCATCTTAATGAATCCTGGAAAACAGGAAATGAAGGGTTCAAAGGAAGGGCAGACAACTACTGTAAATCACCAAGCATATTCCCTCCAGAAAGTGATTATTTTAAAAACAAAACCTGTTCATCATTAAGAGATATAATTATAACAGATTGTTCAAACCCTAATGATGTTGCTCTGAGGTAATCAGTCTTTATAATCCTATCCAGTGAAAAGAATGCCATTACCTTTTCCAGTATGATGAAGCGAAATGCAGCTGACAAAACATAGTAAATCAAGGAAAAGTAAGACTCTCAGTTTTCAGGTACACCATTATAAAGGTCTATAGCTCATGTACTCTAATTTACAGTGAACAGAGAGTCTGTCCCAGAAAATACTAATTTCTACTTGCATGGACTACCATGTAAACGTTATTTTTTTTTACCAAGCATGCAAATTCAATTATGAGACTGTATTTTCATTCCAACAGAAGCACCAAAGCTATGTATATGGAGGACTGATTTAGAAATCCACTATTTTGGATGCCTCTTTTTTTGTTGTTGCTGAGGCACTCAAGGCTTATATTCATGAAGAAACACTTTGGGGCTTTATTTTTACATCCACTGTGGCTATCTTTAATCACATATGAATGCAAATTAAGAGCCCAGGCAGCTGTGTTCTCTTACTGTTGGCAGTATAATAATGACATAATAGCCTCTATGTCAAGCATTCTCAAACAATCAGTACACTGACATTTGTTTGCAGAACCGATTGAATATTTAATTTGCAGAATTTCAAATATGCTTTTGCAGGCATAAAATGTCTAAATATACTTTGTGTTAATTGTGATCTTATCTAGTAAGCTCTGTTGATATTAAACTCCAAAGATATTTTGTCTTTTAATTACACTGGTGCCATTTGTTTTCTGTCTTGATCAATTAATCTCAGGACACTTTAATAACTCTTGATTCTGCAATGGCCAACTGATTAAACAACATCTGACTCCCAAATAGAAACGTCTGCCTCAGTGGCAGTCTATTTTAAGGTTATTTGTGTTGACAAGGAGTTTAAGAAAGCTCCTATCAGATGCCACATTTAATTCATGGCATGAAAGAAATCCAGCACTTCAAACTGTATGAGTGTCTCATCACATTCCCTTAGTAAAAATACTCATCTTTTTTTTTGAACTTGTCACATGCAGAGCTTCATTTTTAGCTGACATAAGGGTTGAGTGTTAAGGTACGAGCTTTAACACCAGAAGAAATCAGCTGGATGCTTCATAAATGTTTCAAATTACAGTCTAGAGGCATACACTGTAGTTTGCTGCTGGAGCTAATGAAGTGTTTTGCTTCACTGCAACAGCAAACACACACCCTTGTACTCTCTGGTGCTAATGACCTCAAGAGTTACAGGGCAGAGGTGGCCTAGAATTACTTTGCTATGCTTCTGGCAAAATAATGTGATGTGCTAATACAACACGAAATAAAATCCTGGATTGGTAACTTAATTAGAACTGCTTGTCAATTAACAATTGCTCCTGACCTGAGGCTCACAAGCATATTTGTGAGGTTCATGCAGAAGATCTCATCATGATCCTTGATATTGCACTGAACATGTATCCACTGCTGTGATTTAAATTAAGTAGCCTCTGCTTTGAAATGAATTAACTTTCTCCTCCATTCTGTCCTGCACAGATCCACTTTAAACAAAAAATCCCAAAGGAACAGTGGATCCCCTGATCCCTGCATGGGTTACAGGTGAGTTGTGGTGGTGGCAAGTCCCACACCAGAATGGACACAGCTGTGCTGAGCTGGGCTGCCCTGGGGCTGCTCATAGAATAATACAGAACTACTCCTTAGAAAAGGCACAGAAAGCCTTACCTAATCTTCTCTGGTTAGATTTTTTTTTTTCTGATTTCTATAAAAAGTGGCTATAAGCACTGGTTAAAATTGTTCAGACCTTCCTTAAATATCCTACTCATGGCAGAAGCAAAGACCAGCCTGCTTTTCTAGGGTTACAATGCTGCTGTGTTTGAATGTGTAATAAATATCACAGAAAAAACACTCAGAAGGGGTAGGAATGCTGCAGACATTTCTGAGCTTAATGAAAAAAATAAATGACAAAGGGACAAAATACAGAACAGAGAGGTCGACCATTTTGCCTGAATTCTGGCTTTTCCCATACCCTTAATCTGTTTTCTGTCCTGAAAGCAATTTGGGGTAGAGGCTGATTTTTTTGCTTGGTACACTTCTAGCAGACTTGAAATGCTCCCACAATATGCATAGCAACAACACGTACAGAAAAATCATACGTAAGCATTAGAAACGGTTCCCACACATTTAAAAAATTTAAATGGCTCTCGCAAAAATCTTTCTGTTCTAATGCAAATCAGGTAAGTGAGATTTGCCTTGTGAGAGAGCTAAAATACAATAATATTGCGGTGTGGGTCTGATATTTTTGGGTCTGAGAGATTTTAGTCTGCTAGCAGCTGCTAACTTTTTTCCAAGGAAAAATTTCTTAAGAAAGTTTCTTCTCAAAACCATCTCAGCAAACAACCATCCTTTCTCAAAACAATCTTTCTCCAGGTGGTGTTTTGCTGTTTCTCTAGTTAACCAATGGGATTAGAGAGGTGTCGTTCCTATTCACCAATCATGTTAAGTCTGTAGCGGAACACCTTATAAAAGGTAGCAAGAATTAGACAATGAAAGCCTTTTTTCTATGCTCTTTGCCTTCTGAAATATTTGGAGTCTTTCATCTTTCTTTCGTGTCCCACAGCGACATTGCGGGCACCTGGTCTTCTGAGTTTTCACACTATTAATACCTCATTTTGCATGACCTCTTCATCTACTGGGGATGCTTGTATTCAGTCAATCTCGGGCTAAGAAGGCACATCGCCACACTCTCGCCATCTTTTCTGCACTGTGAAGTGTAGAGGCATAAAAGCATACCTGTGTACCCGGTTTTACAGACGCAATTGAAGCTCCCTGGGAAGTTCTGGCAGGCAGCACCATTTTTGCAGGGGTTGGAAAGGCACTCGTTGACGTCCCTCTCGCAAGCCATGCCGGTGAAACCCTCCGGGCAGCTGCAGGAGAAGCCCCCCACCAGGTTGTGGCAGGTGCCCTCGTTGTGGCAAGGTGACGGGAGGCACTCGTCGATGTCGGTCTCGCACAGGCTCCCCTCGTAGCCCGGCAGGCACCTGCACACGAAGGGCCGCAGGGGCTCGTTGGCCACGATGATGACGGGGACGCTCTCGTGGGTCCTCAGGGCTGGGCCCACTGCCAGCCTCCTCAGGCAGCTCCCCCCGTTCTGGCAGGGGCTCTGCAGGCACCAGTCGTGGTCCACGGCCTCGACCCTCACCCCACTCTGGCGGAAGAGGACGTCCTTGATGCTCTCGAAGAAGGTGGCCACGCCACTGGGGTTCACGTACTGGTTGTTGGCGCGCTTGACGGCCGCCATCAGGAAAGTGTGGTTGCTGTCCTCATAGAGCCCGTAGAGCTGGATGGCCGTGCCCAGCCCCGTCAGCTGGGAGCTGGCGATGCGCAGGAAGTGCAGGTAGTGGTTGGTCAGGAAGTCCCGCACGCTCTGGGCGCTCAGGCGAAGGATGACGCTGTTGTCGATGGTGGTGTTGCTGAAGCCCGTGAAGAAAATCCGGACGCTGCTGGTGACGGCTCCGTGGAGCCCATCATTGCTGAGGACGGCCAGGTCAAACGTGCCATCCGTGGACCTCGCCTGCGAGTGCAGCTCACAGGTGCCCCCGGGAATGCTGAAAAGACTGGTGACTCCTGAGGTGAGGGAGCACTGGAAGCTGTCTAGCACGTCTGGATCCTGTGGCTTAACGTTGCCCAAAATTCCACCTGGGAAGAGGTTGCCATAATAATGAACAAAGATTTCTACTGTTCTGGGCTGAGATGGGTTGTCGTTTTGGTCTATTACCTTGATCTGCACAGTTCCTGTGGAAGACATCTGAGGAACACCAGAGTCTCTCGTAATCACTGAGAGGTAGAAATTGCTGATTTGCTCCCTGTCAATCTCTCTCGTCGTTGTCAGGACTCCAGAGGTGCTGAGGCTGAAGTAGCTGGTGGCAGGGCCAGTGCTGAGCAAGTAATATGTAAAAGGACCTTGGTTGGGAGGGAGATCAGGATCTGACGACTGAAGCGTCATCACCACAGTTCCTGCGCGGTTATTCTCCAGGACTTCTCCTTGGCTGGTGGACAAGGTAGGGCCGTTGTCGTTGATATCTTCCAAAGTCACCAACAGAGAGGCACTTCCTGTCGCAGATGGTGTTCCCGAATCGATAGCCAGCACGGACAGGTTGTAGACAGGCAGCGTTTCTCGATCCAGCTCTGCAGTGACCGTCACCTGTCCCGTCTGTGGGTTGATGGAAAAGGCGCTGTTTTCGTTGCCAGACCCGATGAAATAGGAAAACCTGCTCCAGCTGGGGACAGAATCTGAATCAAAGGCACTGACGAACGTGACATGGGTGCCTGGAGGAACACCCTCGCTGATCCGTACATTGTAGGTTCCCAAGGTAAAAACAGGAGGATCATTGGCATCCAGGATTGTGATATTAACAGTTACTTCATCTATGTCTGCACCACGAATGCTCCCCAAATTTTTTGCAAGGACTTTCAAAGATATTCGTTCTTCTTTTTCTCTGTCAAGAGGTCCCGAAACGTAGATCTGGCCGCTTTTCTCATCTATCTGGAAGCCCTTCTTTCTGCTGTTGCCAAAGATGAGGTAGTGGACTTCTCCATCAATTCCCATATCACGATCACTTGCAAAAACTTCACCTACAACAGTACCTTTGGAGGCTGCCTCTGAAACCTCAAAATAATAAAGCTTGGACACAAAACGGGGCACATACTCATTTGTCCCTTCCAACTGGATGTTGACAGTAGCAAAGCTGCACCTCTCTTCATCTGGGACATTAAAAGCTTTTACCGTTAAATGGTAACTCTGCTTTGTTTCATAATCTAAGAATCCCTGGGTGGTGATGGTTCCCGTGTTGGGGTCAATGACAAAAAGGTCGCTGTCTGAGGACTGGATGGCATAGGCAATCACAGCGTTAGATCCGGAGTCAGCATCGGTGGCGTTTAAACAAATCACAGTTGTCCCACTGGGGGCATTTTCTAACACGGTGGGGAAGTACTCCTCAGGGCTGAATGCTGGGGAGTTATCATTGACATCGATGACATTAACAGTGACACCACAGTAGCCTGTTCGGGACACCCACCCTCCATCCGCGGCAGCAACAACCAGCTCGTGCTTTTGGTGTAACTCAAAATCAAGTGGCTTGGCTAGTGTCAGTGTACCAGTGGTTGTATTAATAGCAAAGATGCCAGCTTCATTTCCAGAGGAAATATTGTATCTAATTAACCCATTCATAGCAGCATCTCTGTCTCGTGCTGAAACTGTCCTGACCACTGTTCCAATGGAGTAGCTCTCCGGGACAGTAACACTCATACGGCTCTGGGAAAACTCAGGTGTATGGTAATTTTCTTCTGTCACTACTATTTCAACAGCTACCTCGGATGAGAGTGGGGGATTACCCTTGTCCTTGGCTTTCACTTTAAAAAGGAAGTTTTTGTTCAAATCAGCCATTAGTGAAGATGACACAGAAATCCAGCCTGTACTCCTGTCCAGTCTGAATTTGTTAGTTTTGGTCTCATCAGAGATGAAGTACTCCACTTCAGAATTCAAACCGAAGTCCTTGTCATCCACCGCAGTAACTTTAATCAAATTTGTGCCAACCCTCACGTTCTTAGTAACAGGAGTGAAATATTTAGGAGTGAGGAAGAGCGGTGCATTGTCATTGCTGTCTACGATGTTTATGGTGACAGTGGTCTCACTCACTAATGGGGGACTGCCCCGGTCTGACGATGTGACAATGAAGCTGTGCCTGTTGATGTTGACATTGCTGGAACCGCTGGAGTTTTGGTACCTTAGATACTGCTTGTTGAAAATCTCTCCCGTGGTTGCGTTAATGCGGAAGAACTCGGACTGGGATTTTATGAAGTAGAAGACCTGACCATTGGACCCTTCATCTGGATCAGTGGCTGAAACCTGGGTGACCTTTAGCCCAATCCCAGGAAGCTCGGGACACTCCAGGTAATAGGATGGCTTTGTGAACCGTGGGGCATTGTCGTTGACATCTGTGACAAAGATGGTGACATCTGTGCTCACTGTCCAGCCCGAGTCATGCGCAGAGACCCTGATTCTGTAGCGGTCGGTGTCTTCCCTGTTGAGTGGTCTGCTGACAGTGATGTCCCCGGTGCTGGGGTTTATGGTAAATGGGAGACTCGTATCCCTTATGGAGTACCTGCTGACTGCGTTCACCCCAATGTCCTCATCTGATGTTGTGACTCGTGTTACTGTAAAACCCAGAGGTGCATTTTCAGGCACAGAAGCACTGAATATCTGTGAAAACCTCGGAGCGTTGTCATTTTCATCTAAAATATTAATGATAACTTTGACAGTCGTGCTCTGGAGCGGAGTGCCTTTATCCGAAGCTTTTACGATTAGTGTGTACTGAGACAGTTTCTCCCTGTCCAAGGGCCGGACACTTCTGATCTCACCAGTGGCTCGATTGATACTGAAACTGTTTTCGGTGTTGCCCTCAATTATTTCATAATTTAGCTGTCCATTTAGACCACTGTCTCTGTCAACAGCCGCCATCGTCAGTATCTTCCGTGGGGACAGGTTCTCCGCTATTTCTGCAATGAAGGGATCTCGCTCAAACTCCGGCACGTTATCGTTGACGTCAATCACCGATACTTCCAACTTCTTGTATGAGGAAAAGGGGGGAAAGCCTGTGTCTCTGGCCTCAATCCACACCACGTATTTCTGCACGGCTTCGAAATCTAAAGCCCGCCCGACAGAAAGCTGTCCTGTCACCTGGTCCACCAAGAAGGTGCTGCCCAGGTTACCGCTGGCAATGTAATAGGACAAGGAACCTCCTCTGGCTGAAGATCCCGAGACGGTGGTGACAAGTGTCCCGACTGCTTGGTTTTCAGGGAAGGTGAAGGTCTCCTGCTCTGCCTGAACTCGAGGAAATTCAGCTTTGTCCACAAACCTCACAGTGACAGTGGTAGAGTCTGTCTTGGGGTACCGGCTGCCATCCCTCACGTGAACAGAAATGGTGACTTCGGACTCTCCTGCCAATGGTTTTGCAGCCAGGATTGCCCCCCTTGCTGGATCAATGTGGAATTTCTCAGAATTCTTCCCCACGAGGGAATAATGGAGTTCGGCGTTGGAGCCGGCATCTGCGTCGGTGACAGTCACAGCAAACACAAATGAGCCTGAAATGGAGAACAAAGCTAGGTCAGTCCTTTAATGAATGCACTGACTGTGAGAAACATGATGCCAACCTCTCACTCAGAAGCACATCCTGGAGCAGCATGCTCTTCCTCACACTGCCCTGAAAATGAACTGCTTTTTTCACAAAAAAATGAGTTCAGCAAGGGGCAGGTGAGTCTGTGAGTGCACAAGACATGCACGCAGCCAAAAAATGTTGAGTTGAAAAACAGGACACTGCATTCAGAGAGATGGATGTATAGACCTCAGTAACTGGGAAACAGACCTGCAGTCTTTTGGATGCCTAGCATCCTTCTTCTAGAACATTCACAGAATAAAAACCATAAACCTAGTAAGACTCAATGCTATTTTGATTTTTAAAATTACTCTTAGCCTATTTATCCATGAAAAAACTCCACCCTGGAATTCAAAGACTATTAAGGTTACCTAAGTGCACAGGCAAGCTTCCATGGACATTTACCCTACACCACCATCCCTTGCAATCCCTTCTCTTCCTATTCCCCAGGTGCTGCTCCTTTCCCCTCACTAGCCCCTTACTTCTAATTTTCAAAGAGTGTAACAAGGACAGTAACTAAGAGGACTGCATTTTTAAAAGCACATTGATAAAATACAAATACAGAACTATTGCACACTAGTACAATAACATGATTACACTCAGACTTTTCAGGTCTTTTGTATTTACACTTCACAATAAGTTTGACTCTATGGGCATCATTTGCATTATCCTCTACCTTTGCCCAGAAGAGGCAAGTAGAACCTTCTCTGCAAGGAGAACCCAGGGTGTTCTTCCTCACCAGATTTTATAGATCTTATGTATGCCACATCTTTAAAATTTGACACTGTCCAACCAATTTGCAGAACACTGTTCAGGTTTTACTGTTACTAAAATTTAGGAAGTAGCCACTTTTGTATAAAAATGATGCTGTTTTCAACCTCTTAAGGGAAAATAATTTACAGGCAGGAATGACTGTGACAGCATCCCTTAAAACTATACTTCATGCCACTATTTGTCATGTGCAGTGATTTGTACTCCAGGGTCAGGAATATTTAGACAAGAACAGTATTCAAATCCCTGCAAGAAATGGGACAGGAAGAAATTAAGATTTTGTGCTTCAGTTATTCAAATTATAATATTATTACTAGTTCCCCTTTTTAAACTCAATTTAAAAATACCAAAGAGAAAAGAAAGTTGTAAATAAGAAAACTGGATACCTCCCTAGGCTTTTGCTATGTTAAAAACAGAGTAAACATAGCTTAGGTTTCTAGTTATAAGTGATTTCATACAAAAAGCACCCAAAAACACATTGCCAGAAAACATCAGGTGAACCGATGCGCACCCCTCATGTAAAGAATTTAAAGAAACACCCCAAAAACCACCAGACAAAGGCACTAGTCAGATTACACAAAGTTTTACCAACGCAATAATAGAACAATTTCATAATGTTGTTCTGGAAACAGAGAAGAACTGTAAACAAATCCATTCTTCCATAAAAAGGAGAAGTATTTGCAATTGTTTAAAATTAAGAGACAAAATCCAAGGCATGGAAATAAGCTTTTTTTCTGTTAAAAGAAAACTTATTTTGTAAACCGTTTGTCACGGAATCTTTTCTACATATCCATGTATGTGTATGTATGTGAAAACATGGAACATGAGCTGAACCAGAAATTAAGTCCTGTGTTGAGTGAAGTAACTTTAAATTGGGTGTAGGCTCCACAAAGGGAAGACTGATCCTTGAGTACTTTTTTTTTATTTTACTTCACCACTTGGCTCAGGAAAAGGCAACATAATTAACATCTGACATGGACATAGCATTTTTGGAAGAGGTTGTCAAAATCCTGTTTAGGAATTGCTCAGAGGAGACTTTCAGAAATGAAAACAGGCCATTGTCTTCCTAACCGTGGCAAAATAATAACCTTTTTGAGTGGGTGATCATTTGCAGTGTGTCTGCTTTATGTAACTGCAGGAACATAATTAAATTTGGATGGGAGGAACACAATAGAAAAAAACTGCTAAACTGTAGACAGCAGATTGAGGTTTGTGATTCCTCGTTCCCATGCAGCACAAAGATAATACCAGGATAAGAGCTGCAGAGGAACATCTCAGAAACATTTCTGGTGGCACAGCTTTGCATTTCATTAAGATGTTGCCCAGAGACACTGTGGATGACCATCCCTGGAAGTGTTCAAGGCCAGGTTGAGATGGGACTTTGAGCAATCTGATTTCGTGGAAGACGTCCCTGCCCATAGGAGGTGAGTTGATATTAGATGATCCTTAAGGTCCCTTCCAACCCAAACCATTCCATGTCTCCCTGTTCATGGCAGTGCCTTCATCCCAAGTACTGCCAGCCATGAGGTTACCTGAAGGGGTGGGCGAGGGGACGTGGGTGACGTAGGGGTGGTGCTGGAATTTGGGCGGGTTGTCGTTCACGTCGGCCACGGACACGAGCACGCTGGCGGAGCTGGAAAGAGCCCTGGGCTGGCCCCCATCACTGGCCACCACCACCAGGGTGTAGTTCTCCCTGGCCTCCCGGTCCAGGAGAGCGCTGGTGATGATCTGCCCCGTGGAAGGGTTGATGGTGAACTGCGAATTGCCGCCTGTAAGCCTGTAGCTGTTTGAGAGGAAAACCAAGGGAGAAAAACTGGATTAGGATTTCAAAAGGCAGCCTGCTACCTTTAACCATGTAGCCTAACAACCATTTTCTATACTCTTCAGACCACCATGCTAATGGGTATCCATACAGGCAGGCAGTCAGATTTTCTTCTGACTCTCCATCTGTCTTCACCATTTTACTTTCTCAAATTTCAAGGCCTGTCATAAATGACATTTCTGGGGATTTCCAAGCATAGCTGTTTAACACAGATTTCCAACACATCAGCTGACAGAGCCTTTGGATGTTCAAAGATACCATTGGACATACTCTCAAAAACGCCACTTGGAGGCATCCTTTAGTACAGATATCCCTTGGCTAATTCATTAACTGTCACTCCAAAAGGCTGATTTTCGAGTGACCCCTTAACTGAACCTGCAGAATATAATTAGAAAAAGTACTGTTTTTTTAAAAATAAAATGATGACAGTTTTACAAAATAAAATCAACATTTAATATCCACACAGTGTCCTTAAACCAAGTTTTGCTATTCAAGATTTCAATGTTAATTTATAGCAATTCATAGCAAATTAGTGACCACAGAGCTCTGTTAAGAGAGACTAATTGGGACCAAAGTTTGACCCTCCGTGGGTGTATGTGTGTGTGTGCACACATCCCCGTGTGATCTGATAAGAACTGTGTGCTCACTGCAGGCACGTCGTAGGGGCTAACTCTGGCTTCCCACCACACTGAGGTCGTCCCTTCTCTTGGAATGCTTACCCAGTGTGTGTTGATACAGAATGAATCTCAAAGACGTGTTTTTAAAGGTACTTGGTTAATATTACCCTTTTTTAATAATTCAGATAATGGATTTTTGAGAAAACAATGGAAACACACACTGGCTCAAATGAACAATTCTCATATCCAATATCATAAACCAACACAGCTGTGGTTAGCATTGCTCCTATGCCAGAGCACAGTAGCAGCTTTCCTGAGGTATGATTCTATGAAAGATTCAGAATAAAGTGGCTTTAATGAAAAAGATTAATATTCTTATCTTCACCTCTTTAAGACCAGAACAGGTTATGACAGCAGTAATAGCAGCCCAGAAGCTGCACTGAGAGGGTTGAGAGCCAGGCTGTGTAATAAGCTGTGGCAACTTCTCCTGCTCGGCCATTAATCTCTACACAACGCCACGAGCACACTTTAATTGCTTAATTATGATATAATGTGATGGCCATATGCAATTATTCTCCAGCCATAGCAATGTGCACCTAGAATAGAAAGAATGTGCACAAAGCCTAAAGCAACACTTAAGTCTCCCTAAACAGCAGCACCAGGCACATTTCATCCGTGATTTGCAGTGATTTAACCCTGAGTGGGGCATTGCAGATACAGAAACTTTCTCTTCTGTGTTTCCACATATATGTAGTGGCTCAAATGTTAATACTGGAAAGTTACCATGTCATTATTTCCTTTTTAAAAAAGCACTACATTTTAAAAAGACACTACATTTGTCATAAGATATTCTAAATTATATCTTCCTGTAAACAAAGTGGACAGTGTACATGTGTCTCAACATAACTGCAAAAAAATCCAAACTCAGCCCAAAATAAAATAAACAGAACCAAAACTAAAAACCCCTTGAAACTCTAATGGTTGCAAGTGGCATAAAAGGAATTTGATCCAAGCACTTAAAATCTGGCCTTTTGACTCTTATGTCTGCTCTCTTTAACGGGACTGCTCAACTGTGCGCTGCCATTTACAACCCCATCACCCTCCTTTAAT
The DNA here is from genome assembly GCA_008694505.1 of Cyanoderma ruficeps. Taxonomy (NCBI): domain Eukaryota; kingdom Metazoa; phylum Chordata; class Aves; order Passeriformes; family Timaliidae; genus Cyanoderma; species Cyanoderma ruficeps. The sequence goes on along the minus strand of VZDJ01000030.1, from coordinate 2,200,899 downwards.
GACTTCACAGGTTATCACCAGAAACTAGAGAGCAAGAGTTGGCATGTATGGACAAGTGACAGTTTTGCAGAATATTAAACACTTCTTTCAAAACACAGTACATTTTTTGACTTTACGTGAAAATGTTAGCCAAGGATTTTAAATATCCCTTTTGGAAACCAAAGGTTTAATTTTGAACAGACTCTTGTAACAAGATTGAAAAGGAGTTCTGAGTGCTCAGCACCTCTGACAAGACGACTGTACATGTTCTGGTCCCTCTGGCTTTCACCAGTTTTGTAATACCACTCATACTTTAAGATCTACTTTAAATGTTAAATCTGGACAAATTCTGTCCAAGAAAAACAAAGCCTGTTCCCGAGCCTAAAGAGTGTAAAACAAAATCTGAAAACAATGTTTTAATAGCTACTTATGAAGGGAAAAAATATTTTTATCAACTAATTCTGTGATGCGGCACTGAGTGAATGACAAAGACTAATGGCAGAGATATTAAAGCAATTTAACCACAGTAAAGAAATCCAAGAGCACTCTGATAATTTCTGATTACAGGACACAATCATTACAGTCATTCATGCTTTGTATGGAGTTCTTTTTTTTTATAAAGAAGCTTGCCAGAAATATTTTCTTAGACTATGAGTGAACAGAATTAAAAGCTTCATTGTTTCACAATATAATAAATGGTAATTTTGGATGATTTTCAAATATCTAAAGATGTCTAAACGTAGAGCTTCTATTTTTGGCTTGTAGCTAGTTGGAAAGAAAATATTTCAATATTTCATAGGCATTGCTTTGCCATAACATAGTTCTGTTTTATTTTACTTTTAAAATAAGTGACACAGTGGTATTCTTATGCCCTTTGAAGAAGGAACTGAGGTGAACTAAAAAAGGTAAATAAGGAAGCTACTTTTATATCTCGCTGTGTGAGTTTGGAAACAGTGATTGTTGCAACTATTTAACAACAGATAAATGTGGTAAGATTAAGAACTAATACAAATTTGTTTTGCATTCCATTTGCAACGTATCTGTCCTCAGTGGATAATCTTCAGCTTGTCACTGCCACTCAGCATCTTCATTACTCTTGTCTGTGGAACTGGGAATGGCCTGTGTTCAGCCCAGTGCCCAGTGAAGTTCCATCAACTGAGCCCCGCAAACCCTTTGGCATGTAGTGCAAAAATGCCAAATTCCAACTTTTTACTGGTCCTCTGAATGCCATAGGCTTTATGCCTTACCTTGGGTGATTTTCATGCTAAACTGAAGACATTAATTGACCAAAGCTTTACCCAAGGAGCACATATGCTTTCAGTGAAAATTGCTCCCTACATGAAAAAGTGTGAATGCAGCAGCAAGGCAGGTAGTGGCTGCAGGTGCAAACTAAACTGATTTGCTTTTCACTCAGTAAAAAAATAAAGTAACTCCACAACTCTATTTGTCCTCTAATATAACTCTAAAAGCCTACAAACATCACAAAGACAGATTTGCCCGAGTAATTTAGTTACACACATAAAGCTGTTCTACTTTGTCGTACAGCTTTAAGCCACGCTGGTGATGGACACTGGGGAAAAAGAAATCTTCAGGCAAGACACGAGGCAGTATTACACGGAGCAACAGTAATCGACCTACCTAATAACAGCATTTGCAGAAGCATCAGCATCCGAGGAGTTTACGAGCAAAATATCTGTCCCCGTGGGAGCATCCTCCGGAACGGTGGCAAAATACATGTCAAAGGCGAACGTGGGGACATTGTCATTGACATCATCCACTGTGACAGCAATGGTTCCAGTGCCAGTGAGGGCAGGAGATCCTGCAGGGAAGGGGGGATACAAAGTGCCAGAGGTTACAAACACCAGCATGCTAATCGGAGGTCTGCCAGCCCCGATTTAGAGCCGAGCGCTTGAGCATGTCACAGTCCACAGAGCAAGAAAGCCAGCTCAAAACTGAGGACAGGGTCAGGCTTGTTTCAAAGTCATCTTGACATAAAGTACAAGTTGTGAAAGACACACACACGCACAAAAAAAAAAAGTTATTATTTTTCTTCATCCATCTAATTCCAGAAATATTTTGTAATACAAGCTCAGTGGAAAAAGATGGTCTTGGAACTGCTCAGAAAGCCTTCCTGTAACAATTAGGACCAATTTGAACATGTGGTTGACTTTCCTATTTCTCTGTGAGAAGACCTTCAAAGGTGGCACGCTGACAGACGTGAAGACTCCAGCCCTCAATTTATCCATCCACAGAACAAATAGAGTGGAAACAGTGGAAAACCCCAGCTTTCCATGTGGCTTTTCTACTGCCGGTCACACCCCTGACCTGGGGAAACCTTCTGGGAGTGGGTGAGAAGGTTGCAATGAGTCTCCAGCCCCGCTCAGACTCATTCCCTCCGCAGAAGCAATCATCTATAGCAGCAAATAATGCTCGCTCCAATGGGATACTGCCTTACGGGAAATCAGACTGAACTTATTTAACCCAGGGCTTTCATCCTTCCTTGTTATTCTAAACTTAACTCTGATGAGCAGCAACGAGCATGAAATAGCATGTTTATTCATGTGCAATCTCTCAGTATTTGTCCTCTTAAGCTTTTCCTTTGTCAAATCCAAAAAAAGACAATGGAGACTTTTACAAGTTCATGTTAGTTTTGTCAGTCCATTCATTACACTTATTTTCAGCCAAGAATCAGCAAGACATCTTCTGCTAACCAAATTCTTCCCCTGGAAAAAAGGGATTGTTCTCTTCTTTGAATGCATAGGAATGAGAAGGAAAAAGTGATAGCAGAGCATAAAACACTCAAGTTAGGACCCTTTTTACTCAGAAGACAGATGATGACCATGCCTGTTTCACCCAAGATTGCATTGCTTTCCCCTTCCATCTCAGATACGACAATTCAGCGTCTGCTGGACTGGGAAGAGAGGGAGGATAATGGAATGCTTTGGGCCAGAGACTGGCGGAGCCCTTGCCGTGAGGCAGGCATATTACACGGAGCTGTCACTTGACAGAACGCAGGCTGCCCCGTGTGACTGCCCCAACCCTTCCAGCCTGGGCGATGATTGGGTCACTGCTATCCAAGGTTATTGCTGGAGCTCAACCTCAGGCTTGGGAAGGAGGCAGGCTCTGCTCTTGGGTCTCATCTGCTCCTGGCAAGGGCTCTAAACATAAAGATCTTACATAAAAGGGGAAATAACAACCCATTTTTTCCCACACGTTAACCCTTGAAGGCTGAAGAAGCGATGCAGGAAGAAGCTGGGAGCAGCCTCAGCACGGGAAAGGAGGGTTTTTCACCACAAAAAGCTTTGCAGTAACGTGGTTTAATGCCCAAATGGGCTGAGTGACAGAGCTTCCAATTGAAAGGTGTTATAAATCTCGCAAGGTTGGGTTTGGAGGCTGCTGATCAGAGGGAAAGGATCACAATGCCAAGGAAAGAACGTGCAAGCCAAGGAGTATAGGTTTCACATCACACAATAGAGGCCTTTCTCTGCTCCAGTCTGAGGTAATCCACTCTGCCAATTAATACGCCTTCAGCCAGGAAGGTTACATTAAAGCAATAAGTCTGACTCATTTTTTAGCCTTTTTCCTTTTTTTAACTCGCGATTTTGTCATTTAGCCAAACACATATAGATAGAAAAGCCTGCAAAAGTGTTCTTGATTGCTGAAATATTGCCTGTGAAGTGTTTATTATTACTGCATTAAACGAAAGAGAGTCCTCAGAGGCGTTTGCTGTGTGTGTCATCAAGCTCTGGCCTTCCAAACGCATTTTATTGACATTCATCTCGCAGCTAATGAAATGAAAGGTTGAAAGTTGTAAAGTTTCGCAGCTGATTAAACAATTTATATATAATTCAGAAATTAATCTTGGGTAAGTCACATTCAAAGAGCATCAGTAATGCAATTCAGCCCGGAAAAGAAAGCTAACTCACAGCTAAAACCTGAAACTCGCTGCTTAAAATGCATTTGCTAAGAAAAAGCCAAGGCCAGAAAATTCATACCGTGGGTTTAATCACAAAAATGAACAGAGGTGGCAGCGCCTTTAGATCCCAGCCTTTGCCTCATGCCCCAATCCCTTATTCTCCAATTCTCCTTTCTCCCTGGAAGTGCCTGCAAGGCACCATGCAGTGCAGGATGGGGTCATTTGTGTCAGCCTCAGGGACGGGGTTATACCAGCCAAGGCTGAGCACCACACCAACAAAATTAGCTGGGCTAACATGAGTAACCCAGATCTCATCAACCTTAGCTTGTGGCTGCAGAGTGCTCACAGAGACATCCCAGAAGTCCCATATTAATCCAGCTGTTTGCAACATCCCAAGTCACTGCTCCTCGGTTCAAAACCCCAAACCTTTCTCATCTTACTCTTGGATGGAAAAATTCACGTATTTACGTTGGTTTCCTGTCTGCGTAGTTATCCAGATATGTGTTTTTTTCTCTAAGTAAAATATCACGTCCACAAATTTACTCCTTTCTTCTGTTACACAGAAAGACAAAGTTGCAATTTCACAGAGAGTCCTCAAAGCTTTTACTCAGTTGAAATTAAATGACTAGCTCACATTTCTGCAGTTACTGAGAAATATAAGAAGAGGAAATTACAAATGAAGTAATTTCATATGGAAAAGAAATAGCTCGGGGCCAAATTCTACCGTCCTCAGTGAACTTCCAGTGAAAGCTGTGCATGCATAAGGACCACAGAATTTGGCCCTTGGTAATAAGCAGGTTTCATAAAATGTACATGCCATATTTGTGGTGAGAGAAGTAGTTTCCATGGTCAGGCTGAGTTCCCAGATTTCTTAGTTTTGCTTCAATAGCAAATCTTCCCCAAGTCAGTTAATTCTTATTATGGTAGAGCATCACCCCTATTTCATTCAAACTGCTCTTAATATTTTGCATAAATAAGTGCAGTAAATTTAGTGTAAATTCTGCAATATTAGCCAAACACACAAGATGACCCCAAACCATTCTTAATAAACCAGACATGTTACAACCTATCTAAAATTGCTGTACATAGCCACACAAGCCTCTGAGTACTTTTAAGAACAGCCCTGAGGGCCTAAAGCCACAAAGAAACATACAGTTTTCCCTCAGTGAACTTGCATTAAAAAATTTCTATGATTTTTCACGTTAGCCTGAACTATTTTTCAGCAGAAGCAGCAAGTATTTCTTCGTCAGACGCTCATCATTTAGAGCATTTCTCTAGCGTTATACAACTAGTGGGTTTTTTTCCAAATCCCAAAATACTAAGTCTCACAGAATATCCATGTTGGAAAAGAAGTTTTCTAGAAGGATGGACGAGTGAAGGCACCAAATGATGAGCAATGAAGGAACATATAATTGACTATGTGCACTAAATGGGAGAGATTGAATTGGCTGTTCCCGTTCAGTGAGTATGAAATCTTTAAAATTTAGAAGATGGCGCCATTCATACATTATTGCCATTGTAATTGTGAATTTCCCATCTCTGCGTGCTGAGGTCTGTTTCTGTGAGCCGCACAGTTTATTTTCTAGGTGGCAGCTGTACATATACACTAAGCAGACAGTCCCACAAACGTCCACACACGTCATTGTTGAAACAGAGATTAACCTGGGACAGTGTCAAAATGGTAACGCTGAGTTCAGGGGGAAAATTGCTTCCCACGGATTTTCTTCCAGAAATTTCAGCTTTTTTGCTTACATCTGCAAGTAAACATGTGTCTGGGGATGAAGAGAAGGAGCAGACCTCGGGAGTCTACTCCTCAGAGGTGGAGGGTGTTACAGAGAGAGGTTATGAGAGGCCACCTTGGGCTGGGGCAGCTCTGGGCTGTGGTTCCCCCCTCTGCAGGGGACACTGGGGGAAGTGACATGAAGAATCAGCTGTGGGGAGTGTGGGTCAGGCAGGCAGCAGCAGTGGACAGGAATTGTCCCAGCAAGATGGGACTGGTGAACAGCTACCAGCAGGTTTTCTGCTCCATTCACTCATGCTTGCTTGAGGCTGATCACCACAAGAAATACGGATGGCAGTTGCAATTTTTTACCTTCAAATTTGCAACAAGCACTCTCAATTTGATTCTTCTCCCTGTCCAGGAGAGGTGGGATGAAAAATATTGGCTCTGTGCTGTAATTCAAGTAGAAGAAAGGAGATGAAATGCAAGAAGGTGACGGTGGGGAGAAATACCATTGAACCTGACAATCTCTACTTTTCAAATGCTGGATAACCAGTCAAGAGAGGTCAATGCACTTTTCTGGATGAACTCATCACAAGGCACTCATTGCCCTAACTCGTGCAGATGCTTCAAAGACACAAAGTCACCCACAAGGAATGCACCTAAAGACTGCTTTCACTTTTGCCTTGGGCTATCCTTGGTCTTCCCTCGTCCCATGTGCTTGTCCCTTGTCCTGGGGAATGGGGAAGGTGAGCTGTTTGGGCCCCCTGGGATTCTCCCACACGTGGCAGAGTGTGCCCTGATACATGTTCAGCTCTCCACGCCACATCTGGGTGACTGGGGAATGATCAGAGCACTGAGTGCACTGCAGCAGCAAGAAAAAGCCATGAAAGGGAACTTGCAAAGCCATTTAGGTTCTTCAAGGAAGCTCAGGAAAAGATGATGCTATTGGAAATTATCTCGGCTGCATGGTGCTGTTTGGCTCACAGCAAAAATTAGAAATTGGAGAATGTGTCCAGCACACCATCCACATATTGTTTGAAGCCTTAATGGTTTCTAGGTCCTGTCTGCACCACGCTCAGCACAGCAGATAGTAAAACCATCATTCCTTTCAGAAACCAGGAACTCAGAAGTTTTTGCCAGCATTAAAACATCAAAATCACGTGCTAGAAAATGAACAATAAACTTAAGCAAAAACCCACAGATACACTTCACTAAAATGAAGGAAAAAAAAAGGATTAAAATTATATTAAATTAATCTAAATGACCAATCAAGCCTCATCCAGCAGGCAGTTTACCATGTTTTGTGGTAAATTAAACACATCATTATCCTGAAAATTGGAAAGCGATTTAACAGAAATGGAATTTTTGCCTCAGTGAAACGTGTTGCTTTGCGACAAAGAGGATTTCACTTCTCCAGTCAAACACTCAGTGAATGAGTCCCAGGACTAGGAGTTGTATGTGTTATCAGAGAGAATTAACTTTTTCACTCAAGTAAACAAGGCCTTTCTCACAATAAAGTGGCCAATCTTTCTGAACACATTTAAATGCAGATGGAGTGTGCTGACCCTCACTCAATGCTGAGTTTTAAAATAATTACAGAGCTAGATTAAGTGAAAATGCAACTAGCCTTCATTACACTTTGCATTTCTAGTGCATACGAAGCTTGATTTGGAACATGGATGACTTTAACTAATTTTCCAAGAACACAGAAGAAACTGTGTCTGTGAAATGAGAAAAAGTCGTCCTTTTTACAAGATTGAACCACAAATATTGGTCCTGGCTGGGTATGTTGACTGTGTTTTGTTTTCTTCTTACTCAATTTTTCACCACAGGCTGCCATGCTAAGTCTTAAAAAAACTGGCAAACCTGGATTACTTTGAGACAAAAACCGAAATAAGTGGCTACTAAAAGATAATAAGGAGTTAGAAGCAATCTGTACTCTCAATCGGTTCAGCAGGTCACTGAATGAGACCATGCAGAAACTCAGACTTCCAAAATTTCTGAGTGTGTCAAACTTGAGTTTATCTCAGAGTTAGGTACAAAGTAGTAGTTGATCCCAAACCTGATTTAACATAATTTGAACTTCGAAAGCCAATGGAATAGATTGATAGTTGGGACAGATCTGTACTTTTGCAAGGATTATCTAACAAGAAAATTAAACAAGGACTTTCTATGCAAAAGTCAATATCATCCCCCATCTAGCAGCCTAAATAAACTGGGAGCAAATAAAACCAAATATAAGAACATTAAAAAGTGAAAACAAAATAATAAATTAATCACTAGACCAGAGTCCAACCTTGTTCAAGCAACATGTCCAGCCACACTTAGACTGGTGCATGTGCACATACACAGACACTCACACCTGTTTTGAGAGTGCAAAAGAAAACTTTGTCCCAAAACACTGATGCACAATGGGACCTCTCATCTGGCTTTATCTACATGGGTTTTAAATTTGGATACCAAAACTCCTGACTGACTGCATCCTATGAATTCATTAAGCTTTGGAGCTTCAGGACAGGGGTAACATCCCATTACAACAGATTCAACGTGCTGTTGAAAGAACAGGACTTGCAGGCACACGGAGAGGCAATTTTAAGGCCTCTGGTGTATATACACATTTCCCTATCCCTGCTCTCTTCCTCTGATCAGGAGCAGTTTCCTGCAGCTGTAAACCCAGAGGGGTAAAAAAAAGGCTGGAGCACCGTTACGGACCTGCAGGAACACAGACAGACTGAGAACAAAACACACGCAATAAAGAAGTATAACATATATTTAGCACAGCTTCAAGATGCTCAACAATCTCACACATACATACTGCACATTTCTTAGCCAGAAATACATTCATTTCCAGAGAAAGAAGTTGCCTTCTACCAAATGTTTCAAAACAAGAACAATTAAGGAAAATGCTGAACTTAATGTTCATAAAAATTGTGGCGTATGACAGGTTGTAAGGGTGCAAGGAAGAAATTGTTCCCTGTGAGGGAGGCAAGGCCCTGGCACAGGCTGCCCCGAGAAGCTGTGGCTGCCCCATCCCTGGAAGTGTCCCAGGCCAGTTTGGATGGGGCTTGGAGTGACCTGGTCTAATGGAAGATGCCCGTGACTGTGGCAGCAGGTTGGGTTTCAAAGAGATTTAAGGTCCCTTCCATCCCAAACCATTTTATGATCTCCATGTGTCTGCAAAAAACAAGCAGAGCTGGAAGAGTTGGCACAACCACGTGCCCCACCCAAGGCCTCTGCTGACAGAAGTGAGATGGAAAGAAAGTGGAAATGCAACTCAGAAGAAAGGCAGAGCCATTAAAACAAATATTTTCTTAAAACCACCAAATTACTCCTCCTTGTTCTAAGTTATTGCTGTAAACAGAAAAAACAGAGGAGCTGGCTCCTGCAGGCACTGCTGACAAAGGCAATTTTTGATGGCTTGTGACTCCTGAACATCCCACAGCAAAATTCCTGTAACGCACAATTTTGAATTAGGCTTTAAAAACACCTTGTATAAATAGAGAAGATTAACCAGCAGGCTAAGTGCTCAGGCCATATGTGCATGCTTTACTTGTTTTATCCTTGCAATTAAGGCTTCCTGAAATTGTAGCTTTGTATTTGAAGATTGAGCTAGCAGACTTACAATTTATAAGGTGCAATGTTTAATTTAAAAAGCGGTTTAAGATCACCAAGGCTGGAAAAACCTTAGGATTTCTCAAAGGCTGATAAACTGCTTAACAGCTACTCTAAGTGTTCTTCTGCAAAACAGATTACATTCAGAGATCTCATTAGAAGATATGAAATAGAATTTCACAGGTAAGTGATGTAAGCAGAAGAACGATTTAAATTTAATTTTGATGTAGAAGTTCCAAACTAATAAGAGCATGATGGATGAATAAAGAGGTAAGGGAGGAAGTCTACTGACTTGAAAACTGAAAAACAGACAATTCTTTCAAACTTGAAAATTTTGAAATATTAAGCATTATAGTCTAGCTTGTTTTCCAGTTTAAATAAATGAACTTGAATCTTTTTGCAAGAGATATACCCGTTTTTCCCCCCTCAAAACTAGTTCAAGTTGGTTTGAAAATGAAGTCCTATGCATTATTTTAATCTGAGTGAAGATCTTTCATTGTTTTCACAGATATTTCAGCTTGAGCTGAGCCCTTTGCCAACCTGAATATAAGTTTCTTCTGCACCCCACCCCAGAGGAACTTAGGGTGGATTTAGCCCAGAGACTCTCACTGGACTTTTTAGAAAACAGTGAAGCCCAGAGACTCTCACTGGACTTTTTAGAAAACAATGAAGCCCAGAGACTCTCACTGGACTTTTTAGAAAACAGTGATTTAATATTGAAGTTTTAAGTCCAAAAAGAGGACTAAATGCCTCGAATGGCATTCAGGGGCTGTACTGTGCATCTCATGGGATGGTTCTCTGAGGGGATGGGCTAAAACTCAGCTCTCCTTTGGGGAGGAAACATGTCACATCCTATAGACACTGACATGCTCTCCTCCCTGACAATAACTCCTCAGGGGATATCAGACTGACTCTGCCACAAATGCTCTTCCCAAATAGCTTTGGGAGCTCTTGACTTCTAGAGAAAAATGTCAAAGTGCTAACAGTTCCTAGGCTCTGTGATAGGGCAAGACCCTGCTATGAGATTCCCACAACCACAGAGTGCCACTCTCAATTCTCTTGTCTCCTGATTTTAGATGATGGCAAGACAATATGAACACTATGAACTCACTGACGAGTGTCACCATCTCAGTTCTCCCAAGGTGCCATTTAGAAATAAATTTAAAAATCATGTGGAACTACTGCACCAATGGTTTTAGTACCAGTATTAAAAGAGCAAAAAAAATAAAGCCGGTGAAACAGAAAGCCACAAAAACTAAACTAGAGCAGACACTATCGACACAAGGAAGAGCTTCCATGAACACAAGGAAACAAATGGAGCTGGGACAGAACCCAATATTCATTTTGAAACAGCTGTGCCATAAAACAAGACCACAGAAGAGAGCAATCCTTCTGTCAAACTGCTAAGCACCAAGGTGAGCAGACATCAGCTTCATTTAGCTCAGCAAAGCTTCAGCAATGGGTGTATTTAGACACTGCACAGAAAACCTGGTAAACAGGACATCTCTGGCTGAAATAAGTGAGTTGCTTGTTTGTTTTGACAGCACCAAAATTTAAAAATAGCTAAGTTTGTTCTAAAAATAACATTCCTTCTTTTCGGGCAGCATCTTTTCACACTGCAGACTCTGTGTTAGGTAGAAATACAGTGTCTGCTAAGGAAATAGGATGAGTACAAGTGTCTTTAAGCCTAACCACTTAAACCCCATGCAGTGCTCAGTCTCAAGACTTTCTCAACATTACTAGAAAATACAGCTGCCCTTTTGCTGTTGGGAAGTATCTTGAAATGTGTTAAAAAAACCAACACAACTGGCACTGTCATCTTTCATTTGATTTTAGGATTGAGGGGAACCAAAAGCCTAGCTCAGAAGAGAATTCCTGAGAAGGATATAACCTCTCTGCTTGGTTGCCCTCCTACATTCTTGAAGGAAAGAATGCTTAAGTCGAAGACCAACATTTTCTAAAGAAAAAACATATGGTTGTTTTTCATCCAGGCCACGGATGTATACAAAGAACAGCCAACTAAATATAATAACCACTTCACTGATTCATTTCTTTCAGGACTATTTATCTGAATCAGTAAATAGATTATTTAAGAAAATGAAATTTAAAAAACCCTAAAACACAGGAACACAGCTTCTAATTAGAAACACCACAATTTGATTTTGGTTTTATTGTGGCAATGTGCCATTCTGACCAACCCAATCAAGAGATGGTGGCTGCAGTTTATTTAAACAGTAGTCCCGGGCAGTGAGCAGGTTTCCAGATGTGCTACTCCACATCCCTGCAATCAATAAATAAAAGGAGGAGGACTGTTGGAATGCTAACATTTGTCCAGAAAATTGCTCAAAGAGTTAAAGACACGGATGATAAAAGCAGCTGCACCAGTTCTTGTCATGCTGCCAGAGTTGAGTGTTTACCTAGTGCCGCATCCCCACCAGATGGGGTGAAAAAAAGAAATGTAGAAAGTCTCTTTTCCCAACCATTTTGCCATGAAGAAAGGTACAGCAAAGCAGAACAGATTTATGTGGTAGAAGCAAACCCGTGAAGACACATTCAAATAGTTATGTGTAGGTTTCTTGGCGTTTATTCTGGGGCAGCATCTGCAATCTAAACACTATCCTGTTATTCCACAGTCCATCACTTTGCCTGTCGCTGTATTTATAATTCATGCACTCTGGTCTTACAGCTCGGGCTGCAAGAGGGTCTCTAAATTGGGATGGCTAAGCTTCGGGGTTGAATTATGTTTTATTTCTCAACCAAAGCCACAGGTGTACAGCTCTGGAAGATGCTGAATGTTCCCAGTGATGGATGCCTTGTGTGTCTTCATAAATCCCCCCTGCCTAGAGTGGCGGCCTAGTATCCAAGACCCAGCCGCAGTGAGAGCACGGTGGAAGTGCAGAAGTGAGGGAAGAGTGATGATAAACCAAGGTAGGAACCAAAAGTCTTTGTGCAGCCTGCCTTGTGGAAACTGGGCATGAGGTAGGCTGCACAAATACAAATCACTGAGCTGAATACCAGGAGTCATTTTGTCCATTTTTCCCTCCCCCAGTGCGGAGGGAAGACTCTCCACCGACCCGCCATCCACCCTAAGGACCGGGCGGAGGATTAGCAGCCAAGGCCAGGGAATAGTTGGGCCAGAGCCAGGACAATGCATATATCATGACTGATTTCTCTGGGCCTGAGGGGAGTTCTTGCTTGGGAAAACATTTCTTCAACAACCGCCCGGATTTCCACTGCTGGCACACGTGGTCCCACCAGCAATCCTACACCTGACCCGTCCCTTAGGAGCAGCTCAGCTCTCCACAACTCACAATTCTCACGTGCCCAGGACTAAGACTTGGGCTCTGGGAGAGCACGCCTGTGTACAGTGAAAGAGCACAGAGATAGATCCCTGAGGGCACAGGCACTGTATCCTGTGCAGCCCTGCTAGCTCCACACCCGACCACCTCCTAATCCTTCCCTTGCTGTTGTACTCAGCCTACCTGCTGCCAAAACATGCTGTGAATCGATAAAGGTGGATTGGATGGGCACTTCAAGATAAAAATAATGAAAAATTACAAGTCATCCTACTTCCAGTAACTTCCCTTACACAGGCTAAGGTAACACAGCAAGAATCCACAGTCACAACTTGATGAAGTGAAAATAAACATAAGAAAAGCAAGAAATCCTTGATTAGGGATAAGGAGACCAGGAAGACAGCCAAAACTAAGTTGAGAATCCATTAGTTCTTAGGTCTAATGGTGCTTCTAAGTATGTATTGTGTCTGCTTCCTGGAAAGAACAGGAAGATTTGGCATAAACTTCTATAGGAGCAGGATATCATCTCTGAATCTTTTAAACCAGTCAGTGCAGCCTATAAAAATTGAGATGCAGATCCTAAGAAAGATGGGAACAGGGCTGAACAGACAGAATTTTGCTCTTGATGGACTTTTCCAGAGTTAACTGCATCTGGATGTGTACCATGATTTTTATCTGTAAAAAAACCCCCAAACCTTATATCAGATGCACCATATATGGCAGGACTGTTCTTTGGGCTGCTAAAGACTGCCTGGAAGACTGTTTATTACAGCTAATAAAAGCCAATCTCAAGTGCAAAGGATAATATCTTTACCTTGATTCATTTTCAAATATAATATGGATGTGGACAATTTCAGACAAGTCTGCTTTTCTCAACACCTTTTCAGGCACAGCTTCCCTACCTGTTTTGCATGTGTATTTCTGGATGAATGGTCTGTATGCAAAATCCTTCTTACTAAGAATTATCAAACAAACACAAACTAAGAGACTCAAAAGAAGTGGTTATGTTAGGCAAAGAGTGCCTGTGAGAGTTTCTTTTATAAACATTTAGCAGCTGCTCAAGAACATAAATACTCCAAACACTTTTATTATCCATATCAAGATTGTGTCATTCCCATCTTTTTTGCTAGTATGGCAGGAAATACATCATTTAATGAAGCAAGCACTGACTAGCAGCAGCCAGTGTGGTACCACCAGGATAACTACAATGCCTATGCCTCCCATCCCACTTGCATGAAATTAAGTTTTGTCACTGACTTCTACTGAAGACTTCTGCTTTCCTGTTTGTTTTAGATAAATCATGACTAGCACAGCTTTCAATGTATTCTTTGCTGGTATGAGTTCAGAACAAGTCTTCAGTGCAACCAGAAGATGATGGCTGATAATTAACATAGCTAATGTTATTCACCAGCCTGGTTGAAAACTATCCCAAATCATACCAGCTGTGGATTAGTCAGGTTGGAAACTGAAGCACAGTAGAGCAGTTACATTTAGCTTAAAGTTACTACTGAACAGCTGCTTCTGAACACTCTTGCTGGTACATCTTAACACTGGCAGGAGGGCATGGGAACTTGTGAGTTACTTTCACAAGAACATAGCAAATTTAAAAAGAAAATTTCAAACAGTGTTTAATCGGTGAGATATCTACATGTTTAAACACAGGAACTCATAAAACACGCTGCTGTTCTTGTCAGCCACTTATGGCAAAGGTCCTACACACACTTCATGTATTAATGTCTCCCTGGATTACCTGAAACTCATCTCCCAACACAAGTAAATATTTTCGTTTGGTACTGCTGGATTTAACTGTTGGTTAAATAACCTGGATTTTGTGGGATTTTTAGGAACCAGAGTCCAGGTAAAGCCTGTGCTCTGGTCAAACTCCTGGCTTACACAGGGCTAGGCATGGGGTACAGCTGAGTTCTGCTCCCCTCCTTCTTCCAAGAAGGACAATAATTGCTGGCTGTGTGACACCACTTTCATCAGTTCAGTCTTTGGGTGTTTTGTTCTGTACAGCCCTCACTGACTCCTGCCAGCTTGGGCTGGGAGACCAAAGAGACATGAAGACAAATCCAGCCTTGGCTTCTTAAGGAACTTAAGGGCGTTCAAGCCCAAGCAAGTCCAAGTCACAAGTGAGCAGTTTGAGGCTACAGAGTAACAGAAAGCCACTGCAAAAACCATAAAGCACGCAGTTATCTCTAGCCAAAGTACAAGACAAATGATACTTCAAGCCTCAGAATTGTGTTTTCCAGCTTGGGCTGTGCTCAGACTGCGGAATACCTGAGCCCTGCTGCAATAGGCAAATATAAGCCATAGCTGTTGTCACTGGCACAGGATACTGCACACAGCGTGGCAGAAAACAAAACTCTATTCACTTGTCAACAAGTCGGCTTTGGTTCTATTTTTACTGCTAGAAAGCAGGAACAACTTCTGCAGTAAATTAAATCCATCAAACCATGGGAGACCGGAGATCAGTCCAAAGTATGATGCAGGATGCCTTTGTTAATAATACTCACACCAAAATCTGAAACCAAAATTTTGGGCTTGGACACCTCAAGTGAAAGTGTAATTAATCTTCATAATAAGACTTCACCTCCTGTTTTAAATGAAAGAACTTGGAATATATTTGGTATTGTGGAGCAAACATATGACTGGATGCTGAGCAAAGCAGAATAATAAAATACTGAAATGCAAATTCTTATTTCTTTTCAGGGCTAAGATTTCAGTAAGATTAACTGGGTTGTCCACAGCTGTTTTCTGGTCACTGATGTGACCTCTGCACATCTGTGATGCCAACATTACATAAGGTTTTATTGTCATTGAGACTGGTGTTTTGTAGTCATGCAGGAAGTTCTTATGACTTAGGTAGGACCACTTATTGCTGCAGGACAAAAATCCACCTATCTAAATCTGTAGGGAGTACCACCAATAAGAGACAATTGGACAGAGGAATAAAATCCAAATTTCCAGAAACCAAATTCCCTCGGACATACGTAAGCCCAGCTTCTCCCCGCAGAGATCTCTGCTCAACCTGACTACCCAATCTACATCCACAAAAGTTTCAGAGCACCATGAAAACATTTATTTTCTGTCCAGAATACGTTTTGTTGCTCGACCTCAGCAGCAGAGGTGTTGTGGCTGCCTCACCTGCATCAGCAGCTGTGACCAGCAGCAGGTACTGCTCCTTGGCCTCGCGGTCCAGGCTCTGCTCCAGGCGCAGCTCTCCACTGCCCGAGAGGGTGAAGGCTCCCTCCTCATTGCCAGCCACCAGCATGTAGGTCAGCTGGCTGTTCAGCCCCTGGTCATCGTCCCTGGCTACAACCTGCACAGAGCAATGCAAACAGAACAGGTACCAAAGGCTGGAAAATTATACTGGGATAGAGGAAGCATTCTCTATGATAATAGTCCGAATTAACAGGTTGAATTAATGCAAATGCTGTGAGTATAAATTAGCTGTAATTGAAAAAAATACTTAGCACAGTGGTAGTGGATTTTAAAAGCCTAGTTTGAAAATACTAAATAGTTGATTATTTGTTTTTCTTACATGTAAATAAGACTGTGTTGGGGCTCAGTGTGAACCATAATTGACCTGGTACAGACTTAAGCTCTGTATGAGAACAAGCACTGCACGTCCTGCTGTCAGAATCCATTTAGTTCTCTCTCAATATTTGGCACACAGCCTCATCCCACGTAGGCAACAACCAGATTGAGAGATTTGTTGCATAGATGTTGAGAATGAGATGAGAGGATAGAGCAGACTTAAAGTCCCAGTGGAGGTGTGAGGATAGGTAGGGAAAACACAAACAGAACTCCAAAGCATGATATTAACTTTTGGTTAAAAAAAAACAAAACACCCATACAAACAAAAAGGAAAACAAGCCAACAAAGGCTGAAATACCATTAAAGCCAAGAGGCAACTTTTCCACTGTTTTTCCCCTTTTTAATTTTGGAGGAAGGACACTGTGCATTAATACCACGTAGGCATGCTACCGACTGTCAGAGACACATATTTATTGCTGAATGTACCCACCTGAAGAATAACTTTTGGGAGCGTCTCCAAATTCTCAGGGACGTTCACAGAGTAGGGGGAGAGCTCAAATGTGGGAATGAAATCATTGACGTCCCTCAGAACAATGGTGACTGTCGTGGTGTCACTCCTGGGGCTGCTCCCACGGTCAGATGACTGGACAGTCAGTGTGTAGGAGGGCTTCTTCTCTCTATCCAAAGGCTTGGCCACAGTTATCACCCCCGTCACAGAATCGATCCGAAACTCACTGTTGGCATCCCCGCCCACGATGGCGTAGCGGACCTGCCCGTTTGTCCCCTCATCTCCATCAGTAGCCAACACCTGGATTAAATCCGTCCCTGTCAAGGTATTTTCCGCCACCTCCACCTTGTAAAGCTTTTGGGCAAAGAGCGGGTTGTTGTCATTGATGTCCAGGACGATGACCACCACATCCGTGGACGAAGAGAGGGACGGCTGGCCCTTGTCTGTGGCTACCACGGTCAAGGTGTAGTTGGCCACGGCTTCTCTGTCCAGCTCCCCGGTGAGCCTGACTTCCCCATCGATGGTGCCGATGCTGAATTTGTTTCCCAGAGGCCGGAGCAGGCTGTACTCGATGTAGCTGTTGGGACCACTGTCAGGATCGGTCGCCTGCGCCCTGAACACAACCGTGTCTATGGGCGTGTTCTCCGGCACGTAGGTCAGCTTAGGGGAGATAAAGCTCGGGGGGCTGTCGTTGACGTCCAGCAGGATGATGGAAACCTGGGCAGTGCTGGTGTACCTGGAGGCTGGCAGCGGGGCCATGTCGTGGACTTGCACGACCAGGCTGTAGAAGGACTGGCTCTCCCGGTCCAGGGGCTGCCGGACGCTCAGCACCCCGCTGCTGTCGATGCCAAACTGCCCCGCGCTGTCCCCGGACGCGATGCTGAAGGACAGCTGAGAGTTGGGGCCTGGTTGGGGAGGGAGAACAAAGGCAGATAATGTGACTTCGTCTCCCTGACATGGGTATCAATATTTCTGCCCTCGTTTCCCCAGGAAATTTTCCTTCATTTTCCTACAGAAATAAGGACTGAACAATCACACTGAGTATCCAGCCTCCTCACCACAATTTTTGAATCCATCTGCTAATTTCAGCCAAGTTTCACAGTGGAGCAGAAGCTTTTGAAATTACTATTTTCTGACAAGATAATATTCATGAAAGAGAGAGGGAGGATGTTAATTGGAGAGGCCACAGAGGGAATGACTGGCAGGGTTCACCTCTGCATTTCATTCAGCAGGAGCTGCACAGTGGCACCAAAAGTAATTTTTCCCCATCTACAAAGGTTAGGGACAAAGGGTTTGAAGGGTTTTCCTTCAGAAACCAAGACTCAGTAGTTCTGCTGCTCATTGAGCATCTGGTTTCCTCCCTTCTTCCCAGTTCAACTAAGCAACGTTACCATTAATGTAATTATCTCATGAATTTTTCCACTCAATTAAAAAAAGCCACAAGCAGAAACTCCCAAGCCTAGCTGGAGCAAGCCAAGAGTGAATACTGGGGAAAGGTATGCTTCCCATATATGGCATGGTATTCCAAAATATCAGTTGAACAGCCCTCACTCATCTCATGATCAAAACATAACTAGCAATTATGGTCAGGGGAGAGATTTATCATTCCGGTAAGGGAAATGCATCCTGAACCTGGACAGGGCTGTGAAATATCCTTAAAAATTCCTAGTAGGAAACAATGGGTGTTACCGCTTCGATTCCACATTTCTCTCTAAACAACGAATTATTTGGAACATTGAAATGCGAAAAAGGTTTTCTCTCCTCCATCCATCTTACTCCAATTTTAATTAATTTCAAAAATTGCTCTTGTTTTGTGTATTCAAGACTGTGTTTAGGATTAGTAAATTAACCCGCCATTAGCTACTAATCTGCCCCTCAAATTAGCTTGTTCAAGCAAAGAAAGCTGCCCACTTCAGTGATTTTTACTCAGAAGCTCTTTTCTCTCTGAGTGAATTGCTTTGATAATAAAATTATCCCTGCATTAGATTTATTAATCTCTGCTGTTTATTATGCTCAGACTTGAGAAATCTAGTCTTATGTGTCTTTCCCCCAGTGGCTACTGTAATTGGCATCTTTCCCTCCCTCTTTTTCCCCCTGTAGGAGTTAAGTTATAAAATGAATAGAACCAAACATGAAAGACAAAATATTTGAATGCAATTAAAGAAATTAATACATTTATCTGCCAGATGTTAGTGTTTCTCCATTACTTTGATCAAGTGAAGGATGGTGAAAGTTTAAGGCTACTCTGCTTTTTGTTCAGTTGTAATTTCAAATGACTAATTATATGGATGAAAGTCTTGATTTCAGTAAAGTACTTTTTGGCAATTCAAGATTTTTGGAGATGGGTAAGATTTGGGTTGTGCAGAAGAAAATTACTTTAAAAAATACTCTGTTTCCTCACGCCCCCCCCCTCCCCCCCAGTGTTTTCTACAGTGTTGATTTCTAAGAAAAAAACTACTTTGTTATTCCTTATCTCACCTCCACGAACCTTTCATTCTTTGTCCTGTATTCTCATAGGTTTTCATCCTGCATATGCTTATATAAATTAAACTATGAAACAGAAGAGTAAATATCAGTGGAGCCAGGAAGGGCCCTTAATGAACTATTCTCTTTTTTAAACACAGCATGCCAAGCTGGCATTGTGCACTTTGTCCATCCCCCCTTCCAAGTTTTGGAGCAGGGCATTTCTTAGGGAGAATGTAGGGACATCCTCTTTGCTGAACCTTAGGTTTATTTAATCTGAGAGTTCATCTGATAAAACACTGAAAGGACAGACATGGAGTCACCAATTTCATGATAATGCTCTTCTAAAGCATTTTGTTTCTTTCTATTTTTATTTATTTACTAATAAGACTAAAAAAAAAACCCAACAAAACTACTTCCCCCTGCCATTCTATAAATACCTGTAGAGTTTAGCTGAGAAATTACACCAGCTTTGCCTGGAGGAATACCCAACCACAATTTTAACAAACTGACAAACATGTGTGTGCTTTCCTCTGAGATTTTTCCTGCTAATTCTTTGTTGAAAAAATAAAATCTGAATTTCAAAATGAATGTGTTTACAGTAACTGAGTTCTTTAGTATATACATTATTATATTACTATGTTATTAAATATCCAAGAGCTGTAGCTGATATTTGCTATGGACCTGTATATGAAACAGTCCAAGCTGAGATAAACAGCTGCTGGTTCCCAAGGGGTGTGCTGAACAAGAAAATGAAAATTGGAGCAGTTTCACTATCACCATGTCTCTTTCTTTTATCAGTGTTTATCCTAAAACAACAGCCATACCTCATTATAAAACAATGTCTTTTCAGAGCTCTTTCAAACTATAGGATCATATAACATAAATAATCAAGGGAATTATATTTGTATTGAGTGCATTATCTGTGAGCACATGGAGAAGAGTATAATACTAGCACTAGTTATTTCTGTGCTCTAGATAAATATAAGACAACACAAGATAACAAGTTTGGGCTTGAAGAAGAAACAACAATAGATCATAACATTTGCTTAAGTTACAGTCCCATGGGAGAACTCAACCTGGCATGCTCTTGGAATGATATTTCTGCCCTGTTAATTTTAAATCCAGCCTGCTAGAAAAGCAAGTGTGCCAGAAAATATGAAAGGCAAGATATCTGACTTCTCGTTGCATTGCTCCTCAAATACTCATTTGCCTCCTTGATAACTGAGTGTGTGATGAATGGGAATTGATATGTCAGTGTGACGATATAGCTCCCATCCACTGTGCACAGATGGAAATTAATGTATGAGGTGCAAGAGAAAAGGAAAACAGACTCATAGTGGCGAAGTGAAATTAACTTCCAAAAAGGTTTGAAACCAAGTGCTGCAGTCCTGACAGGGAAGTAAGAAATAAAAGAGGAGATAGGCAAAACCCATTTATCTACAAGTCTGGAGGAACAATCCCTTCTCCAGGTATGCATGATACAAGCACAAGTTCCTCCTCCAACTTATGTTCAGTTCACATAAAATAAAAGCCTTAACAAGCGTGGTGAAAGAGAGATTCATGCAAGAACAGTCAGTATCACAAAGTTATGACTTCTGACTTGTTGGCTTATCTTATGGAATCTCTTCTCCCTCCCTCGGTTTGATCTCAAAACCAGTTACACATTTTTTACCACGGGAAGTTCCATCCATCAGCGCAAAATTTATCTCCCCACAAAAATGCTGGAGTCCAACAACTCAGCATTTCCTGAGGAAAAACTGCTTTACTGAGCAATCTCGATAGGTTCAATCAATTTAGGTGCACAAACAGGGATTCCTCAAAGCCATGTAGGTGCTTTGTCCTTGAAGCACATTCCAGTGTGACACACTTCCAAGGGCTCTGCTGAGCCCCTGTCAAGTTGAGAGGACACAAGGTTGCTCAACATGTCACGAAAATAACCTTCACCTGTGAAGTCACTGTGAGTGTTATGAAGAGTTTTGCACTAAGTCACACTGGGTAATGTCTGTGGACGCTTCAGAAAATGTGGTACACGATGGAATGTTGTTTATGTGTTTTATGGTCATATTATATAATTATTCTTGCTTGGGCACAATCTATATGGCAAAATGGTTAAGCAAGCTATAAAAATTGTACCTTTTACGCTCAATACATTAACACCCTCTAGACACCATAAATAAGTCCCAATATTAAAGCTGATTTCAATGGGAAATTTTCCTAAGATCTCTTTCAATACATTTTTTAACCTCCACTATCAACACCTTGTAGATAACAACTGTCTTCATGATAGACCTAAAAGTAATAGTACATTTAAGGTGACTGTAGGTAACATCTGATATTGCCACAATAGAATTTAGAGTTTATAACAGACTTTCAGAAAAACACTTGGCAGACTTAGGCCTAATCTAAATGTGAATTTGAGCATATGAGAGCAGCAACTTATGGGTTGCCCTAATTTTCCCTTTTTTTTTAGTAAGCTTTCTCACACGTTGCTAAGGTGAAACACAGGTTTGGGATCACAGACACAGAACGTGAGGGAACTCCTACCATCATCGGCGTCGGTGACGCTGAAGTTGAGGATGGCGGATCCCGGGGGCAGGTTCTCCATCAGGGAAGTGCTGTAGGAGGCCATGCCGAACACGGGCGGGTTGTCGTTGACATCCAGGATGTTGAAGTACACCCTGATGGCCGTGGACTGGCCTCCCCCATCCTCAGCACGGACGGTGAGGATGTAATACTGCTGTGCTTCGTAGTCCAGGGCCCGCGTCAGGTTGAAGACCCCGGTGACGGGATTGAGGAAGAAGATTCCCTCTTCATCGTCCTCGCTTATGGTGTACGTGATCTCCCCGTTGACGCCCGAGTCGTCGTCGGTGGCAAGGATGGCTGCCACCAAGGAACCTGCAGGGGAAAACAGCAGCAGAGCACCATCAGGCACTGGCTACAGGCAGCTCAGCATCAAGCAGATCCACACATGAGAGGTGCCCTCCAAGAGAAACTCCAGCCTCAACACTGTCTGAATAACTACTGTAAAAGGTTTCTCAAAGCTTAAAAGGATATCATATTCTTGCTTTTGCTCAAACACTATAAGAAATAGCCAGTAATGTTTTTTATCTTTCTGCAGATTAGATATCAACAGGGGAAAAAGTACCTTTTCTCCTGCTAGGTATTGTCTTCCTATGACTCAAAGGACCCTCCCTTTGCCGCAGACAATCACAAGTTCTGGAACCTCCTAGATATTTCTTTCCAAATGCAGAAACCAATATGTGAGTACAAACCACATAACCCAGCTCTGCTTTTTGAAGCAGTGCCTTTGCAGGGTAACTGCGGTTAGAAAACCTGAAACCTTATAGGGGTCTGTTCTCTGCTGTTTTCTGAAATTCAACGCCCTGTGAATTTGTGCCAGTGTTTTCATTTCTGCATAGCTGCCCTCGCATGACTGACCTATCTGACTAGAGTTTGGAAATCAGGTGTCACTTTTTAGTATTTTGAACATTAATTATAATTAGGATCAGCTCATTTCCAAGAAAATAAGTCATTAAGTTTCCTTTCCCTGGAACCAGATGAACTACGTGCAGCACAGTTAACTACTTTTAAGCAATATGATAATAAAAACTGCTTATATCATCAGAACAAAGAAGAGTGCTGTAACCCCCCCCTTAATCCAGCTGGATATGCTGGGATCTTTCACAACCTTTGATTATCTCAAGCTTTAATGTTTCTTTAACTGCAAAGGGAACAGGGATTACTCTCTGGGATAGGAAGTGGAGCCTTGAAGGGGAAACCTCATGGTCCTTCCCCTCTGGGTGAGCCTGCCAGCTGCTCCCAGACTGCTGGAGAGCAGAGCAGGAGAAGATGCAGTATTTTAATACAAAATCAGCCTATTTGTTCCTTCAGCATCACTGCTGAGCATAAAGCACTAATGTACACCCCATAAATGATTAATGAGAGAAGTCTCATTTTAATGTGGAGGGAATTAGGCCTGCCTTTCCCAGGGTTATTCCTATTGAAACAGATCAAGACCCAAGACTCTGAGAGAAAAGAGCATGGCTGGGGATCAGCAACCAAAGCACTCTGGGCTATACAGACATCTCAATTACTTCCAGATCGGATTCCTCAGGCACAGCTGATTGCACTGTGATCCTTTAATGCAAAACATCACCAAATTTTGGGACAGGGACTGTGCGGCAGAGTGCAAACAGTTGGAGGTATGGGGGTAGTAACCTTAGTTCTCTCAAACTGAGACTCCCATGCTTATGTAAACCCAAACAAAAGCTTGAAAGCTATCACCACATCATTTACATCTCCTTGGTTTATTCATATTTTAGAATAAGCTCCTAAGATGCCGCTGGCAGATACTGATTTTGTACTAGCAACCTGTATAAAATCTTGGAAGTAATATTCATGTAATAGAGCACAGTATTTGAAAACTTTTTTTGCTCTAAACACCTTTCAGTTTACAACCACCCTTTTAAGCATCGAAACACTCTTGCACATAAAACCACCTTTAAACGAAGAAAACAACCACTTGAGAGGCCAGCGGTCGTATTTCCATGTCCTGTTTACCTGGAGTGGCATCTTCTGGAATGTCAAAGGAGTACACTGGCTTGGAGAACTTGGGGATGTGGTCGTTGACGTCGCTGACAGTGATGTTTATCCTCATGTCCGAGGACTGCAGGCCGTCGTCGGCGCGGACCAGCAGGGAGTACTTGGAGCGGCGCTCCCGGTCCAGGCGCTTGGTGGCTATCAGCTCCCCCGACTCGGGGTCAATGTGGAAGCTATCATCTGCTCCACTGATGATGGTGTATGTCACCAGGGCATTGGCTCCCTGAGTCAAAACAGAAGTGGTCAAATCGCGTCCTTCGCCAGGAAAACCACATCATAACTTGCAGTAAGACAAGGATCGTTCCAGTAACTGCGCTTGGAGATTATTTTTCAGAACGGTTTCCTTTAATAAACAGCTTTCCTGCCCAGTCCCTCCTTCAGTCCCACAATAAAGAATCATACGCACACAGTTTTTATTTATGGGATGTGAAATGACGAGGTTACCCAGATGCTTTGTGCTCCACTCTTCATAAAAGGATTTCGTCCGACCAACACCAAAACACTCTGCTACCTGTTTTAGTTTCTAACCAGCATCACCGAGCAGTGTGACATCGTAATAAGGATCAATGGTTATTCTTGTTTTGCCTTTGAAGGTTAAATTAAATCCCTACCAGTGGGATCAGCTCTGCCTTTCTTCCCCTCTGGAGATGGGATGGAGGGAGGGAGGCATGGAAGCAGGGGGGACCTGGGGCAGCTATGTGGCAGTGCTTCCAGCCACCATGCATGGCAAGAGCCATAGCTCGTGGTCAGAGGAAACTCATGGGGGCTGTGCTTGCAGCAGCCCCTCAAAGGTCAGTTTCTGCATGGAAATATATTACCCATGTAAATTAAAAAATCAAAAGTGTCAAATCACACATCATTAAAATCACAGTTCTGATCTCCTGGATTGCGCTGCAAGTCAAAAAGCATTTGCTTTTGCGTCAAAAAATTTCATTTGTTCTTGGGGGGGAAAAAAAAAAGGCATTCATGGGGACTTTGAGCATTTCAGCTGAAAGGAAAATTAAGGAAAAGTAATGTTATGTAGAAAAATGTCATGTACTTCTCTTTCCCAGACAGGCTTGAGGATACCCAAGGTTTGGTAGCCTCCAACATCAGATACAGTGCCTAAACCCTGCGTACTGATGGTGCCTGGAAATGCAAGCAGATATTTACTGTGCCCTCCTCTGGTGCCAGGCCAGAGCTCGGGTTTCACAGCTGAAACCTGCTGCTGACATGCCAGTTGCACTTCTGCAATGTTCAGCAGATCGTAGAGATCTGGCAGGAAGAAATTCTATGGCTGTTTCAAATACTTTTGCCTAAAAAAAGCAAATTAATAAACACCTGCCTGCATTTGTGAGAGACAAGCATTAGTTACCTGACCTTACCAGAGTGCCCAGTGCCAAACTTTCTCTCTGGGGTGTTGCTTCAAAGAGTCAGACTGAGCTAACTGATAAAAGGATATTTAGAAAGAAAACAGGC
This sequence comes from Cyanoderma ruficeps, assembly GCA_008694505.1. Taxonomy (NCBI): domain Eukaryota; kingdom Metazoa; phylum Chordata; class Aves; order Passeriformes; family Timaliidae; genus Cyanoderma; species Cyanoderma ruficeps. Next base: position 2,175,802 of record VZDJ01000030.1, on the reverse strand, counting down.
TTCTGCGGGTGCCCAGCCCCGCAGAGCTGTGTGCCGTGCCTCATCTGTGTGCTCAGGTGTGCCATGGGGATGTCACACTCTTTCCTCCAATTGTGTGGCTCAGCCATCACATCTCAGGAGAATTGCAGAGGTGACCACAATCTTCACCCTGTGTTTTACCAGCCAGAGTCCTTCTAAAGCCACATCATGTTTGATACTGGTTTATACTGTGTCCTCAGCTTCAAAAAGGAGGGGGGAATAAAAATGTATCTTGGCCCTAAGCTGTGTATTGCTAGGAAATCTTGGGCTCTTTGCAAAGAGTTTGAGTTACAAATGTTCTGGAGGGGAAATCGAAATCATTCCTTTTGATAAAAACACTGACTGATTTCTCTCTAAGGTAATAAATCACTTCCCACGGGATGGAGTGCTTCACTACAGGTAATAGACTAAGTGCAGTTCAGGAATGGTTAAAAAGAGGCTGGAGCAAAAGATTTTGCTATAATCTCAAATATATTTGCCATGCCACACCACAGAGTGGTAGTTCAGTATTTACTGCTTCCTAATACAGAAGTGCACCTTTCCAAAATCCTGTGTTTTGTCTGTTTATCAGGCTACTACTGGAAAATAAAGGGAAACCAAAATATTTACAATCACATTCGCACCATTCCCAGGGGGTTCCCGTTGTTCCCTCTGTAGTAGTAAGGTTAAATACACCAATTAACAATCACAGGAAAACTAACCAAGCTAACACAAAAAAGGCCAGGAATAAAATTCTCTTCAGGAGGTTGAATTGCCCTATCATTTGAAAGCAAGAACTGCTTGTTGTCGTCAAGTGTAACTCTGTACTTTAATGACAACACAAAGTTTTTGTACTATTATATTGACTTGTTAGCCATTTTTCTCATGGAAAGAAACAGTTCAAGTAAACAAAAATAATGTGATTAACAGTTTTATAACTGAAGTTTCTAAAATAAATGAATGTATCAATATGTATCAGTAGCATGGTAGTTTTGTCATAGGACGTTAACTGCAGCATTCTCATAGTAATGAATCTAAGAGGGCAAAATTATTTCACAAACAGATTCATGTACAGAGCACACATTTTATCACGATTTCTTTTCCCCTCTTTTTGGTAAAACAGAACCTTCTTTTGGAGGGGATAATATTGACCTTTGTTAGGTCTAGTCAAAGGGAAAGCGGGCATTATCAGAATTTTTCTTATTCTCCACGGCTTGTCTCAGATTAATTTTATTGCACACCTTGGAACTGAGCTCAACTACAACATCTTGGTTTCAAAGTCAGCTTAGACCTCCACAATACTGGACAGAACCATGAATCATACCTGGCATGATTCCTAAGGCCAAGCTCACACAAAGGGATGAAGAAAACAGGTAAAAACATGTCCAGAATGGCACTTTCAGCACCAACATTCAGAACTGAAATCATGCTCCTACCTCATCAGCATCCATGGCTGTGAGCTGCAGTATTTTAGATCCATCTCCTATGTTCTCCTCTACAGTCAGATCGAGCATGTCTGTGGGGAATACTGGTGGGTTGTCATTGATATCCTGAAGTGTTATTTCTACCTGTAAAAAGCAGGAATAGGAAAAAAAATTGAGTGAGCACTGGACACTGATTGAACCTGAAAGCCACTAATAACATAATTCTGAAAGAAATCAGGTAAATTGCTCCTAATCACATGAATTAGCACATTCCCAAATCACACCAACAATAGGGAAAAGCCCGTCCGGATATTAAAATTCCACGTTGTTATAAAATACTCCTAGGAAAACCTCTAACACAAATAAAGTTAATTTGACTTGTTGATAGCAACTGATTTTAAATGGTCCTGGTCTAGTTTATATTGGAAAAGATCCACTGATAGACTGTCATTGTAATCCTCAAAGTCAGCCCCTGGAGAATAACTGCCAAGTGCCGGGGCAGGAGATCGTTCAACCATTAAATGCTGCCTGACATAAAGATGAGGTGGTGTAAAATTCTCTCTGAAATGTTTATATATTGGCAACTCTCTGTTCCGAGAGGGGGAAAAAACACCCTTGCACTTAATATATTTTATAACAAATAATCTGCTTGTCTTTCTCTCTCAAAACTCTCCCCTAATTGCAAACATAAACGTTGCTTTAGGAGCACCCACTAGCATCTACTCTCCTTGCCTATCCAAAACTCAACAAATGTTCTTTTCACATGCCATATTTGCATGCCTTTCCAAGTCAGAACGATAGTTCCTGAAAGGTTGTTTTGTGATCTTTATCCCTAGTTTTTCATAAGCAAGATTGCTGCCCTGCTGATGCTAATTCAAAAAGATGCAGACCTACATTTTCTCTCGTTGTTGGGTCTGGAACGTAATATCCCAAAATAGAAAAAGAAGACACAGCTGTTTTATATTTATCATGGAAAAAAAGATATGGTTTTGGACCCAAAATACTGAACAGCCACCAAACTCTGAAGACCCACTAAGGAGAAAACGAGTAGTGGAAAGAACCAAGGAACAGAGAAAGATAAAAGGCAAAGGTATGGAGGAAAAGAAGATACCTGGATTGACAGGTACAATTGTAAAATACAACTGTAAATTGTAAAATGCAATTTAGGCTACAGTAGCTGCTATGCCCTTTTCCACAAGGATTCTTATCCTTATCCATGGATTGTCCATTTAATCAGTTGAAAATATGCAGATTGGGCTGCTCTGGGTATAACCAACACAGACATTTCTGGTGATCCAAAGTCTAAGATTTCTACTGTTTCTAGTCCCCTGTCGTAACATTTTCTCCTCTGTTCTGTTTTCATAGGGATCACCAATTGCCAAGCTGTTCTGACTTGGTCACCAAGATGATCCCAAACACAGAGGAAATGTTACATTCATATTAGTGTGATATTAATATGACAGCTATATGGGGTGGAAGTGGAGACAAATAAGGGGTCTTTTATAGAAGGCCATTATTTATTTTTCTGTCCCCTATTTAATCCCTTTGGCCATTCAAAAACAGTACACAAAACAATTCACAGTCTGAGACAGATCAGCCCAGAAGGTTTTATCATTAAATTTATATCCCTGGCAGCAGAAACACAAGGAATGCTGAGCAGAGCATCATGAGCAGTGATTGACAACCACCTCACCAGACACAAACTTCAGGAGAAGAAACCAGCCTAGGTTGGTTTTCAAGGAGACTGGGTGACAATCAATCACAGAAATGGGAAGGACGTGGTAGAAATGACAGATGAAGGATTTTGTCAGCCTTCCTTGCCCATGAACTGGCACAGCACACTCTTCCAGCTTTCCTCCCCAAAGGGCAGCATTTCCCTGGACAGGATTTCAAGGTAAAGCAGCTGCACAGCTCTGCAATTCATTTATTCCTACCATACATGTCATTCACAGCTAATGTTTCAGCTGCTGGTGACATTTTATCACCAGATCCCATTTTCATGATGAGAGATTACCCTCTGTACAAATCATATGAAAAATACGTGACAACTTCTGGGGGGTTTGGGATAGGAGCTGTGCATCGCCTACAGCCTGAATAATGTAAAATAGTGAGGATCCAAGAATACACATGGCTAAGGACTGGGGGACAAATAAGTTAATCATAAAGTCAGATTCTGGAGAAGGGGAAAAAAGAAGAATTAAAGAGATAATTTTATTCCGAAAAATCACTTCAAGTAAACAAAGAAACTGTATTTTATACCGAAGACGTGCTTTAGATGATGGAAAAATAAGAAACTCGCAGAAAAGGATGAGAATTTTTTAATAAAGAACATAATATTTTGAAAGAGAGTTTACACCATGATTTATTACTTATCCACAGGGCTTAGATAACACATATTGCTTCATAATTCACCATTAGCTAAGTCTAATTAGCATCTGTGTCTAAAGCTTTTTACTTCTCCTAGAATTTACTACTTCAGCTTAAAATCAGAACTGCAGACCTAGGGACTAAGATCCTTGGATGCACTCATTTGCAGAAATTTCACTGAAGTAATCACAGAATGGTGTGGGCTGGAAGGGACCTAAAAGATGATGTAGTTCCACCCACCCTGCCAGGGACAGGGATGACACTCACTAGACCAGGTTGCTCAGGGCCCATCCAGCCTGGTCTAAGACATCTGTGAGAAAGATATGAGAAAAAACATCACATTTTCCCCAAACAAGAGTCTGTTTCATTTCATTTAAGAGAGGATCTCATACATCCTGAATGTGATCAGACGTAAACTGAATGTCCAGGAGCTCACAAATTAATTTCACTTTGAAATTATTCCATGGATTCCGACATTAAGCAGAAGCCCACAGGAGAACCACAACCACAGTGTCTTCCATTGCCATAGGGCACTGTAAGACTGCAGTGTATCTTATCACATCTTTACTGGAGAAGGAAAAAAAAAATCCACAAAGCTTTAATCAAAGATCTCAACTAAACCTTTTCCCAACCAACTGCTTCTCTCTCTCTAACCTGACTTTGTATTTGCATAAAGATACCAATGTGTGTCACTTTAGGAAACACATGGTTTGATTGCTATCATATGCTGCCAGTTGAAAATTTAGTGCAATTTTGGCCTGGACTTAAGGAGGGCAAGACAAGGTGGTCATGGTGGTGTCCCCAGCTCTTTGCACCATAGCAGTCACATTCACAAGGGCATACAGACCACCTGTTGTTCTCCCAGCTCACAATGGTGAGTAAATTTAAAATTTAAAATAATAATGATAAATAAACGATAAATAAACCACCCACCAGCGACAGCAGCAAGTACAAGAATAAATATCTAGGAAACCTGAAGCAGGGAACCCCTAAAATAATGAGAGGTTGAGCCGAGAGCAACACAGGTCACCAATGTGGTTAATCACATGTTCTCTGTTTATTCTGCTTAAGATGGCAGGTTATATACAGTTCTATATAGTTTACAATTAAGGTGACACTTTCATTGGCATACAGCACAGAGAAAAATACAAACACACACTGTTTGACTTATTCTTAAGGTGGCTAAACGTGCCCACTGATAATTGCACTCAGTGACCTCTAGGAAACCCACTCTCTAACAATAATACCTTAACATCTAATTTCTGCTGTGCCACAAGTAATTTTACCTGCGCAACAGCTCCAAGGCCTCAGGGCCAGGCCTCAGCCAGGCAGGCCTCAGCTGGGTAGTCCAATGTCTTATTCTGAGTACAGATCGTGCCCTCTTTCTCTCAGAAAATCTGCTACAGAAACCAAAGGCCTGGAAACCTCAAATACACCACGGGACAGAAAACAAGGGAGCTGAAGGGATTTATCCAAGCCTCGGAAGCAAGGAACCATTACACGCCAATGCCTGTAGAACTGTAGGAAGCACATATGCCCGGGCTACACGGAAAGTGATAATTGGCATCCCCTTCTCCAAATCTATCCAAAAGGAAGAATACTCTTCCCAGACCTCAAACTCGTCATTCAGTGCAAATCTAGAATGCAAAGGCAGATACAAACCAATCACCTCACAGTACTCAAAGTATTGCACTGTGGAACAAAAATTTCTGCAACTTCCCGCCTGACATATCCTAGATTCCTATTTGCATCAACAGCAATTTTAATACAGGACCCAAATGTTCTTACTGCCACTCAGAGGACTCAAATATAATAAAACACAGAAACAGCAAATATAGTTAAGTGTCTTTGCACATTTTTTTTATGCTCTAACTTGCCCTCTGCAGTAGTCTAGGCACTGATGGGGGTTTTGCTCCTCTAAAACAGCCTTGAATTTCTGTAGGAGCCATGAGAACACAAATAGTTACAGAGTCTCCTAAATACGGTAAGATGGTGATGGAAAACTGATTAATAGATTCACAATATTGTCTTGCTTTGATGAAAAAAATCAGAAAGCTTTGGTCAATCCACATGCATGTAAATCTCCACAAAATCACTCTTCTTTTGTACAAATTCTGGCCCAGTGCTTTTCCTCACACATTTAATACAATTAGAAAAAAAGACTGAAAATCAAAGCTTTCCCTCAGAGCTTGTTCTTCACACAAATACACACTGTTTATTTACCAACCCTTGTAAAATAAACACAGTCATTTTACATATCAATTTCCATGCAAACCGTTTTTGGATGGGTTTTTTATTAGTTTTGGTGGTGTGCTTGTTTTATGTTTGACTCAAGCTAAGATGCAAAACCAGAGGCAAACAACAGATCACAGAGATCGGCTGTATAGAAAGCCAAACAATACCACAACTTTCCCTGTGCATGAATCAAATTTCTCCTTCACAAGCTTAATAACATTCTCACAACAATGCCCTGCCCCTGCTGCAGTTACAGATGGCCAACCCATCCTCATCTGTGGCAATTTGATTGCTGCAGCCTGTTGTCACAGACATTTTCAAAGCAGAGGAAGTATTAATTGCCTTGATCTTGTTACGATTCTTATTTGCTGCTCAAATTAGCTTCTTGTGTTTTTGGGGTTTTTTTCCCTCCCTAAACAAATTCAGAACAGATTGAAGCAGGGCAGCACTCACCTCAGACAGTTCAGACTCAATTTACTCTGAATGTAGCTGTTGAAAAAATAGTTCTTTCTCCATTCAGATAAACCTCAGCTGTTAACAGATACAGGAATCAAGATCTCAAGTTTTAAAGCACATAGATCTATTAAAGCATTTAGGGCATAAAATATTCTTAAGTTTATTCAAAATAATTTGTTGAATTAAGAAACAGCTGCTAAAAGATGAAGTTTCACTTCTTAGAGCAAAAACACCAATTCCACTTCAAAAAGCACCCCAGATAATGATTACTGAACAGGCTAGACAAGCTCCACGCTCAACATAAAAAGCTTAAATTGAGAGTTTTATTCTGGAAAAAGAAATTATTTTAGTGACTGGGTTTATGAGCTACAAAGGTATGCAAACCAAAACATTGCCCTGCAAGGCAATGTGCCAAATTCTAACCAATCATAACACCTTGGGCTCACTTGGCCAGACCCTATCCTTCTGTTTTACTACAGTTATTAACATTTAGTTTTTCCTTTATTCCAAAGTCAGGAGGGTTTACAGACAGAACAGTTTTCTGAAGTTCTTCCACCTATCAAACAACGATGAGAGGAGGAAAAAAAGATGACACAGGAAACATGAATGAGCTCACGTGGCAGCAGCAAGTTTCTCTGGGAGTCCCAGAAGAGTAATTCTTGCTTGGAGCAGCGCTACCCATGGCACACTCTGGATCAGAGATCTATAGATAGAACACGATCTGAGAAGAGAGGAACTCCCAGATGCCTCACGCGCTCGATAGCTCTTCAAACGCTACGACTATTTGATTAAAGATCAAACAGAGTGCAGAGGCAACAGCTTTTCTTTCCATTTATATGGTGTTGAGTCATTCTTCTTCCCTCTGCTTGCTGCTGTGATGCTCACTGCCTCTCTCAGGAGATACCATCTAACAATCTACGAGCAGCACTGCCACAAATCACCCTGAAGACTTTTGTTTACGTCTAAGCCATTAGATGACCCTCCATCTTAAAACAAAATCAAGCAGCTTTTTCTTCTTTGCTGGAGACCAGGGCAGCACATTATCGATTTGAACTGAATAAAAGTGAAACGATTTTATTTCCCCCTCCCTTAGTATTTATTCTAAATAGTTTCATTCATGATGATAAAAGGAAAGAATACAACTATTAATTCACTCTATCTATGTAATTGACTGAAGGACCCGGCCAACACTCGTCCTTTTTTTTTTCCTTGCCTTCATCACTTCAGCCTTCTTTTTCATCCAGAAAGTAAATGTTCCCTAATCCTGGAAAACACACGTGCATGGGTAGATTACTTTTTTAATCAGATTGGCCACTCACTCCACTGAAGTTGTGATCACACTCAGTGCTTGGTCACCAGTGCATGGGTGCTTCACCCAAACTGGAGAGGCAAGGGAATGGGGAGACAAAGGATCAGAGTACCACACATTTCTGGAAATACATTTTCAGGGGAAAAGGAAGAAAAATCAGCTTTAAAAGAAATAAAATTTTACATATATATATATATATATATATATATATATATATATATATATATATATATATATATATATATATATATATATATATATATATATATATATATATATATATATATATATATATATATATATATATATATATATATATATATATATATATATATATATATATATATATATATATATATATATATATATATATATATATATATATATATATATATATATATATATATATATATATATATATATATATATATATATATATATATATATATATATATATATATATATATATATATATATATATATATATATATATATATATATATATATATATATATATATATATATATATATATATATATATATATATATATATATATATATATATATATATATATATATATATATATATATATATATATATATATATATATATATATATATATATATATATATATATATATATATATATATATATATATATATATATATATATATATATATATATATAAACCCATAGCCCATCCTGAAGCAGTTTCCCATTTTGCTCTAAATCACCGGGAAACAGTAAGTTTGAGGGTAAAAAATAAACACGTACGCTTTGAAATTACTTGAACACCCAATAATAGCAGAGCTCAGGAAGGGGAGAAACCTGAACTACTGATCATGCACATTTACAATTTTCACAACAAGATGGAAAGCCCATTTATAAAGAAAATATCCTGGGACAAGGCAATAGCTGAGGCTGAATAAGGCATCTGAATATGCCATTTTCCAGGAGGCAAACAATCCCAGCGCACGCTAGCACAATAAAAATCACATTAGTCTATTGTGCTGCAGGCCAGCAAACCTGTTAAATAGAAATGTAATGTTGTTAAGAATCCCACTATTAACAGGGGGAACATTGCAGCTGGGGAGAAAATGTGGGGGAAAGATGCTAAAAAGGCACTGTTGGGGGAAAAAACCCCAAATTTAAAAAGCCAGGTTTAAAAGACTTCATTCTGATGTCTGAGGCCAAACTTAATGAAAGACAGGATGTGAAAGCTGTCCTAAGCTCCACCACTGCCCACTTCAGATGCCCCAAAGCAAATAAAACATCAGCTCTCTAGAAGACAACAGTAATTTAGAACAGGGACTATCGAAATATTTCCTTTTACCTCACAGAATCAGGAATTACTACTGATTACCAGCTTTGAAATTGTTTGGAAACTTAGGGCTCAATGAACTTTGGAAACATGTTTGGCTTTGTCGATTAAACAAACATGCATGGATCCTTATAAATGATATTATGACTAATATGTAGTGCTGGAATTTCCCAGGTAATTGAATCTGTGGGCTTCAACTCCAGTATTTTAACACTTCAGAACCTTCCTGGAGTTAATATCATATTATGTAATGTTCAGTAGGGTGATTTAATGTTTTTCAACCAAGACCCTTTTATAAAGCATCACTATAAAATACTGGGAGATCAGAGTGATCAAAGCCACTGTGGTGTAATTGACATTATCAGAAAAATCCTAGAATCATAGAATAATTTGGGTTAGAAAGTGCCCTTAAAGACCATCTAGTCCAGGCTCTCTACAATAAAAAGGGACATTTTCACCTAGACCAGGTTGCTCAGAGCTCCATCCAACCTGGCACTGAATGTTCCCAGATTTGGGACATCCATCACTTGTCTGGCCAACCTGTGCCAGCGTTTCACCACCCTCATCGTGGAAAATTTCTTCCTTATACCTATTCTAAATCAGGAGTAAACCCGCTTTCATCATCACTTAAAATCAAAATTCAAAAAGAAGCCACTTCCTTCCATTTTTTCTAAGAAATATTGATCCTAGTGCTGTGAAGAAAAGGTGCCATAATCGTTTCGTTTTCTCTCCCTTGGTTTTTGGTTTTTTTTTCCTATCTGTTAAGGTGACCACTGGGAGTTGCACTGCCTGGAGTCTTGATTAAATGTTTCACTGCATCCAGAACACTTCATCATGCTGCATAGCCAAAATCTATTATGGCTTGCAAGTGACTCATGCTTTAGCTATGAGAAAACCATAATAAAGAGCATTTTACATAAAAATGCCCAAAAGGTTGGTAATTTAATCTTCATTCTAAGTAGTATGCAAGGTCTCTGCCTCCAGCCCGCGCAGACAATAAGGCATTGTCTGGAAATGCGTTACCTACTGTGGTTACATTTAACTTTTTTTGCCAAAGTCCAGATGAAAGACAGTGAAAAGAAACAATCTTGTCCAAGCAGAAGGCCACCAGCCAGGACAGGACNAAAAAAAAAAAAAAAAAAAAAAAAGTTTTCCTAAAGGCAAAGCAAGCAATGCTAAAATTCTCATTCTTTCTGAATTTTTGAGGTAATTTAAGCACTACATCGTTTTCTGCTCCCTCAAAAGAGACAAGGTCTCACATGCAGCAGAGGGAATGAAAACTGGATTAGGGAAAGCACTACTCGAACCTTGGCTACTTTAACAAAGTAACGGCGCACTGACTTTAAAAGACACATCAAAACATACAGAATCATGAACATGGAAACTCAATCAATGATCCAGCTTCACAGCCAATGAGAGATAAACATCAAATTGGTACAAGGGACAAAACTGATAAGAAAAGCCACAAGCAGTTATTTTTCCCCTTCCTTCACCACCAGAACCACGATGAAATACGGGTTATTTTGTCAGTACTGGTTAAAGAGTAACACGTAGAGCTCAGTCAATATTCATAGAATTTTTAAAACAAATTGCTTCTAGGAACGAGTTACTTTGAACTCCATTTCAACAGGACTAATTAGCACACTGGGACCTCTCCCAGGTCTGCCCAGAAACTGCAATCCAGTGGCACCATGGCAGAGCTGGGCTGGAAAGAAGGAAAATTTCTCCACCCACCCATCCTTTCCATGGATGCTGGATATGCACACACACATGGCCCTACAGCATTTCCCCAGATAAAAGGGGTGACTTTCTCATAAAGACATTACTTCTTCTGCATCTAGTACTACCTCTGGTTACAGACTCAGTTCCAAATACCTGCCAAACCAACACAAACACTTGGCAAACACTTGATAGTGAGTTGGGTGTTTTTTGGGGTTTTTTTTGGATTTTTTGATTTTTTTTTTTTCTTAAAGCAGTATACATTTGGGAACCATTTGGCTTATAACTTTACATTTAATTAAATGAGGTCTACTGCCATGTAATAAGGAGCGGATTGAATCGGTAAGAACATTTCAGTCCGTGCCAGAACAAAAAAAAAAAAAAAAAAAAAAAAAANAAAAAGAAGGATAAAGTCAGAAAATACAAGCATTAGAAGTTCAAGAATGGGAATGTCACACCTCTAAATTAAATAAATCACCTAATTAAACTTACAGGTGTGACTTTTAAGACACATGCAGTCATCAGGACAATGTGATAAATCCATCCCATCACTGAAGGCTGCCCAAACAGCAAAAGAAAACCTCTTTAACCAGAGCTATGGTAGAAAAAGTACTGCTACAGACACTAAGCAAAGCACAGATTTTTTTCTGTGAGTGCTAGGGAATCAAAGATACAGGACTGAATGCTGGCTGATGCTTTGCAGTTAGGAGGGTTTAAAATGTGGCACGTTCTGAGAGGAATCCCTCTAAGAATCTAAACAGACTTTAGCCAATAAAACACACAAGGCCAATGTGTTACTCTCTAATTTCATGTTTAGGAGTATAAGGCCATTTGATAGAAATGCCTAAAGGGTTTCTTTTTTCCCCCCACAGCATCGACAGGCTGCTAGCAGGGAACTGTCAGAGCTAGAAATTCCAAATATTTCCGCATCCTTATATGAATTTCAGGGAAGTGCCTTCCTCACCACATTCCTCTTTTGCAGACTGCAGGCTTTTGCAGCAGCTTCACATCTGGTGCCCCTTCCCTGTGGCCACAGGCCACTTGAGGCCAGAAAGGCTTTTTTCTGTGGCCACAGATGGACTTTTTCATGTGGCTGCCCTCAGCACAGCCAGCTGACAATCGAGGCTACGGTGGCAGGGTCAAGAACTTCAACTCACTGGGCACACCAGCCCTCCTTTATTCACTTTCCTCCCATACATCAGAACTTTTATTCAGGCAGCTGCATCTTCAGGCATGTCCTTCCCCAGTTATCTTTTTGGTCCACCATGGCTCTGGAACCTTCAGTACAATTATGAAGAAAGCCCTACATGATAACAGTAGGCTGATGCACTTTGTATTAAACCAATTCCTATAACTGCCTCCAAAACCTAGTTTTTCTGCCTAGCTAGATTCAACATGTCTACGTTGTCTCTTCTTGAAAATATTGCTTATTTCTGGTGATGAGGTTTTGCAAAAAGTCCTTCTTGAAGCTGAATAAAAACCTCGATATTAGCCCTTTACCAAACCATGAAGATTCAAATTTGCATATAACTACAAACTTTCATCTAAATAGCTGAATAAGACATTTATTTTGGCCCAGGATTGTGAAAGGTGGCTGAAACTCCATCTATAGAATTCTTCACGTCAGCCAACAATTTTTGTTTCCCTCACTTACCTTTTGAATTTTCTTACTCAGATGTTGAACTTTGGATTCGACACAGCAAATTTAGAAAATCAAGCATTAAAGACTAATTAAAAGATCTTTGAAAAAAACCTTCACTTTTTGAAACATATCATTTCACTGTATCTGTAAATACACACATGACCTTGTGCACTGAAGAAAAATCAAGTAAAAAACCCCAGACTTTCACAGAAATAGCAGCAATAGCTGGAACAGTGTGCTTATGTGGGATTCTTACAGTCATCTTCCTTAATAAAGAATATGGAGTGTTTTATTTGAGCATAAATTCAGAGATTTGACTTTTATTGGTTCCTAAACATCTACTACATCTTCCCTAGATGCAGAACCTACATCAAACTATGAAGTTAAGCTCTCTGGCTGCCACAATCAATAATGAGAACTTTTAATAGCCCAGATCATGACATATTCCTATATTACATCTCTCTCCCCCAACACCCTGATTTTGCACCACAGCCAACCTCTCACTGACATGGTTTTATTGTGAACAGTCCTAAGCAAGGCCCGATTACTGGGTCAGAAATATCACCAGCAGCTGACAATTGCAACAAACCAAAGCCTCCCTTCAATCAAGCAAAAACTTTGAGTTCTGATAATCTTAGTAAACCTTTAAAGGGGGAAAAGAAAGAAGAAAGAAATACACTGGCATATCTTAATTTCAGTGCGGCAGGAAGTGGATACACCACAAGAGAATGGTTCCCATGGTATTTCAAGCACAGGAAAAACCAAAGAACCTTTTCATGCTCTGGTCCCTGTCTGGTGTCCCCACTGAAGTGACTTAGCTATTCCTTGTATTACAGCACTGGGGTTTTTCAGTTTTTATCCTGATCGTGCCAAATCTTTGATCCTTTGGAATTTCACCACCACTGGTCATTTCTACAAGTCTCTGGATATTTAAAATGTATGGGAGGAATTTGAGAAGAGCTGAGAATCACCAGTTCCCTTCTGAGGAACACAGAGGAAAAAAAAAACCAAAACAAAACAAACCAAACCAAATCAGAATAAATGTTCAAGTGTAACCATAAAAGATTCAGAAATTCTTCACAGAGTTCAAGAACCCCTAAATACACAACTGAAAGATATAATTCTATCTTTTGAAGATTAAACCTAAGCTCAATTTCTTTTGTGTTTTCCCCTTGTTTTACTTCCTTTGATTTGTGCCTTCAATAGGGCATCTATGATGTGGCATGGGAATTTTTTTTTTACAGTACATTTTTTTCTAAAGATTTTGTAGGTTGAAACAGTCTCAGTCTCTCTGGTTTTAACTGAATTAAGGAGTGCTGTGTACTGAATGTACAAACTGGCCCACTATCCATGTGGAACAGATTAGAGGATGATCATTCATTGTATGCTCACAATTGAAGCATTTCAATAGTTTTACAGACAATTGAGAAAAAAGAAAAAAGTATTTTGAGGACAAAATTTGAATGGCTTACAGTTAAATGATTATATTATATTAAAGGGTGGGAAAACAGAAACAGAGCAGGCAAAATTTAATACAAAAAACCAAAGAAAGTCGCACGTTAACTCTTCATAAGAAAATTACAGCAACAAACATGGGCATCTTGGAGAGGTCTAAAAAAACAATGCTGAGGGGTTTTGTTTCCTGGTTTTTTGTACCATTCACCAACCCCCCCACCCCCAGATTCCTAAATCTCAGCCTGGTTTGATCCCTCTATAAGGTGTGACACACCTTATTTTATTTTCCTAAGCATACCACCGAAGAACAGCAGAGCAAAACTTTCCTGTAAAAAAAAGTATTTTCTAGGTACCAGCGTAATAAATCTGAAAGCTTTCCGAGAAAGTCATCAAGCAGTTGAAAGAAGGAAAATAAGGCAGGCAAAGACTTCTGAATAATTAAAAAAAATGGCAACGACTCAAATGCCTCCGCTAGCTCATCACGTTAATAGTGACAACAACATAATTACCAACATAATTTCATAATGAACAGCTGGTGATAGGGCAACAGGGACAGCATTATGGCCCAAAGACATCATGGTGTGCTTTACAGGGATTTGTTTCTCTTACAAGTAATGGCATAGGAAGTAGAGATGAAGATGTTCTGTTTAAAAACATTCTACAGCTGAAAATACCCACACCTCTCTAGAAACATATTGCTTGAAATATCAGCATTTGTTAAAAATTAGTAATGGCAATTCCTGCATTTATCAAGAGCTGCCTTCTACAAACTCCCAGAAGACTTTCTCCAACGTGATTAAAGGCATCTTTGTAGTTATAAAAAATTATGGTATCTGTCTTCCAAAGGGGAAGAATAAGGTGATAGGATTGGTACAGTGCAGTTCACAGCAGATCTGGCTGCTACCCTAAGCCCCCATCACTCCTTATTTCAGTCAGATGTGTGACAGAATGAGACATTATTCAAAGGCTATATGGTCACTAACCACAAAGGGAGGAATGAAGCCTCTTGCAAGAAATCTCAGTCCCCAAAAAACACATGTAAACTGAAGCCACTTCTTTGGTCTTTTCCATGACCAAAGTACAGTAGAGAAAAGCAGAAGCTGTTATTTACCTTTCCTTTATGGTTTACGGATCACTGACACGTTCCCTGCTGTGTGCCATTTGCTGGCATGGCATATTTTTGTCTCAAAAGGAGATATTGTTCAAAATGATGAATTTCTCGTACATTTAACACATCTTCTGACAACTATTAATTGTGCATTTTTCCAAACGTGTTTCTTTACATAAACATCACAGAACAACACCCAGCAGCTTTTGTACTTCTTGAAGCCCACTAAGTCATAGATGCCCTCCAACCAGGCCGTGGCAATTCCCTGACATGAGATGGCATACAAAATTCTGTACATACCTGCAATATGCTTCAGGGAGAAACTTATGAGTACAGCAATTCAGGTTAAAACAACAACAGTAAAAAAAATGAAGGGGGAATATTTGTAACAGTGCTAACTGATGGCTGGAATTTTGTTTTCAGTTACCCCAAAACAAATCCCAAGAGACTCCAGCAAGGTTAATGCCTTTCTTTGCACATATATACATGGGCTAAAGTACTTAGCAAACTCTGCTGAGTGAATTAAAATGAGCTTACGATACAAGCAAGTTAGAAGGGTTAATTGAAACCTCTTTGTGCAGCAGTGCAAACCCCTCAAATCTGTCAAAATTAATGAGAAAAGCCAGAAGAAACATTATGGTTCTGTCTAGACTGCCAGAACCTACAGTCTGCCCTGTGTTAATAAATGCTGTGGAATAGAAACTCTGCTGTGAAGGTGGGGAGGCCCTGGCACGGACTGCCCAGAGAAACTGTGGATGTCCCAGCCCTGGAAGTATCCAAGGCCAGGTTGGATGGGGCTTGGGGCAACCTGGTCCAGTGGAAGGTGTCCCTGAGCATGACCTGGATGGTCCCTTCCAACCCAAACCATTTTGTGGTTCACTTTATATCCTGCTCTGTCATCCTGGTGTATGGGACAACAAAAGCACAGGGAACCCTTTTCTTTCTCTGGGCTTGGTGTCTGTGTTATGCTTGGATGGCACAGCAGCTCCAAATGGCCTTGTTGTGGCGATGTCTGAGCTACAGAGCCACCTCTCCTCCCCAGATCCATCCTGCCCACAAAGCCCTCACTGCAAACTGGGTCTGACCCACAGCAGGAGGAAACCAGGATGAGCAAAAGCCCCTTTCATTTCCCCCCCAGTCTGCCAACTTCAGAGAGCAATACAATTGAGGCCTTCGATAATCATACCCTCTGTCTGCTCTACAAATTCTCCCATCTTAGCCCTCAGAGAAAAAACAAGCAAAAGCAAAATAAATAAATAAATAAATCTTACCAAAAAACCACTTACAAGGCAGAATGAGCCTCTCAATATGACTTTTGCAAGCCCAGACCAACAGCAGAGCTTGGAGGGGCAACACCAAGCAGAGGTGACCCAGAATGTGCCAGAGGGGCCCAAATGCCCTGACATTCCTTCAGAGTTTTGGGGTGTCTAGGTCTCCTGGACACTCCCATACCCAGGACACATAAGCACCTGTTGGCACCTCTGGTAAATCCCTATTTGCTGCCTCAATCCATTTCTTATTTTTCAGGCTGATGAACGTGTGCATAACAACCAGCAGAAATGCAAACAGGAATCCCAAAACAACTTTCTCCTGACCTAAAGTAGTCTGACACTTACGAAGATATCCTTTTTCCATTTATGCCAGACAAAAGTCTTCTACATTTCTAGCAGCCCCTGGTAAAACACCACAGATGTCAGAACAGCATAAAAAAGCAGCTTGCAAAGCACATCATCACTACTTTCTTTGCCCAGAAGGTCATTAAAACTATGCAAGTAGTTTCAAAATCATATTTATTCACTGTGTTGAAGCACAAGCGCAATGAACATCAAACTTTCAGTTCTTGGGGTTATACGTTGCTTTTTTATTAACTTTGTACTTTGCAGGTTTAGAAAGTGTGCTGCAAATCATGATCGCCAGTATTTGTGGCCCTTTAATTTAATACACAGCTACAACATCATAAATACGTTGCTGAGGTAATAAAATCATCACAAAACAACAAAGAACATCAAATTCTGCACTGATTTTTTATACTATACAGTCATTGACCTCAATATTACTTTCTAATCAAGCTTCCTGTACCACACTTTTATCATTGCAGCTCATCAAATTTTCTAATTTATTTACAAGGACAGCTCAGTTCCTCTGATTTTTGGGTACATTTATGTATGTATCTTATTAAGACTAACTCAATTGACACCACGTATTAGATAATCAGTTTGACAAATAATAGCATCAGACTACACAGAAACTGAACAGCACTTCAATTTTGGGTTTTTTTATTCTTCTAAACTTGAGCTTGTTTCCTGGTATTGAAATCATAATCAACTCACATCAAAAAATCCTGCTGCTGTAAATCCTACTGACTTCAGTAGGACCATGCCAGAAAGTGGTCCATTATGTGAGTCATCTGCTACAAAACAGAAAACACCAACCATGCCACAGAATAATGCCAACCGAAAAGATTTACTGCTGTCACCACACGCCCCTTTGAGTTGTGTAACTCTGCACAATGGCCACGATACCAATCTCGTTTTCTCCCAGATGTGACCGAGGAAAGGTGACTGACCATTTCAGCTGATGTGTTTTTCTTCCTCTGGGCCTACAAAGCAGCTTATTTGTACAACTCAGGCACCGCAGCAACAAAAGTTGTGTCTCGTTTGGCGCAGGGCCAGCTAAGGCTTGCCGAGTGCCAAATGCTCCAGTAACCCAGATAACTTGTACAGGGCTGACGCACAAGAGAAGAAAAATCAGGTTATTGCTGCATTTACTACCAGACACAGCCTTAAATTTCATTGTGTATATAAGGCTGTGCTTTAGAGTGGGCCAGCCTCAGCAGACACTTCTGGAAAATACACTTGGCGCTCACAGAGTACTGTTTAAAAAGAGAGAGAAGATAAAAAAAAAAAAAAGAAAGAGGTAAATTTAAAAACAAGAATTAATGAGTACATCTGTAATTCTCTAATTACAGCATCTGCTCTTAAGCCTTTGCATCTGCTTGTGTACAGCTGCTCAGCACTGTCAACAATAACCTTAAACCCATGACCAGATATCATCTCACAGCTTCAAGCCAAGCAAAAAAAAAAAAAGGCAAAAAAACCCCAAAACATTAAATTCACACAGTGGATATGAACACAGTGATGTGACTAAGCTAATGATGCACTGGAGAAAAGCTCAGTTTTAAAAGTATGTGTGTGGGGGGGGGTTATATTTTCAAATACAAAAAGGTTTGTGTGAAACTGAAGAGCTGCCTTCCAGGAATTAGCAAAAGGAATAATCTCCATGGGAGAGGCTTCATCATAAGAATTCATTGTCTAGCAATTGTGTTTTACACACAAAGACTTTAATAAAAATGTTCTGTTGAATGTATTTTAGTAAAAATCTCCTCAAAACAAAATGGTCAGGACAAGCAAAGCACCACATTTTGAAACAAAGAGAGCTACCAGCATCAACCCTCCCTGATATTTCAGGAAGGTTTCTGAAGGTGTCACGCTAACATTTAGTTCAGAGGAAGCCTTGACCAGTTCCCGGGGGATCTCAGTAGGGGGGTGGACAAGTGAGAATTTTCAGTGGGAATTCAAAATGGGACATACCTCAAAGCTCAAATCTACCGAATATCCTCAAAGCCTACAAAAAAATCTCAGAAAGATGATTTTAAACACAAGGTTAAAAAATGCCAATATTTAATAGAGACCAGGTCTTTATTTTCTGCAGCTAGCACTGTGCAGAGCTGCACCCTCTGGGAATGGCTGCTCCCTCTCCCAAGCGTCCACTGAGATCATTCCAGGCCTGGCAAACAAGGTTTTTATCTCTGTTTCAGCCTCAGTTCTGCCAAATACACAAGAACCAAGTGGAAGATATCTTCTCAGATGTGTAATTTGGTCTATCTGTGCTTTCCTGTCCTACTGAAGCAGTGGTGACACACGTTTGGGGTGCAACTTCCACGTGCTAATATATGCCACCAAGACCATTTTTGGGTCTCTTCCATTGTTTGTGGCTGCACAGTTCAGTTAGAAATGGGTTGAGTTACCACAATTATGGGTGTATTAGCATAAAAGTACAAAATAAATATGATTAATTAATGAATCGAGCCTAAATTTACTTTCCTTGGCAGAGGATTCACCCAGTGGTGCTCTGGGATTTGAAAGGCCTGACGCCTTCCTTAGGGAAAGGGGAAGAGCAGGTCACCTGAGTTATCATTCCCAACATCACCCATAGTTCATCCCCTCCTGTAGGAGTTACTGGGGCAGTGGTGGTGCCACAGAAGGCACAGCTTTCCAAAACCCTGCCTATTCCCTTTCCTTAACCTTGCTACTTTGATGCCCCTGCCACTAATAAGTAGGAAAACTAGGAAAGCATCTGTCTTCTAACCACTGAAAAATTAACTAACCTCCCACAGGCTTTCCTCACTGGCCTTATTCTGTACCTGCAGTCTTTCTCAATGCTTTTATTGCTCTTCTGTGCAATATCCTTCCTGAGCAGGCAGGCAGCACCGTGGGCGAGGAGCAGTCAATATATTCTGATGTTTTACAAGCAACCTTCCAACCCAGGCTCCTGACAGGGGAGATATGAGCTGTTTAATATGTCCCTTCTGGAGGGCAGCTACGTCCCAGCGTTGGGCTCCATGCCTTGATCACTCCTCGTGGAGAACAGAGGGAGGAAAGGAGGAAGGATTACCTGCTCATTCCAAAGCCATTAGCAAAAGGTTTTGTGCACGCTTTTTTTTTTTTTTTCTCCTAGAGGAACACAAAAGGAGAGTGAAACCACCTAGACAGCCACGGAAAGGCTTCATAGGCACCTAGGAGACAACGAGGGGATAAAAACCAGCCAACTGTGTACAACAGACCTAATTTCCTGCAGTGAGGGAGCAACAAACACTTGCCACAGGGGATGAGCCACAGATGTCACATCTCTGTGTGAGAGAGGGGTCTTCCCATCTGAACACAGGCCAGTGACGTGCCCCAGATGTAGGACATGCACAGCATGGACCAGGAGTGCCATGCATATGGCGTGGGGAAAAAAGCCTTCTGTTCTGCTGCTCACAGGCTCACCTTAGCTACAGCCCCTGGATCAAATTCCAGTGCAGGAATCCAGTAACTGTGTGGAACCAAGGGGAAACACTCAGAAAAGAGGAGCGATGGTGACTACAGTCACTGAACGTGACCCACAAATATGGATGTTTCAATTTCAATGTTGAAATTTCAATATCCAAAAATGGATATTGAAAGAGATGAGATTGAGTCTCAAAAATGAAGATGGGGAGAAATGATATTATAATAGCCTTAAGGCACAAAAAGCGAGCTAATAAACCGTCTAAAAACCAAAGGACTTACACAGTAATAAAACCAACCTAGGTCAGCAGCCAGGAGGAAATGCTGCAGTGCTGGGAGGAAGGAGAGTCTAGGAAGAAGCAGGAGAAGTCACTGCCAGGAACACTGAAGGCACGTGAGGTCCCGCCCCCGTGCTG
This sequence comes from Cyanoderma ruficeps, assembly GCA_008694505.1. Taxonomy (NCBI): domain Eukaryota; kingdom Metazoa; phylum Chordata; class Aves; order Passeriformes; family Timaliidae; genus Cyanoderma; species Cyanoderma ruficeps. Next base: position 2,155,304 of record VZDJ01000030.1, on the reverse strand, counting down.
GAAAATGTGCATGTTCCTCCCAACCTGCTCCTTCTGTTTAGGAAGAAGTTTAGGTGAACAGCGACTGCCAGCGTTTGGTAAGACCTGGCAGAGACCTCAGTGAGAAGACAGGATAACCAAAGTGAAGCCTCAGACTGCAGCCTGGCACCATCCACGACTCGCAGGACAATTTCCTGCCAATCCTTTTTAAATGATCCCCAGTGCGAGCCTTTTTTCAGGGATAGGGGAGTATCAACACCACCTTGAGCACTATCACCAGTAAAAGTCAGGCCTTCCTACAGAAACCATCTGCATTTGATTTGCTCCTCCTGCTGCTCTGCACATCACCACCACAATTACAAACAGAAGTATTTGGCTCCCCGCCTTGCCCTTTTATTGCTTTACTATGCTTCACTGCCAATCCTTATGGCAACAGAACTTGCAAAGTCATGGACTCTTATAAAAATCTTATAATACTAAAACCCTGTACAGAGAGATTTCTCCTACTCTTGGACACTGTGGAGTTTCCAGGTATTGTTTTTGCTCTCTTCTCATTTTATATTTAATATAATAGCCAGAAATATGAGTCAACAATAGTAAGTTGAGGATTTTTCTTTTTTTTTTTTTCCAATCTTAGGTATTTCCTTTCTGCTTTCCTCAGTGCACTCTGCTCTGATTTTATTTGTATTGCAAACTCCTTGGGGCAGAGGCAGTCTGTACAGTACATTCTAAATCTGAGTTTGCAGAAAGTAGAATACTGAACTGTGATCCCTGCTAGCAAATACTGAACGTTTCCTCATCATTTGACCAAGTGTGACCAAGTGTCCAGCAGGCTGAGCTCACTGAAGCAAAATGTGTTCCTACAACCACAATCTGAAAATAAGATTAATGTATTTATCAAGAGGCAACAGAGTTTGCATTACTTCTGTTCCTGCAATCTTTCTTTAAATCAAAGAAACAACACAGAATCACTGAGATAGGAAATATATAGATTCAGCTTTTTCCTCTCAGGCCAACGTGCCAATAACACTTGGTTTGGAATCTGAAAGTCAAAAGGTGTTCCCCCAGGTGTGTGCATTAGCCACATGCCCAAAGTTGGAACTCGTGTAAAATTAAACAATCTGCTGTTCCACAAGGTGGAAATAATCAATAACTAATCATCAATCAATTCCACAAACTAAGTGGCCCCTAGGTTTACAGTGGTTGAGCACACAGGGATCAAGTGGGTCTGTGCAGCACTGGGATGCTATTTCTGACGGCTTATGGTTATGGGATCCTGGGAGAAGGACAGAGACCTGTTACTTTTCAGCAAGTTTCCCAGGAGATCGTAAGTTTGGAGTGTTTCTCACAGCATGAGACACATCCCAGGAACTCACCTGCTCTGAAGCACACGAGCTGCTGCCTGTGAGCTGCCTGCAATGGATTGTTTGGTGCAACGAAATGGGAGGAATAATAATAGTAATAATAGTTCAACAGATTATAAACACATTCAGAGTGAGGGGACAGACCAGGTCAAAAGAAAAGGGCAATAAAATTAAAAAATTCTCCTTGATTTTACCCACTGCTGTAAAATGAAAAAGGCTGCCTTGTGCTGCATTCAAATTCTGTGCCATGCAGTGTTTACTTTCCAAAGACTGTATCTTAGTTGGACTTCATGACAAGAGAGTTTTTTTCGGGGGGCAGATCTAATCCTTATGNTAGGCAAAAACAGTTTGGAGGGCACTCATACAGATTCCTCGCTGTGAAAAACAGTGAGATTCAGATGGGACCCCAACAAATAGGAATGCTGTTTCTGGGAAAGGAAAATCACCATTTCCAGTGTGATGGCCCAGAGGCAGGGTCTAAGAGCAGTGCTTCTCATCAGCCATACCAACACCCAGCACTGCCTGTTTTTAGCCCAAATAGCCAACTTCCTTTCCTGAAAGACCAGTTTTTGCAGCCCTGAGAACTGATCATCCCCATCACCTGAAGGCTTTGAAGAGCAAAGCACGGTAGGTAAATGCTGCCATCTACACATGGCCAACTGAAGGTGGCTGTGCCAGGCTTGGAAGGGAAAATGCAGGAAAAAACAGCCATCAGAGGGTTTAACCACGCTCTTCATCAAGCTCAAACCAGCATTACAGGCAGGAGGCACACCCTGGACAACTTAAGTCCCACAAGAAAAGTGAAATATTATCTAAAGCTGTAAGCAAGAAGCGCACAGAAAGTCTGGATTTGTGACTACTGTGTCAAAAAAGGTTTGTCATTGAATTATCGCTTTCTTCTCCTGACCCACATGCACAGATTACATTCTGCAATATCTCAGCTGTCAATTAGACCTTTATGTGACACTCACAATATATTTTAAAATAACATTTCATACAGCAGCTGTGTTTACAGAAGGAAATATTTTTATAGAGCTCTTAATAACAAATGTCTCCCCTTTCTGCAAGGCTGTCCTTCATTCTAATTATCCCTTTCACTCTCTTGATGAAATCTGTCCCTGGTAGACATATTATCATCTGTAAAGTTCAGAGAACATTAATCATCTATTTTGGCATGCCACCTGTAAAGGACATTAGGATTTCAAGCTTCAGTTACATCACGTGACAAAACATTCACAAAAATACAAATCATTACCTAAGACTGAAATTATTCACCCTATTTAGGTGACAGAGTACATGATGGAAGATAGCTTCCTCAACTTCTAATCAAGGAAACACACCAAAATACAATTTAAAAGAGTAATTTAAAAAAAATAAAAATAATAACCTGATATTAATAAGAGTAATATCTCAGCTTTGGTTGGGCTTTTTCCTTTGTGGGGTTGGAATCTACTTGCTGTCTTTCCCTAATATATGTAGACACACCTGAAGGTATTTTCAAAGCACGTGCTTTAAAAGCAATATCGACACTATGATCTACACGTTGGTCTAATATTCTTATACCAAAAAGACAGCCAAAGATGAAAGCTCTCCCACCTTAGACTTCACAGATTTGATAAGAAACTTCATGCTACCTAAATAAAACTTGTGGTTCACTTAGCCTTTACTTAATGACAACAGCTCCTCAATGTGCATTAGTTATTTATTTAACCCCACTTTGACTTCTTTGGGTGATGTATCCTCCTCCCTAGTGTTACAGTGGTACATGAATATTTTAACAACCCTTGGTGTGTTTTACACTGAAGATGCTCTGAGAAGGGCAGCCAGCTAGCCAGCTTCTGCCAGGTTTTTGAAATTAATTTCTGTTGTGCCTCCCACAATGCTGTAAAAGTCAACCTCTTGTACCCATGCACAGATGCAGCAGCTGAAGAACCATAAACTCAAAAGAAATATTTTTCTGAAGCTTTCATTATTAACAAAACCCATGGCCAAAAAAAAAAAATTCAGAAATGAACCCAAGGGTCAGAAAAACACTGCCCTCCCCGAGACTGTGAAACATCCTCTTGAATGAAAAGGGATGCACATCAAGAAAGCAGCAGTGGATAAGGAACGAACCTGAAACCTCAGCTCAGTATTGTTTTTGGCAACCCTTGTCCTTGCCAGAACAATGCAATGCCCTGGGCTGCATGTGCCTTAACAGACCACCAGAATATCCCAGGTAAGCATTTGCTAGAGAAGCACAAGTGGTTGGAAGCAAGCCATTCCTCCTTTTTCAATCTACTGGAAAAGAGGGGGGAAAAACATCTTGTCTTCATTTGTTTTAAACCTACCTAGAAGGTTTATAGGACTCACAGTTATTAATAGGGAGAAAGGTAACCCACTACAAAAAAAACCTCCTGCAACTGACAGCAATTCATTTGTAAACACCTTAATTGATTTTCCAGCTTAGAACACATTCATTCCTATTTTAGGGCACTGCAGCTTGAATTGTAATTTATTAATTGTACTATACCATGGCTTGGCCTAAAATTTGAGTGTGTCTGAGTTATTCAACCCTGCTAGGATTAGTAGTCCTCAAAGCAATGCCAGGGCCTTCTGTCCTGCATTACAAACACAAAAGACTTAAGACTGGAAAAATCTGGAAATCGGCTAGCTGGTTCATCCCCATGCCCAAAGAGAGGATCAACTGTACCTGTGGTATCCCAGACAGGCACTTCTGTAAGCACTCAGAGAAATATATATGCTAAGAACAGTTTTACAAACTCCCTGGACACGTCTTTACAAAGCATCGGTAGCTTTGCCATTAAAAAGTTGTCCAACTGACTAAGCAATCCCTCCCTTGATGCTCCAAGCCCAAAATAACATTTGTTTTGCTGTCCAATAAAGAGATGGAACTGCAGAAGCCATTCTTTCATTGCTTTCACTGCTCTGTTGCAGAACAAGAATGCCCATAATTAGTCAGGCCAAAGGTTCACATGCTCAGGCCTTCACTAGTGCAGTGAGAAGACCCCAACTTCAATTCCATACAGCCATCATTTTGTGAAAGAATTTATGAAAAGCATGCATAGAAAAAAAAAATTAAGTAAAATATATCATATTGCTGGGGTTTGGGTTTGTTTGGACATGGCAGTGCTGGGTTAATGGTTGGACTCTGTGATCTTGGAGGTCTCCTTCAACTGAAATGATTTTGTGATTCTGTAATTCTCAGTGAAAAGGCAAGTGTAAAACCATGGAAATAAAAAAAGCACTGGGACACATATGAGAATAAATCCCCCCACACTTCCCAGCTCCCAGCCATTCTCAGTTCAAGGATTTCTTGAGCAGGATGTGGTTTCTATACACTGTCCCAAGTTCCCTCGAACCCATCTTGACTTCCAGCACACACAATACTTTTTGGCGGGGAGCTCTACTGTGCAGCTCCATCAATTGTGCAGAGAACCACCTCCTTCCAGCTCTCCTGGAGACAAAACGGGTTTCTAGCTTCTTATATCACTCTTTTTGTCTTTGAAATGACATGGTATGTGCTGTTTCAAGTACTGCTCTGATAGATCAAGTAGTCTTACTCTCATCTTGATTTCCCTCAAGACCCGGGAGAATGATTTTGGAAACAGGATCAATGCCTCAGCAGAATTTACTAACCGAACACTGGATTAGGGTAAAGTAAACTCTCCCTGGATCTGAGGAAATGAACAAATGGATCTGCCAGGTGTACAACTGTTCAGTTGCTCGCTGTTTCTTGGGATAGGTCCCCTCCATCCAGGGCCTCAACAGAGAGGCCAACCTAGCAGCCAGTGAGCAGCACCAGGAGGGACACTGCCAAACACTGCCCATGAGCAGAGCCCCAGAGCCCAAACCCTGCTCCCCAGGGCAGAAAAAGGAAAATGAAAAGAAACGTGAAGTGGCAAACCCAATTGTCGCTGCCTCCTTGTTTACAGAGAGGTCTTTCAATTGCAAAAACGCCTGTGTAAATCCAGTCCCAAAGCCCAGGTTTTTTTTAACATCTGCACAGGTGGGTATGCTCACATAATGCTTTTTGCACTGTCTACCTCATAAAGTAACTTGAGTCACAAATTACAGTGGTTTTCTGTTGCAAATGTCCATTTCTCTCCCCACACAGGATATTGGTAAGACAGAAGCACATATGAAGAGAACCACCTTCACAGCTCACTCACACAAAAATGCCACAGATTAATCTCCAGTTTCTACATTAAACAAACAGGAAAGGCTAGAAGCACAACCAGCCAGGGCTGGAAGTTTATAGATGATGCTAGAATTTTGCTCGTTGGGTGCTACTTCTCTCACTTCTGAGCTCGCCTGCTGGTGAAACAAGATCAGCTTGCTAAAGCTAAACCAAGTCATGACAAATTATATTCACACAGCCAACATCATTATAAAGGAGAAAAATAAAATCTACCTCTCCAATATCAGCATCTGGAAGCTTTCCTTAAAACCACTGTGCTTAAGAATATTATAGGTAAAGCACCAACGCTGGATAAAGTCACACTTCTACCAAGGGTTGGCAACAGTAAAGGCCATGGTGACATCAACTTGTGGCTTCTGATCTTTACTTTCCTGCTTCTGGTAAATGAAAGGGAGTCATGTGAAAACACAGACTACAACAGGTCACCATGTTTTGAAGCAGATATTCAATGCCAGAGGTCTGGCACTAGACTTCCAATGTTTTTATAAGTAGATTCTTCACACAAATGAGTCTGTAACAGGATCTCACCTTGTTCTAACCTACGATGACACTGCCCATAAGGAAAACAACCGACATGAATAAAACCAGGCAAGGTTTTCCTACTTGTATTGGAGGTAAATAGCTTTTTAGAGAAGACCAGATATCCCAGAGACACATTTTAATAAGCAGGGGAGCCCTGTAGCCTGCAAAAGCCAGGGATCAGGCTGGACACCACGGTGGTCTCTTTGGCCTGTCAGCCTGATGCTATTCATTGACTAAACCCCTCCTCATGGCCATGGGAGATGGGCTCCTGGGCAGCAGCAGACCACAGAAAACCCTACATAAATTCAGGAAGAGCAGCTTACAAGCTCAGAGCCCACCTGAGCCTTGTGGAGAGTCATAGGAGAATTATGAACGAGATACACCAGTGAAGCTTCCCTGGAATTTAAAAATCAATACTTAGGAGAATAAACAGCTACTTCCAGAAGATACTTAAAAGTAGCTATCGAGGAAGTTATACATTAAAAATCTAAGGAGCTGGTAATTAATTTCACAGGTAATGAATACTGTAAAGGCCACCATCTGTGCAGCCAACTTCTGAGCATTGTGCAACTCCGTGTTGGACAAGTGTTCCTGGAAAACAATGCCCTTGCTGCCTGACCTGCACAGATAACCTGTGCACTCTAAGCACCCCATGCCTATCTGCAGTGTACACTCAGCAGTGGCCTCAGAAACAAAGCAGACTGCTGAATAAAACAGCAAGCTGCAAAGGGTGAATTCGTCCAAGCACACCACTGCTTTTATTTTATCTACACAAGGACAATTCTGTTCTCTGAGACCAAAAATGGCTCCGGCCCCCAGCGCTGCCAGGGCTTTTTGAAGTTATTGCTCTGGGTCTCCAGACATCTATCTGTGCACGTTTCAGTAACCTTTGCTTCTGCTGAATAATTCAACAAAGCAAAGATTTGCTATTGGCAACTTCTAATCTAAAGGAAAAAACCTAAAGGTTGCATTTGGTTTATTAAAACTCCCAGAGGGGTAAAAAACAATAATATATCTCTCCTCTTTGACCTCATTTGGGACTTTGCTTGGGGAACTGGCAGGAGGAAATCCAATGCTGTCCAAAGTTTTGATTATGGGGAAAACAACTGACAAAATTGTATGCCTAAGGCTGAAGACAACAGTGACAAATAAGAGCTGGTGACATTGCTGATGACACTGAAAGCCCTGGCAGGCTGGCAAGGACTGCACGGACAGAGAGCCCACACTGGCCAGGTCTGAAAGGACACAATGGACTTCAAGGAAAAGATATTTATTTTTTGTGCATGACGGTAAACTCAACGAAAATGGAGCTCTGCTTTAAATCCTGCCTGGAGGCCAGGCCAGGCTTCAGTGTGCTGAAAGAACCTGACCAGCTCATGGCTCTGATCTCACCCACCAAAGACAACTCAGCCAGTTGTTTGCCATTATCATTTTCCTTTTCAATACCAAAAATTATTAATCTGCTGCTTCAGGTCTATCAGGACGGCACCACAGCCCCCCAAACCCACACAGCATCAATCTTCCCTCGGCTGCAGCCTGGCGTGAAACTGCACTGACATCATGCAACCTGGAGCTTCACAGAGAGCATAAAATCTAAAACAGAAGCTGCAATACGATAGGTTTCCATTTGCTATCCCTCCACATTTAATACAGGGGATATTATCCTCCTACCCTATGGCAAACTCGCTAGGCTGGGGGGTTTTTTTCATTCTTGATCTTCATTCATCGAGCAAAATGCCATCAGTGATGACAGCACAGCTCTTGGTGAAGGAATGTGTTAGCTTGTGCTCCCTCTGCTGCTCCTGCTGCAGCACAGCAAAGCACAGCTGGATCCGACCTAAAGATCCCTGGGGCTTCTTGCCCATCGCTTCAGTCCATTTCACCTTTTTTTTTTTTTTTGCACTTTTCTTTTTTAAAAGGGGGAGATTTTAAAACAGAGCACTGAAGTACACAAATGTGTAGGGTTTAAACAAAGTGATATCTGAGATGACAGATCCAGGTGGGACTTGAAGCCCCTTGGGATCCTGAAATCCTCGTGGCCCTGCTGCACCTTGAGGTATCCCCTGAGACTTTGAGATATCTCCTCTCAGGGCGATGCAGAACCAGTTGAAGGGTGCATGAAGGACCAGCACTCACAAACCCTTCATCCTCCCCAGGCTGCTGCCCTGTCAGGGTGGCACATTCCTAACGTGGTAGTCACACTGCCCTTGCCAAGGACATTGTCCCTGCAGGGGCACTGGGGAGGGATGAGTGAGTATGGAACTTCAGACAAAGGTAGCCATAAAACTAACCGTGGCTGTCCACTTAAATATAAAGATTGGTAACAAAGTGTAGGAAGAGGAACATTTCTCCCAAATTCCAGCTCACTCAACCCAGGTACAAACCAAGCCTTTGAGGAGATGGTTTGGTCACTGATGGTTAAGCATGTCCTTGGTTTTTAGAGCTTGAACACCACCGATTAAAACAAGTGGTACTAACTAATCACCACCAGCATCACTCAGGCTCACAGGAAGACTAAGATCAGTAACGTTTTTTCCCCTTTACTCACAGTATTTTATCTAGAAGTACCCGATTGTGTTAACTGTCATAGAGAAACTAATTTTAGGAGAAACAGTGAGAAGGAAACAGGAAGCATGTCCCTGATGCAGAATGGCTGTGCAAGCATACATACATGTGTTCATTTGCTTGAAAACTTACATCCTGACTCTCTTGGCAAGTTCAACAATATAAATAGCATAAATCTAGTATTTCTATACATATTTTTTTGCTTGGTATGAGGAAAATACTTCCCTCGGTATCTAGGATTTTAAGATTGCATTTGGATAACATGCATTTTTTCCGTGCTTGCTTGTATTTTTTTAAAAAGTAACTGTAATTCACAATTCTGACTAGTAAGTCATAACTCATGAGGTGCTGTGATGATGGAGAAGGCAGAAGACCTGTTCATGCTGCAAGGGAGTGGAGGATGACAACCACCATGGTCACCATGAGCCTTATTCAAGTAGAAGCAGCCAAAAAGCCATAAAAAGGGTCAAAGTTACAGAGCTAAGCCAGCCAACAGCAAGGAGCATCCACTGCAATCAACGCACATTAAAAAAAGCAGGAAGAAACTGATACGCAAACTATCCACAATAAAATATGAAAGTCACTTTATGCATCTTCCCTTCCTGGAGAGAAATTGTGCTCTCAGGAAAGGCTGGAGGTTGTGCCTGAAGTTTCCTAATCTCCCACTTTAAACTGGATGCTGAGCCCTCGCACTGACCCAGTGATGCTTTATATTTTTTTTAATGGAAGTGCATATAAATAATTCCGTTAGAAATCTATTTGGCAGACAAAAACAAGGGAAGGAAGCCTATCATTTACTGACCATAACTTTAAAAAAGACAGGGTGTGTGAATGTATGCTTCTTTGATAAATCTTCTTCCCAAGTATACACCCATATCAGCATTTCCTCCTCCCGCCGACTTCAGAACAAAAATGTGTAGTCTAAGGGAACTTCTATTTTATGCCACAAAACCCTATCATTCAGTGGTTAACAAAGACCACTCGGAATTTGTTTTTCTAAAAGACAGCTAACCAATCCCTGTAATTCATGCAGACTTTTTCTCATCAAAGCACCGCAGGAACACCGAGGAAACATTTCAGAGCCCAGCATCCAAGATGTGGGCATTATGTGTGACACAAAAGTATTCTGGAAGACTCAAGGCTCTGGAATGACACTGTATGATTCAACTTCTTGGCACACTCCCCTTCTACCATCATCTGAAAACCATCTGAGATAACCTCTAAAGAAGATCTGGGCAACGGTCTCCTCTTCCCTCCCTTTCTCCCAACAGAGAACTGTAATCTGCTCTTTTGATTTCTTTTCTAAAACAGGACTACAAAGGAGCAGCAAGGAAGAAAAAGCCTGTTTGAAAACAAGGCAGACAGACATCCAGCTAGAGCTTCTCATCCGAGCTTGAGGGACTCTCACAGCTGGCTTCTGCCACACCTTCCTGTGGACAGCCACGGCTTCCATCTGCTTTTGCCATCACCTCCACCTCCCGGCTTAGACAATAGCAACAGGTGCAACAACACACCATGGAATGGACATGTTTTCTGGTGCAAGGGTTTAAGTGATATCACAGAAGTAAGTGCTCGATGGATATCGCAGCCCGAAGCCAGAGGATGACATGCAGCCTGCCCACACAACAATCCATGCTGCCTTTCTGACCATGATATTCAGTAAATGCAGCCAAAATATCACGCCTGGGGCTTGACACTGAACACTGGAAAAATAGTTGGGGGGTAGGAGCAAGCTGTTCCAGGGTGCCAAACACAAACACAGCCTTCAGCTGTTCTTCTGTCTTCCCACTTCAGGGTAACTACCCACCTCTGAATAACACGTCACCTGCTGTCCCCACTCCTCCCTAAAGAAGCATCTCTGACAGAAAGACCCGACAGAACAACAGCTGGAGAGGAGCCCACAGCCTTTCACCTTTAGGTTACCACCTGGAGACACCAAACAGATCACTGGAAACCACCCCCTCTGACACATGGAGACAGGGGTCAGGCACAGCACACCATTCCTTGAATTCTGGGAGGCATTACAGCCTACAAGGAACTCCTTTGTACTTGGGAGAAGAGCAGAAGACAATGTGTGTTTGCATATTTTCCATAATTCAACTGGCTAGTTTCTGTAGGTGGTTTGTTGCCTGTTTCCATCATCCCTGATGTGGACACAGCAGGAACATCTGCAATCCAGGCGGTGAGGGCTGAGAGTCAAGAGAAGGGCTGGAAACACAAATATGAACTCATGCTTTGCAATTAAAAAGACAGATGATACCAACTTCACTCCTAGACGAAAAAGACTGGTTATTACTAAAACTTTTTTCCTGTCAATCTGAATTTATTACTTAATATTTACTTTCGAACTATCGTATTTCCAAAGGATATCTCACTAAAAAGCCTTGCCAAATATTTTCTGTCTTGAATTCTTGAAAGAACACATTTCTATGCTTTCCAAACTATGGTCCCTCCTTAAAAAAAAGTGGCCCAGGCAGAAGGAGCAGAAGTGCCAAAAGCACACAGTGACCCAAAGAGAGGAAAAGTGGTATTGCCCTTAAAATGAAGACACATGATCCAAGGCTCTGAGATCTAGAGGGGGGGGAGGACAGACACAACCACAAAGAGGACAGTAATTTATCATATTTTTGATAATAGAGCATCAGATGGAATAACAACGCAGGGCCCTGACCTCTCATTCCAAGCATACATCTTAACTTGGCAAGAGGAACTTGTGTCCGGTTGTATTGTCCTGCTGATGGAGCTCAGCTTTACATAGGAGCTCTCTGCATTTTTTGGCAGCCGCTAGCAAGTCATCCTGATTTTTCATTTTCATAAGTGTGCTGTCAGGAAACAAAAACAAGCCAAAAGCCCAAGTGTCAGACTCTGTGGAGTAACACACGAGCACAGAGGAGAAGTGGGAAGCTGGCTGTGGTCAGACCACCACACCTCACTCTGGCCTTCCAGGACTCACAAGGAAATGGGGACAGACTTTTAGCAGAGCCCACTGTGACAGGACAAGGGGCAATGAGTTTAAACTAAAGGAGAGTAGATTTAGAAAAGGCATAAGGAAGAAGCTTCTCATAATGAGAAAACTTGAAAGGCCAGGTTGTATGGAGGTTTGAGCCATACAAGGTGTGCACTGGAAGGGGTCCCTGTCCATTGCAGGGTGGGTTGGCAAGATGACCTTCAAAAAGCCTTTCAAACTCAAACCATTCTATGATTTTTGTGGGAAGAGCCGAACTCCACTTTAACCTCACCAGGCTTACTTTACTTCAGAGTATCTACAAGTCCCCCAGCAACCCAGTTATACCTGTTACGGACTTGATAACCCAAGCTTTGTTAGTTTTTGGGTTTGGTTTTTTGGAATTTTTTTTCCTTTTCTTTTTGAAGAAGAAATAGCAACTCTGGCAGGCATTTAGCTGCTTTTCATTGTAGTTCTCCTCAGTAAAGCCACATTTCTGGCTGGGCACAGCTCACCCAGGCATCCAGCTGTCAGCAGGGCCCAGCTAACCAGGAGGGTCCTCAGTGATGCCAGGGTGACAGGGGTTAACCCCTGTGGTGGGACCTCTTTTTCTGAACGATCTGTCACAAGACTGCCCCTTCCCCACTGAGCTGCTTAAAGTAACTTTTTGCAATTTATATGGGTGGGAGGAGCAAAGATTAAATGACTTCAAAAGAAACTAATACTGGCAGATGAAAGGAAATAATCTTACGGATAAGTGAAGGAACTAGCTGTTTCTCTGATTACTGCAGGGAAGGAGGTCCCTAGCTCCATCACTTCATTAGCATCTGAGATTTAACAGTGTCTAAAACCCTCCAAAGCCTATTCACACCCATCCCACAACAAACTCAGTGCTAAATGACAAACCCCCCGCCCAGGAGGAAGGTACACACATGTTTTTCAAAACCCAAGATGCAAACAATATCCACAGGATACAAACCCTCCGTCTTCTACCATTTATATTTTATTTATCATGCTTCCAAACCCCAGCTGCAAAGCTGAAGAGAGAGAGATGTGGTTTCTCATTAGCAAAAGCAGTAAAACCTGCAAGAAGGAGCTGTAAAATAAAGTCCTACATACCTGTGTGGAAACCCCCTGGGATACCATATAGACCAGGAGTGGCTGGTAATTTTCATTTAGCTAAATATGAATATGAGGTTTCCTGATCCATCTCAGTTGTACCCTTTTGTTTTACCATCCCAAATCCATTCCTGCCTTCAAATTCTTTCCTCCTGGGGAAAGGTTATAAACTTAATCCTGGAGTTTGCTTCACACATCATTTGCAGCTTGTCAATGGGCTTTTGAATGTCGCTGTGTGCAGAATAACCTTAGCTGGGGGAAGAGTCTAGAGAGTTCATTTTGTTAATGGAAAGAAGAATGATACCACCAAAAACAAGTTTTGTGTTTTGTTTTGTTTTTAAATCAAGTTAATAGACTTTTTAATATTTTTTCCCTGGAATGTAAGTGAGTATAATTGTTTTTTGGTCCACTCTCAGTCAATTTTTCTGTTACTACTTTCTACCTGTGGGACAGAATGAAAAGCCGTTTGTTAAATTATAGCTTTTTCTCCATTTCTGACTCAGTTACATAGTATGTTTTTCTCCAGAACAAATTACCTCATGGCTCAGTTCAAAACTGATACATTAGCAATGCAGTCTGCAGATACAATCTGCCATGCTAGGGGAAAAAAAAAAAACAAACCAAAAACCAAAACCAACCCTTCATCAGAGCTTTAGTTCTCAGGATGTTGCCACCTGGTAGCAGTCGCCTGATATCCCTGACTACAGGCAAATTACTAGCTGGAAGTACTGGGCTTAAGAAACAAATTCTTGCTTGAATTGCCTGCTACTTATGTAATTTGGGGTTTTTTGGTTTTAATTTGTCATTACTGAGAGCATTTGTGCGCCTTGACAGTTTGTGCTGTTAAGAAACCTCCTCAAGAGCCAACTGTTCTCCACAAACACTGAATGCTTAAAGCTGCAATTTCTCCAAACATCACACACACTTCCTATCAAACAAATGGGAATTTTTCTGGCACTCCCTCAGGAAACACCTTCCTTTAGGGGATGTTAAAAAAAATAATAGAAGTTGTGTTAATGCCCTTGCTCCATGTAATTTAAGGAAGCGCACATCACATCACACAGACCAAAACCAGAGCGAGTGGCATTGGATAAAGCTTGAGGGGCTGGATTACAGTGACTTGTGAAACATCAGGCTTGCTTGAGCCTTCAGGCTGACTCCTGCTCTCGGGACCATAAGGAGCTGCTCAATTTACGGGAATTCCTCAGTGGGATGTGCCAAATCGCCAGGGGTCGGTGTCTCCTCTGTGCCCTCGGTGCTCCCAGGTTGGGTGCCAGCCTGAGGGATGCAGGGACACCTCTGGTGGCCACCTCCAAGGCGGATGGGCAGGGGGGACCGGGCATCCCTCACCCCCAGACAGTCCTGCCCTGCACAAGGAAGGAGCTGTAAGCCACGCACAGAATGCAAGCGTGATCCGAAATCCCATTCCAATGAATCCTCTAGCTATCATCCTTCCCTCCCCCAAAGCCGTGGCATTGCTAAAGATTACACACACAAGTTCTCATCCTTTATCCTCTCAAGCAAGGCCAAATTATCCAGTAATTGGTATATTCGGTTCATGGCTGGATAAAACAGACAGGGAAGATCCAAGTCACGGAGAGGAGAGGGTATGGAAGGAGTACTACCGTGCGTGTTGGCAGGAGCACCGCCACAGCACCCACTTCATCTCCCAAATAACTCACAAACACTGACAAGGAGGCTTTTTATCCACTTGGGGAATGCAGCAGCCACCAAGGAGAGAGTGTGAGACACAGCAAAGACCAAAAACACCGCACGGTGCAAGCAGCCAGGCTGCTCCTCTCCGGATGCGACCCCAACGTCAATCACAGGAAGCAGCTGCGACGCGGCAGCTCTCTGACAAAGCAGCCCGACTCTTGCCTGCTTGCCCGTGCCAATTTTAGACTGGTTTACCTTCACAGGAATAATGAGACACGAGAATTGTGCTGGGCAAGACCTAAAAGCTGCTTTGATTTGTAAGGAAAGCCGCAGCGGGCCGTCGCTCACAAAGCACAGCCGGGCCAGCCATCCCGAGTGCCTTTGGCACTGCCACGGCCCGACCTGCAGCATCCACCCAACACACAATACCTCAGACTGCCCTGCCCTGCTGTGTGCCTTCTAAAAGGCAATTCATACACCTAAGACCTTCTGTGAAGGAAATTGGAGCAAGACATGGCTTGTTAGCTTTCCCTTGTTCATTTTGAGAAAATATATTTCCCACGGAACAAGTGCGTGTGTGGTTAAAAGACAAGCTCTGCAACCACTGCACTAGGACCAAACATGGAATTCTGCACAAGCCTGACAGCGATTCACTTTAGTCTTGAAAATTAACAGTGTGCAATTAAAGCAACATTGTAGAACTATGAGGTGGCTTTTGCAGCTTGAACAAGAAATTCCCCTGTCCGTATTGGATCACACTCCAATGGCCTGCAAGCACTGTCAGTAAAAAAAGTCCGTAGGAATTTAAAATGATACAAATCTAGGGAACAGCACTGGAGTGAGACTCAGAAGACTCCCTTTGCTGTGCCTCTGTCTTCGCAGGCTGCTACTCATTCCTTGTCTGAATGATAAGGATTTCTGGATCATAACCTGTACTGTTTTTCACAGATGGAAAGATCTATCCCTGCTGGCAAGCCAGCACTCCCAGTTTGCTTCCCAAACACTGCAACAAAGCACAGCCGCTCACACAAACAGGCTGCCCCGTGCTAACTAACACTGCCAGGGAGAGTTTGTCTCTTCTTCTTGAAGAGATAACACTAACAACTTAATCCAATTAACACAGCACAAAGCAAGAGTCTGTAATTCCAGGCTGGATGTGCTCTAATGCCTCTTACAGCTTTAGCAAAAGGAAAGTTCGCACTAGACTGAAGAAAATACTCAACATTCATTTTTGCTTATGGTGGAGTAAAGCAGCATATAGGAATGCATGAGCCAGCAGAGGCCAAAAACAGGGATGATGTCTATCCCTCATCCCTCTGCCTGACATCTTTGCCTGCTTTGAAAGAATGTTGTTTCTCAATGATATCACTAAATTACCGGCTTGTTTTCCATTTGAAAGATACTGAGGAGCTGCGGTCCTTAAGCAATCACTCTGACCAGCTGCCAAGCCACTTAATCACTTACATGCATTGGAAATAAAAGCTGTCGAACTTACAAGAACTGCATCAGCTCAGTGGCCTACCCCAAACTGCAAGGAGCAATGTGTGCCCTTATTCTAATAATGCACAGAGGAAAGAAGTTGAGAAACTACACCGAGAGAATCAGCTTGTTCATCACGCTCGTGGAATCCTAATTGCAACCAACAGCAATGGGATTTTTACTGACTGCAGAAAAATTACAGTTCTGCAATATCCAGCCACACAACCACTAAAAAAAAAAGTGCCAAGAAACTTGGGGAAACTATTAGTAATAAAAGCTGAAGACAGAGAATAGATCTACTTGATGCCTAGCATAATACGAACAATGGGAGTGATAAATCAGAGATTCCATCCTTTCAGTGTGCAAGAGGTTAGAAAAGGGTAGAAATACAAAATACCCAGGATTTCCAAAAAGTCAGAAAGCATGGGGTGGAGAAGGGCCAGCAGTGAGGTCTGCAGCCTGGGGGGTGGCAATGAAAACGCTCACACTGCGTGTAGGGGACAGAAAAGAAGGTGTGACAAATAACTGGAAGTCATGTGAACTAGTAATGTCTAGGAATGACTTTCCACCCTGACTGTCCTCTTGGAATAATTTCACTAAATATACACAATGGGTTGGATCAGAAATTTTTCCTTCCACTTCAGACAGAAGGGGCTACAACTTAAGAAATACACTGGATAACAGCCACAGTGTTGTGAAACAGCTTGTTATGAAAACGGCGGTTGCCTGCAGAAATACAAAATCTTCAAGAATTGATTTTTCACTTTTTGCACCTTCAGTCCTTTTCAGCTATTACTGTATTTTCTGCAGCATCACTGCATCACGTTTGTCTATCTACAGCATGGAGCACCACAATTTGTCATCTTAATATGTTAGCTCCGGATTCAACGAAAGCAGATTTTCTTTCTTTTGCTTGAATGAGCAGCAATAATACACAGCTTTCACTGAATGCTCAAACATCATCTTCTCCTGACCTGACGTTCCTTTTTCAGTCAATTCTTCTCACGAGTTTAGAGAGGCACTGAAAGAAAGGAGGCAGCTATAGGAGTGCTGCAAGCAGAGGGAGTGACCTGAGAGCGTGGGTTTGCCAGGACACGCAGGTTGCTGGCCCACAAATCAGCTAAAAATGGATAATCTGCCGGACGAGGTGATAAAGATTACAGATCAGACCAAGTACAGCTGGAAGCTGCTTCCCAGGACTAATTGATTAAGGCACCTTAGGTGTAAGCTGAGGACAGCATTTGATCTGGTGGGTGCCACGGAGAGCCCATGGGACCCACAGAGCTTTCCTCATGGGATCTGGGTACCCAGTAAGGGGCACCTCCATCAGGCAAGAGGCACTTGCTGCCAGAGTCCTGTTCCTGTGGTGTCCACACACCTGCCTTGAGCTTTCAGTGCACCAGGGACTCCTGATATCTGATGCCTCTCCTTCCTTTGCACCCTTTCACCCCCCCACCACATCCCAAGCGCTCCCACCCGGGCTGAGGAGCTCGCAGGGCTCAGCGATGTTCCAGCACTCACGACTGCCACTTTGGGAAACACAGAACATTCATTAAAGCTGAGGAGACCACACTCCTGTTTGATTTTAATGATGCCATTTATGCCCATTAAATTATCCATAAAGCGCTTTAATTCGGCCAAACCAATTCCCTAACCTCTGCTGCTTGCCCTTTCTTCGGTTCGTTGTTTTTCTGAGTTTTTTTTTTTAAACCGCCATTAAAACAAAGACAATCTGAAATAAATGTTTTTCCACAGCACCGTCCTCTGCAGCAATTATTCTGCTGCAGAGATGCAGTCAGGAAGAATAACCTCCCCGTGGTCTCTTTGGGAAGGCAGGAACTGAGCGAAGCCCTCAGAAAGCCAATCTTTCAGCTCCCATTCTTCCCACACACATCTCAAATCATCTACTGCATTTCTTCTGCTCATTTGACTTCTAAAGCTCAAGCAAAGCGGGGATTCAGATAAAAGACAGCGCTAGAAAAGAAAAAAGAAACAACTCAGCCACTTCCTATAGTGATCTTTGTGCAGCACTAACCCCAGGGTTTTTTGGATGCTGGGCAGTGTGGGTCGGTTTGCTTTCAGTCAGCATCAAAAACCATGGACTTTGCCTTGGATTGCTGCTCTGAGCCTTTGCAGAGAACAGTTCCAATTCAGAGCAACTCTGTAAATTAAGGGCTGCATGTGTGAAAGGAACCCCAGCTCTCTAAAAAGGGAAATTCAGCTGATGGACTTCACAAGAGTTTAAAAAAATTAAAAAAAAAATAAAATTAAAGAATACTTTCACAAGAGCAGCTGAGCAATTAATGACAAAACAAATTTAAGAAAGCCAAAAATAAACAGTAAGAAGCACTGCTTATTAAGGGAGGTAACACTTCTCAGAGGAACATCACATACACATCTAAAAAAAATGAACAGTTTTCATATGTTTGCATAGCTTGAGACATATTCACAAGCCCACTACAGGCAATTCATAAGAATTAATGAAAATTTAGCTGTAAGATCAGGCTATGAAGATTTACTTAAATGTCTTGTCATCTTTGAAGTTATACTCAGTGAAATCGTGCTAAATTGTCTGAAAAAAGCAGAGAAATATTTAAAAAAACCCAGTTATTTATTTGTGAGTCAGAAAAAAAAGCAGAGAAATATTAAAAAAACCCCAGTTATTTATTTGTGAGTCAGAAAAAAAGCAGAGAAATATTAAAAAAAACTCCAGTTATTTATTTATGAGTCAGAAAAAAGCTACTAGCAGACAGCTCCTACTTCCTTGCCTTTCCTCTGGCCTCAGAGACTGGAAGGAAAAACCTAGCCATCAACTCTTGTCACCCTGCTTTCCAGGAGCACACAACTAGCAGATCTCATTTCCTCACAGCTTCTTCATTATTTTTGGGTAAGGAAACTATTATTTCTCACTTCTTCCAGTTTCCAATCAGTTTCCCACCTCTAAATGACCTGAGTTAACTGAATGAAGAAACTTCTGGCACAGCCAACAAGGCTTTTGCTGCCAAAACTTGGTTACGTGGTGAAAACCAAGAAAAAAAAGAAAAAAAGGAAATGGCTCTGAGGTTTTGGGTGGTGGTTTTCTGTATACAGTGGTGAAACCTTCACACAACGGGGTCAAACAACCAGGTGTGAGACCCTGAGCGAGGAGAGGGGTTTACTCAGCTGCTCCCAAGGGTATCAACATTGTGGAGCCCAAAATGCAGCCTGGGTGCCAAGGTAAAAGCCTGAAGGAGTGGAGAGAGCTCTGTCTTAAGAATCATTTAAGGAGCCAAACTTGTTTGGCTCTTTCCATGCTTCCTTTACCTGCAAAACCACATACAAATGTGATTTGCCTTTAAGTTATTTTAATAGATGATGNCTATTTTAACAGCTGATGAGATTAGGCCTAAATGAATTGCAACTTCACTTAAGTGTGGACTTCTTAAGGGAAAAAAAAAATTACTTTGAATAACAATCTTGTATCCCACACGTGATGCTCAAAACGGACCAAAACCTTCCTGAGGAAAAAGCTGGAAGAAACCCCTGCAAGAGGGAAACCTGGCTGGGGATTGAGCTGCTGGCACCCAGTGAGGGTGGGAAATAATGGCAGAGGTAGAGGGAGGGGCGAGAAAGACGCGGGATTAATGGGATAAAAGGAGACAAATGACGACTCAAGGTCTTGCGGGCTGTGACCGTTTTGGGAATGAGCACTCACGAGTGAAGGGAGGAGGAGGAGGAGGAGGAGGGAAAAGTCTGGGATGTGCTGGCAGAGGCGGGAGGGTCACAACCAGCAGAGGACAGGGCGTGCATTTTTCCCTCTGAGGAGAGGGGGTGACAAGACTGGATCAATATCCATGTGCCCACATCCAGGATCTGGGAAGGGGGAATAGATGGACTGGTGGATTTACACGCGCACACCTCAGCATCCAGATTATTTCTAATCACAGAGTACAGGCAAAGCAGGTGTCAGACGAATGAAATATTGAAAAAAATAATTAAAAAAACCACTTTTACTAATTGTTCTTAGCCTGTAGAACTTATTAGGAAATCTCGGCAAATCACACCTGGATTCCCAAATTTCTTTGGCATGAGCTGCTCTTCAGCAGCAAGAAGGTCTGAAAAGGCTGCCAGAGCACCCTCTGTACCCTCCCACAGCATGCATGGAGGGACATGGCACAACTTCTCCAGCNAAAAAAAAAAAAAAAAAAAAAAAAAAAAAAAAAAAAGAAAAAGAAAAGAAAAAAAGCCATAATTTTTCTTCCCCTCAGTTCTCATGTGTTGTTAATGTTCACTCGAGTTGTTAGGCAATACAAAATGCATTAATTCCTCCAAAGTGAGTTCCCCCGTGAAAGATTTAATTGTTGCTGATTAGGCATAGTTTTCTCCTTGCCCACCCCCCCCTCTTTTCTCAAGGTTGGTGAAAAAAGAAGAGCAGAATGCACAGATATTTTTCACTCAAAGACCATGTTAGCCTTACTATCTAATCAAGTGGAAAGGCCTTCGTCTGTCCTGGCTCTGCCAAAAAAACGAGTGAGGCAATAAAAACCTTAAAGATTTTTCTCTATCCTTTGTTATCCCAAAAGACCCAAGTTCAGTCAATTGCTGTCACATCACTAGAAAGAAAGAGAGGAGGAAAGCAGAAAAGAAATAGAAAAGACACTGCTGTAGCTGTTTTAAAAATAGGGAGGCTTTCTGTAACCCATGAAGAAGCCTGGTACACAAAATTGCACAGTAACTTTCAAAAGATTTGCATTTAAAAGATTGAATACAGGTCGCTTCCCTGTGACCATAGAAACATTAGAAAAGGTGGAAAATTCAGTCTACTGAACTTCAAATGACTTTATTAAAGTGTCACTAATCAGAACCCAAGGACACAAGGTTTTAGTGTTTGGGCTAACAACGTGAATAACCCTCAAAAGTCAAATGACCTTCTAAGAGCATTACATTTAAAAAAGCCACTTGTCGACAGCAAGTTAAGTAAGAAAAACTTGATTGCCTCTAAGAAATGAGTCATCCCATGCAGCTCACAAGAACACAACTGAACTACGCTTGAAAAGCAGGCTCATATAAGGAAAAAAATCTCCAAAGCTTTTAAAAATTATACTATGTGGACAACCAAGCATTTGCTTTCATTTGGGACAGTTTAAGACCAATTTGGAATGAAATATATAAAATATTGATTTGAAGTTACCATCCACATGCAATGAAACAGGGATAAGGACAAATTTCTAACAAGCTTCGTTAGGAAATGGTGTTTACCAATATCAGCAGTGCCACGATACAGGTAGATACTTAAACGACACTGAAAATAAGTTACATCCAAAGGACATCTTCTGTCATTAATCAGCTGAATGACAGCCCAGTTAACATATGTATTCACCTGAGGCACCATCATTCTATCCAACAGGCATCACTTCCAATTTGGTTCTGTCTCCAGAGTTACACCAGGTGTTCTGTGCCTAAAACCTGTTGCTCCTCCCAGTACAACCCCTTGCAGCTCTGGACAGCCCTCCTGGTTCATGCAGTAAGGATTCCTCTCATAGGCATCATCCTTTTGAATCTTAACTCCTGCATCTCCATTCCTTTTGGCTTATTCAAGTAGCTGCTGTGTATTTTATACCAGCTTAAAAACCCTTTGGGTGTAGGAACCACCCACTAGAAAGAGTCACTAGTAATAGGAAAGTATCCTTTAGCACAGATTGAACAGTTTTAGAAGTTAACATTATGCTTCAGAGCCAAGCAGGTAGCTTTCAGAACTGAATAGGATCATCTAGAAGGCTGCAAAAATTTAGTTTGCTTATTCTAGTCTCTGTTTCAAAACAGGGCAGCACAAACACTACCCACACAGATGGTTCTTTTTCAGTAGCAAGGTTATACTCTTATGTTGCAAGTCAGCACAATATTTAACTCAGAGTCCCAATCTTTAGCAGTCCTTTAGTTAAAATCAGCATTTCAAAGTCAAATGGACAGAAAACTTCCTTTAGACATGACCATGGGCAACACCGGGGCTCTCTGATCTTCAGTGACCAGGTCCCAGCAAACAGGGCAGATGCAGGGGTTTCAAGTGCTGGTATGGATAACTTCCCCATAGGGTGTGCTTCTAGGTGACCTACCTCTCAAACTACAGGGGAAAAATTGGCAGCACCTATTCCAGACCCGCCAAACACCAATGTGTAAAGCTCATTAATCTGAACTAACAGGTGACTAATATTTCCGACACATTTTGGGTGAGCTGTCACGGCACAGACTGAGTAATCCCCTTAGCGTGACAGAGCCCGGGCTGGGACTCCTGCCCAGCATTGTGGACCTGCAGCAGAAGTTTGTCCTTCCCTACAGTGGCCTTTCTCTGCTTCCTTGTTAATTTTCCTGGGCTGGGACACAAAGCTGTGAGGAACACACCATAAGCAACACTCAAGACTTATCCATACGTTATCCTTAGGAAGGCACAGCATCTTTTTCAGGGGCACAGCAGCAACGCAAATCCCAGTGGCAGCCACAAGAATATTTCAAAGGTGATGATACAATGATGACACCCATTTCTATCCATGCCTACGATCTTCCACACTTGATACACTATTTGGATTGAGATGTTTATCCACATAAAAAAATGATGTCTCAAAAAGTAATCTGTCAACATGAAGATGTCGTTGAAGCCTGTAAGGAGAGGTAAAATTCCTTCTCCTCTACACATTTTCTTTAGCTGACACAGGGGCACGCATACGTGACAGACCCTTATGCAATGCTCTCATTGCATGAAACAGTTTTTTAGTTTCTTCTTCCACCCAACATGCATGTTCTTATCCTGGCAGGAATGCCCATCAAACCCTGGTGAAGGAAGCAGTTTAATTAAAAAAAAAAAACCAAAAAAAAAACCCCAAAAAANCCAAAAAAAAAACCCCAAAAAACACACCACACCAAAAAAATAAAACCCCACCCTTTTAATATCATAATCCAAATGTAGACAATTCAATGTACTCTGTTTTGCATTATACTTGAGTGGCTAGATTCAGTGTCTGCCCAGGTCTCATAGAGCTCCATTGCCTTGGAGGCAAATCTTGGTAGGTGTACCAACTTTTAATAAGATATTTTGCCATATTAATGAAGGGAATTGATGCAGTTTTATTATTACTAAAAAACTGGCATAGCAGTGCTTTTAAAGTTTCATTGTCAGTAATCCTTAACCCTAGCAATTAAGGAAGTCTTAAGTATCAAATTAGCTATCATACATTACTCCTCCAGAATTAATCCTCCATATTACAGACAAAACAATTGGCAGTCAAACAAGTGTGAAATAACTACAACATAACGAGTAGCTCCAAGCTACGTATTTCTTAAATGCCAGTGAACAAAGGTGAATGTTTTTCAACTGACTCATGCAAGTCATCTCACTGGAGATGAAAACTCTTTAAATATAACTTTTTTTATTAGATCACTTCTTTCATGGGTTTACTTGACGAATATCCTTGATTTGAAGTATTTGGTAACTAACCCGGANGTGCTAATTCTAAATTCAGACCAAAGTAGGATGCCAGTTATGGGATTAAATTACAGGAGTGAAACAATAAAAATACAACATTATCACAGGAAAAACAATGTACTTGTTATTGCAACTTGAATGTGTCTTTGATTAATGTAGAGAAGCTCCACAGTTCCAAACCCTTGATTTTTTAACATTTACAGTGCAGGAACAAACCCTTGTTCGTGACACTGAAAGACCAGGCAGAACTTCCAGGAGCAACAAGTTATTTCCCTGCTTGCAGTGCAGGCCAGACGTGACACCAAAGGTGGGAAATGTCTGCCTGAGACCAGCAAATTTACAAGAAAAAAGAATAAATAAATGCTGAACTGATCTGGATTTGGCCAGGCTGAACGGGGCTTTGAGCACCCTGGTCTAGTGGAAGGTGTCCTTGTGGGAGCTGGAACTAGATGGTCTTTAGGGTCCCTTGTGACCCAAACCATTCGAAGGTGTCAATCCACTAAAACCTTTGGTTAATTACCTTTAAAAAGCATGGCCAAACACTCAGCTCTTTTTTTTTTAGCCTGTGCTCTTTTGCTGTGAGCAGGACAGTCCCACGGCAGTCACTGCAAGCCCTGAGCAGCAGAGTCACCAATGTGGCACACAAAGGGACAGCAGCTCATGCACATAATCCCTGGGTAACGGGAACTGCCCAGGAAAGGAGACCTTTCTGCTCTGCCTGTAAGGAACTGCAGGGATGCCCCGCGCCCCTCGCTTACCAAAGGGATGCCAGGGAGGTTTTTCCTAAGAAAAGAACCCTGGTTCTTAAAAAAAAAATTGCACTGCTTCAGCAGCAAACTCACAATGAAAAGAGAATTCTCATTTGCATCAGCTTTAAACATCCATGTTCTGGCGCTACAAAGGCCTGTGGCTGATACAGTACTCTTTCTCCTTAGCAATAATTGTGGTGAAAATGCAAAGATCTGGCAAGATATTTGCTTCTGAAATACTTCTCTATTACCATGGAGAATTTGGAATATCCACCACTGCACTGGAACAAAATGAAGATAAAGCAGTTTGAATGCTACTATTATTGTTAGGATTTCTTTCTTCTTTTTTTAAAGGCTCTGTGGATTTCAAAGGGGCAAGAATTAATCACAGAAATAAATCAAATACTGCTGCCAGTAACAGAGCAGGAAGAAGTGTTAAACAAAAACAATAAATGCAAATGATTAGTCATTCAAACAAACACACAGATAATTAGCATTTGGAAATTAACAGCGGAGTGTAAGTCCCATAGGTGCCACCAATGACAGAGAGAATTAGAATACAATTCCAAGAAAAAAGAATAGTACCCATCTTCTACAGTAAAGGTACTTAAATGGATCAGAGGCTCCACCTCTTTCCCTGGGGAAGGTGAAAATGGGATGCCATTTTCTTTTCCTGACCTCCTCTCCCCAGCTCTCCTACAGGAGGGTCTCCGCACTCTGCAAGAGGACCTGGGTGTTCATCTGCTCTGCTGCCAGAGCTCTCAGGCAGGAGCCCTCTATGCCTGGGGAAAATAATCCCTTTGCAATCAGCCAAGTGCTCGTCCTCAATGACCGCTGTGGCTGTGGACAACCCCAGCTTGTCCTGGAGCCCTGGGATGCAGCTCCATTCCTTCATTCCACTCATTCCTGGAATCCATGATCCACCTGGAGGGTCTGCAATGAGGGGTGTAATGTTGCACCACTAACTAAATCTTTAGGTAACGTTTTTAATTTTTGGCAGGTTTGCTGCAAGGCACAGGTAAAACCCAACCACTGCAACATTTCTGGCTTCAAAGGGATAGCTACTAAACACAAGAAGTTATGTTGTTAAAAATGAAAAAGCATGAGCTTCTGCTTGATTAAAGAAAAATGTTAAGCTTAACTATGGAAAAAAGATATAAAGACAGGTAACAGGATTTTATAGACAGAACAAGAACAGATGAAAGCTCAGTATAGAGAAAATTTTAAAGAAAATGGGTTATTCTGTGGCTCCAGTTATGTAAAGGATACAGCACAGTGGCCCTTCCCATTGAGGGCAAGGTCCAGCCTTACAGAGGTATCCCTTCCCATCCCAAAACAAACACACAAGAAAGGAATCAAGTCCCAGGAGACTGTCCAGATGCTCCAAACCTGTTGAATGCTTTTACACCAATGTCCAGTGCAGGCCATTTTCAGAAAAGAGAGGCACTGTCATCATAAAAATTAATGCAAACCAGCCTGGAGGAGAATTTACATTCCTCAAAAGACAGTAAATCCTCAAGAGGAGAGACCACCAGACCATGCCATCAGCGTGTCACCATCCCACCAGTGTTTTCAAAATCCAGGGGAGCCAGACAAAAACTATCAGCCTGTAACACAAACAATCCCTCAGAAGTATATGTTAGGCTCAGACTTGAAGCCATAAATCTTTCTGACTAGATACTCACACACTGCAAGAATCCTAATTCCACCCTCTGTCATAACAAAACTAAATTTCAAACGCTTAGGTGTGCACAAGCTGGCAATTGGGAAACTATCACTGGCTGAGCTTAGTGTCTTAGAGGGAAAATGACTTTTAGGGGACTTTTTAGACGAGAACATTTAAGCTGGAAGCTACTGACAGGCTTTGACTGTGTAAACCTACAATGGCATATTTATAAAGTGGTTCAACATAGGATATATCTTTCAAAACATATAAATTAAAGTCATCCCATTGAAGCTAGCCTGGTGTAACTTTCACCTGAATCTATACATAACATCTGCCACTACATTACATAAACTTTTGTACTTGTAAAGCTGCGGTGAATCACACAGCTATATCCTACTATTCTCCTTCACACGACTGGGGAGAGGAAGAAAGAAAAAAAACCACGAAAAATTTACAAAGGGCTGCCAGCAAACATAAGGACAACTCTTCCACAAAGGAGCAAAATTTCCCAAAAATAACTTCTCCCGAAATCCCAGGTTTAAAAGCAGAGAATTGCAACTGATGTTATTGAACAGGAGCAAAAATTGTGGTGCCCCACATACCTCGGTATCTCCCAAACCCTGGATATTGTGTAGGATCCATCCAGGAGGTACAGAACTACTTCAGCAAGATGCAACCACTGCTGGTGGTAACCAACAACATGGAATTACATGTGGAAATGACAACCATTGTCAATTGCATTGGACAAGGTTATAGTTCCCTTGCTGATAGGACAAAGTTCTCATCTGCCCAGATGACAAAAAAAAAAAAATCCTCACATTGGAAAGGGAATGACTTGAGCCTCATTACTTTTCACAGAGCACTCAGACATGTCAAGCCAGAGCAATGTCATTTGGCTTAGACTTGGTAAAATCTTACCAAATCCCTGGTTTACAATTCCAGCAGAGCAAAACACAAAAAGAAGTGCTGGTAAATCGTTCAATGTAGGTGTTGCTTAACCTAAAATTCACAGACTGTGACAGCTTTTCTCTCCCAAAACCATCAAATGACCTGGAGCCCATATGATTATATTAACATCTTGATAGCTATCACATGGAAATTAATGTTTCTGGCTACATTTAGTATATTGTGAAATATTTGCCTGTGTTTTTATTGTGCACAACAACAACAACTCCAACTGTGCCTCTTCTACATTCTTTTATAACCATTTTATATGCTCAGTGGGGGGACAGAAAAAGAATTTAATTAATCATTAAGCTTTTTCTTTCTAAAAGCAAGCCACGCTGACTGTCCCAATTAATCAATGTCTCTGGAAGCTGCAAAGGAAATTTAATGCACTGTTTCTGTTTCAGAATCCTTTATTTCAAACATCAGCCTTCTGGTTTTCAAATGAAGAAATGTACACACAGCCAGATATTTGTTATAATCATAATAAAATTGATTTTGGAGTGGTGGTGAAAGTTATATTTCACCCCGCTAAAAGCAATTCCTTCATTCCAGTACAACTTTCTGAAATGAAAATTAAGAAACAATATGAGTAAACTGAATTTCTTACGAGGAGATTGCTACCTAAACATGAGTAAGTATTTATGAACCACTGAATTTCACACAACCTATTTCATTCCCTTCCATCTGCAGGTGAAATTGGAGCCTCAGAAAGGTGGACCTGTCACCACCAACCTGCTCTCAAGCATTCCAGAAGGATTTGCTGGTTGTTATTCCCAGTATAAACAGAAACCTGCATCTACTATGGGATCTGCTCCTGAAATTCAACCAAATCCCAAATATAGTGGCTGACTTTAAGCAAGGCACACAGGTCCCAGCATGGACATCAAGTACCTACCCCAACATTATTCAGACAAAACAGCCAATTTTTGTCTTTTTAAAACTATGCCACAACAGAAAGCCTCTAAATTAACACTCAACTATTTTGAACTATATGAGCAGTGTGTTTGTTTACAAATTATATTCTAGAGTTTGGCTTCTCAGCCCAGGCTCCCACAAAACTGCTCCCCATTAAGCTGCCCTGTAGCCCAGTTCACAACAAAATTTATCCCTAGTTCTTTTCCTTGGAGTACTGTGCTAACACCATTGTCTTCTATTCCTTTTTACAGAGCTCCAGCCATTTAAAGTGCCTTATTATAGTCTCCAGAACGTCTTGATTTCCTTATTTCCTTGGCAAGGGCCGAGCTTTTTGTTAGATGTTTAGTGTTTACCCCGTGTCACTTTCAATATAGATTTTAATTTGCACAAATAGAAGGTCCTTCTCATGTACTCGGTGCCTTATTTTCTGCTTATATATATACAATATACCAACGAAAATTAAGAGCAATTTAACTAAATAAAAATAGAGTTAGAGTGAAGGAAAATTAGCATGACTCAAAAGAAAGTCAGTCCGCTGTTTAGTAATGATTTCTTTCATATACTCCAGATTCTCATGCTCATATATCCTTTAGAGAGCCAAAGCTGTAATAACAATGTTATATTTTCACAGAAAAAAGCAGCATTTTCTTACTCTCACAAAAGGGTTTTTTTTTTTTTTTTTAAGAAAAGGTAATGTAGCTGGGCTGCATTTATTTTTCTATTTGTATAGTGGTAGCCACAATTAATAATCTTAATATTATGGTGTATTTTTAGAAGAGACTGTTTTGCATGTGAGACCTCATGGCATCAGAGAAGCACATTCATTTTTGTGGCACTAAATCTCAGAAGGAAAAACTGTCTCGCTCCATCAGTTTTGGGCAGCTTTATTGTTGTAAATTGTATTTCCATGGGTGTTTTAAAAACAGATACACGTGGGATGATCAAGGAAGGACAAAAAGAGTATCTAGATGACAACAGACCAAAGCAGCCCTGATTTGGATGAAGCTTAGTTGCACCTTTAGGAGTATGACTTTGCAATTAGGTTTTTAATATCTTAGTTTCTACGAAAAACGACTGTGATATTTCAACTTAATGACTGCAAATTGAAAAAAAAATTTCAAAATTAAATTTATTTGCCCTAGTATGAAGTCTCGTGTACCATTTTTCTTCCGTTCTCTCCGGGAAGAACATCCTGCAGACTTCCAACTACCACTGCTGCCATCATTTAAAAGAATCTTAGGGCCCTCTAAAGAAATAGTCTCTTTAAGATTTTGCTTTAAACAGATGGAGGGAAAAAAGGTCTTGCTTCTACTCCCTTCTCCTCAGCCTTGCCCTGATGGATGGTGTTGCTCATGGGTGGAACAGCTCTGACAGGCTTGGAACAGCCACCACGTCTGGTGGCAGTGATTTATTTCTGCGAGCAGCTTTAAAGTTCAGACATGACATTTCCAGATAGCGGTGACCAGTTAATTTCTAGAACAATAAATAACAAATGCTAAGAAGAACTGGGCTTTGCTCAGATTAAGAGCCTGTGGGACTTGCTCTTCTTCCTTAACACATTCCCGCCCTGCAGGGGCCTGGCTTCCTCCTCCCAGCAAACTGGAGGCAGAGCTGGGCACCACCTTCTTGGAGGACAGGACATTATTTGTGTCATCTGTATATACACACACACATACCTGATGTTTATACACAGACACCCTAAAGCATGGCAATAAATAAATATTCACAGTGATAAATCACCTGGGGGTCCAGCAGACACGAGAGGGGCCGTGTAAGAGGAGAGCTGGTTACGAGCAGAGGCAGCCACGCGCTTCCAAGGCTTCTCAGTCCAATTTTTGGGAGCTACTTTCAGCAGTGGATGGGGATTTTTCTATTAGCAGATAAGAACTGAAGGTTGGACAGCATGACATAAATCCCTGAAGATCCATTATTGTTCATTTGTTACAGAAACCTAAAAGGAGGGCTTAGCTCCAGCCTCTGGCGTCCTACCGAGAAGGAGGATTGAATTTACACAACTCCTTTCCTACGCTGTAAAATGTTTCAAAATAAACATATTATACAATGCAGTTGTCTTCCTCCCCTCTTACCCGTCCCTCACACACAAACTCAAAACAGTGCTGAGGAGAAAGCATTAAAAAAAAAAAAGAAAAAACCAACACAATAAGAGACACCTTTATCAGCCTCAGCCATCTGTGTTCCTCTAGTCTGATCCAAGCATTTTGGCAGGCATGTGTGCAGCTTGCTCCTACCCCATATCCATCCTGCCCTGCAAGAAAAAGTCCCCTCCCTCTTCCTCCTCTCTCTGCTGTGGCTCGGGTCAGGCAGCATTCTGAGTCTGTTGATTCCAGGACTTGAAATAACAAGGTATTGGTGCGTATGTTTAATTAATTACGATCTCAACACGATCACTTAACCTCATTCTGGGGAACCCACTTGGTAGCTTGGCCCAAAAAGCAAACAGATGTCAAAAAACCTGCACAAGTTTCAGTGCTGACCATAGGAATTATCTTGAGTTTAGAAATTTATAGGTAAAAAATAAAATAAAACAGGCTAATTCCTCAAAAGTTTGAAGTGCAGCAGTTAAGGGCACTGCTAAAGAAAGAAAACAGTGGTAAGAAAATCACAACCACCATAAATTGGTTTCCAGACAATCTGACATGACCCTACCAGCGTTAAAAATCTGGATTTTCATGAATTTGTTCACTGAAATCATAAAAGTTCAAATTCTTTCCTCGAAGCAAGCGGGCATAAAAACTTTATAAGGCAACTTTCAAAGGGAATAGAATCATGCTCAGGAAAAAAAGTCATTTAAATACACTCAGAAATGCAAGTCTCAAAAGAGTAAGAGCACAATAAACTACTGAGTTTGCCTTCTGTTTCTTAACAGCCTTGTAATAGCAACATGCCTTCAATATTTCAGGAAGCATGACATTTTGATGGATTAAAAAGAAATGTTGTATTGAAAAGAATAAAGAATGAAAATGGGGAAAACACCAGGAACCCTGAAGTGTAATATTATAAAAGAAAACCCCTATGGAAAAGTCAAGCTTTAAACACATATACTATAGATGTGCAGCACAGCCCCGGCATCTTATTTATTCCTCTGAATTATTTCAGGAGAATTCTCCTTATTTATCAAAAATGATCCAGAAAGGAGCTGACATGAAAAGCACTCAGCCCAGCTCTCTCAGGAACAATTTATCTCCTAGTACACTCCAAGGGAAGCAGAATCACGTATTTCCCCACACACAGTGCCCATGGCAAACATACCCCTGCAGCTTAAAGTGTGTTTTTTCTGTCTTAACAAACATACATGTGATGTGAGCTTGTTTTTTTTTTTTGTTCTCTCCCCAGATGCTTCAGGATGCTGCACATCAAATTCTTGTTTTGAAAGCCAATTAGCATGGCTCTGTGTAATTCAGTGCTATCTAGGGTTGGATGCTACTTAAATTAATTTGGTGCAAGTAGGATGTAAATTCCACCCACAGCTTAGGAAGAGGACTACACACCTGGGTAGGTGAAACATCGTACACATGTTCTTAGAACTAATAATCTCCTCCTGGATTATATTGCAGCTACCAAAAATAAAATGTTTGCCTTAAAACCCAAAGAGGACTATGTATGCTTAAAACCTTAAATTAATGTTCTTCTCGTTTATATTTTAGACAAAAAAAAATCCTTGAAACGGCTTCAGAAGCATTAAAATTCAAACAAACTATCTCCAAATAAATCCTTGAGGAAGAAACTTAAAATTATTTGATAACCAAAACGAACACTCATTAGCAAAACTCATTGGGTTGAAAGTTCTCTTTTGCTACTTTTTGCTTCAAGAGTAGATGATAAACCTGCATCAGCAGCAGCACCAGAGCAGAGCTATTACCCAGCCCAGAGCAGCTCCACATGTGACACCTGGCAGAAAGCCACTGGCAGGATTGCAGACCCTGGTCCCAAAGGCAGGACACGCACATGGGTGCTCCTGGTCGTCCAGCTCTGTTTTTCAGGAAAGAGCACAGGAGTGAGTCACGATGCTCCATCTGCTGATGGAGGCCTCCAAAAGCGGCTGCCGTCCCAACCCAGCTCATAAATCCCCTCTTTGTTCCCATCAGTGACAGAGGCAGTCATGTTCTGTACTCTTAAGATGCCCCATAAAAGAGAGATCCAACTAATGGCCTGGAGAGGAGTCAAAAGTAACTTGCAAAACACGGTGTGTCTCCAGCTCGTCAGTTTTATCAGTGTCATTCATACAGAAGTTAGTAAGGAGTGGATGACATGAGGACTGGAGCACCTTTTCTGTCAAGACAGGCTGACAGAGCTGGTGTTGTTCAGCCTGGAGAAGAGCCCAGGGAGACTTTAGAGCCCTTTCCAGTGTCTAAAGGGGCTACAAGAGAGCTGGAGAGAAACTATTTACAAGGGTCAGTATATGGCACATCACAAACCTAATCCCATTCATTTCACTGAAA
The DNA here is from genome assembly GCA_008694505.1 of Cyanoderma ruficeps. NCBI lineage: Eukaryota > Metazoa > Chordata > Aves > Passeriformes > Timaliidae > Cyanoderma > Cyanoderma ruficeps. The sequence continues at coordinate 2,123,281 of VZDJ01000030.1, read as the reverse complement.
GCTCTGTGAGAAAAACCCTGTTTTGATGTTTCAGCTCTATTAGAGGATTCAAATCAGATTCACAGGGCTCTTAGGAGTCATATTCCCTCACATGGCCACTGCAGGGAACCCAAATTTGGCCATGGGATGATGCCACCTTTGGGATATCAAATGATGCCACCTTTTGGGTCAGTGGAGAGGGCGGGAAGGTGATGAACTCCAAGAAGATGCTCTTCTCCAAAAGGAGCCCCCAAAGTTCCTTCTACCTGTCTGAGCCTCAGAGCTGCTGATTGCCTTTTCGTCTGCAGGTCTGGATGGCTGCATTAATTGCAGCAGAACTCTCACACACCTTTTTAAGATCAAGATCACTTATTAAGGCTGTGTCAACACAGGCCACAGCCTACCTGCCATCAGTGTGCGTGTGTGACGGCTGCAGGACATGAAATGCTGAGGCGAACTCATGTTTTCATTGCTTTTTTGCATAGCAGTTGGCACATAAATTACCACTTCATAACGGGCCCTCTGAAATTCTTTTGCATTAACTAATGCAACCCGATGTATTTTCACAGTGTGATCATGGCTATCAGTTTCCATCTGTTCTACTGTCCTTTTGGAATGTTTTCGCTGTGAGGAAGTAAACAAAAATAGATCGCTGTAAAAACAAACCTGCCTGACAGTCTAGACTGAGGGTCTAATTAAAAATAAGATTTATTAGAATAGAGAGAAACGTTGCAGTAAAACAAAGACAAAGTTTCTCTAATGTATCTGGTATTATTCTTGGCAAAGGGGAGCCAGGCTATAAATTCACTGAAACAAATCCGCATGGCACTGATGCACCACTCCGACCTAGCATCACTCTTCCAGACTTGGGGAACATGTGAGGAAAACCCTTTGTTTCACTTCAATTTTAGGCACCATAAATTCCATTTTTAATTGGAACACTAGTATGCTGGGGCTGGTCTCCACACAAAGTCTTGCTCAGAGAAAGAAACCAAACTGAGTTAACAGCAATGCTACGCCCTAGTCTAGACACAGTTAAAACAAACTCTACCAGCACAACTATGTCATGCCAAGGGCTTGCTTTGATATAAATTAAATGGACACCTTGCTCCTGAAGGGGAGGGAAGTGGCAATTTGAAGTTGAAAAGACTCAGAACACGGAAACTTCTACCAGTGGAAAGGGAATGAGCACACTTTGGTGAGGTGCAGTCTTGGAGAAACGGCACAAGAAACAGGACAAGACCACAGCAAAGATCTCAGACACCACCACCACCACCACAGTCTTGCCCCAGTAAAGAGACGGGCTGGGGACACCAAGAGGGCAACCAGGCTTTGGTGACCAACTTCTGGAGCAAGTGGGCAGCCACTCATCGCTTCACCTAACACATGGAAAGAACCTTGCGCTCTCCCAGCCCTGGGGATATCATTTTACATGGAAAAGGACTCACTCATTAACATCGATAGCACCCAAGAACCGTTTGGAGATTTGTATGAAGAATTTAACGCTTAGCAAAAATAAGCACATGAAAATTTCTGCCCTGTTTTTCTGGCTATTATTTCTAGTGCTTGCACTAGAGACGCACGAAAAATAATATTTTCCGTAATAAAGAATGTTGTTTTTAGAAGTCTAGTGATTCTTAAGATAAAAATTATTAGGTGATCTCACATGCAAAAATGCCCAAAGGCCGCTAAAATAGCAAAGAAATGAGAAATTCTAGATATTAAGAACATGTAGCAAGGCGGAATCATTAAAGAAATTAGAGAAAAAAGGGCCAACTTTGAACCAAAACACACGAATTGGTTTTGAATAGTTTTCCACATAAGGAACATTCATCTCCCACTCTAGTTCAAGGACAGCGTAGAGATCCTTTTTCAGATCGTGCAAATGACAGCACCAACTTAAATAATTACACGTTTCTTAGAATCAGCAATATCAGCTTTAGGAAGAAAAAAAAAACTGTCTTTGGAGCTGGGACGAAGCAGCAGATTTTCATTGTTTACTGCAACGTTTCATAAGCAGTTTCCTTTGTCAGGCAACAATTGATGTGCCATGTATCATTAAAGAATGAACCGATATATAAATAGCATGAATACAAGGAGAACCCCATTGTTCTTATTTGCGCTGGTAAATACGAGACACGCCAGATAGGGCTCCTCTGAAGTGGGTTTTTAAATGCCCTTACTAAATTTAAAGCCTTCCATTAGCCAGCTTGGCTGGAGAAATAGCACCTTCAGTGTCTGGCCCCATCAGGCCACCCCTTTTCCTTGCTCAATGGGATGATGAGTGACACCTCACCCCTGAAGCAGCACCCAGCCCAAGGGGTGCAGCACAAGGGATGAAGGGGTGACACAGAGCTAGCTCAGCCACAGGACACAGCCTGGGCTGAGGCAAAAAGCTCCACATCAGCTATTTACGCCACGCAATCCTGGGTTCCTGGCCACGGCTGCAGTTCCTACTGACTCAAGGCAAAACGTCCTGTGATTGTCTTTCCAGGAGGCCTGAGCCATTCATTCCGCCTTTCTTCATTAACTTCCAGACCTTTACTAAGCACTGTCTGAAACCCCCACATCTTTCCTGAATAAAGAACAAACACTTCCCCGGCTTGGAAGTTCAAGATTCCCAACAGTGTCAATCATGATGAACACACAAGATGAAGCTATAAACGCACAAGGGCAGAAGAAAACCCAGTGTCTTATTTCTCCTTGTCTGCAGATGAAGACTTCTGAATATCTTCTGAGAGGATATTGACATTCCCAGGTAAAAAAGCACTAACAGGACCTCCGATCTGCCACTGATCTCAGTATTCTAGACAGAACACTCTCCAAGTATTTCCATTTTTAAATCATTAACCTTTCATTTGAAGTTTATACACTTTCCTCATTTACATCCTTTTCCTCCCTTCCTTGGGAACTATGAACCTATTTAAAGGATATGAAGGATGTTGAACTGAACGGGGAGTTCACCTCCCTGTTACCCACTCTCAATTGGCATAAATGACATATCCATCGCTATAAATTACATACATAGGGACTACTGGTTCCTAGCAAGCCCACAGCTCCCTTCAAGGAAGCCACCCACTGAAGGGTTAAACATGCAAACTGGAGATCCTGTCTAATTCCTCTTAATCCCTGGTAACACAGCACAGAAGATGAGGTATTGTCCCTGGGTTCCTATAATTGCTGCCAGACACAAACCAGGGTACAACACACAGCCACCCGAAATATCCCACAGCAGGCAGTCGTTGTTTGAGGAGGTAGGGCTGAGGGGAGTCGTGTGGTGTGCAAGTGAGGCATTTGTCATTCCATATTAAATATAAAATCACGGTGGCAAAACCCTCAGCCCTGCCCAAAAGGTTAAAAGAGAATTTATGCTGGAAAGCCGAGAGAAAGGAGTTTATTGCTGAGGGTTGTTTTTTTTCTAGTAGCAACATTTAAAAAGGTAGAGAATGGCAAACTGAAGGAACCCCTTTAGGACACCCACATTATTCCTCTTTACATGAGATCAATGTTGATGATTGTATTAATTCAATGATTAATACAACAGGGGGAAAAGCTAAGACTGATCACAAAACACACTCACACAATGTCAAATCATCTACAGTTTGTCACTGTAGATTACAAATAGGATAAAAATCCAAAATAAAACTAAAAAGCAAGCTTTCAAATTCAACAACTACCGTCCAAAATTACACCATCTACTTGTAACATACACTGGAACAAGCACTTGTGTTTTCTTTACAAATCTCAATTGTTTGGTATTTGAAGAAAGTTTTACCTCACTACTTGCACTTTCCTGATACACACCCCACCACTTTTCTCTCCATACAGCAATAACAAACACAGAAACATACACAAGGTAAAAGCTGCTGCTAAAAAAAAATTAGCCACAAATTGTAAACAAACCTCTCTGTTTCCTAAACTCTTCTTGTCACTCTACTGAAAATAACAGAAGCCTTCAGTTTCAAGGCAGGGTGGCTGCTTAGGGTTCAGCAAGGATTCCCCACAGTCCTGCCATGGCAAAGTTCTGCCCTTGGACACTCTGTCCACAAAGCACCGACACAGAGCCCTGGGAGCTGTGCAACCAGTGGGTCTTTAGTCTGATCCCACAGAGCAAACCCCAGGGATGGATGAGAAATACTAAAAAGATACTTTTTTCTTCACTTAGGGCACTAGGTGGATCTCTTCCATATATTTGATACTATTTTAAAAGATTAATAAAATTCATTAGTGACAGAACTTAGGGGAAAAAAGAAATCACACCACTTCCCAAAGACAAGGATCAATTCACTTCTAGAGCAAGTGGTTTCATGCAAGCCTGCTCTTCTTTTATACTGCCTGCTGGCAAGACAAAGCCGGGTCACTGTTTCGAAACTGTAAATATCTCTATTTCACACCAGGTATCTGTCCCCCAAACCCATTGCTGGAGTCTGTACTAGACAAAAGATCTATTAACTTCCTTCCTCCCGCTGCTCTCCTCACCAATCTCAGCACTCTTAGCACTGGGCACCTCCCCGTGCTCACTGCTTCACCCACATGCCACGGTGCAATTAAGATGATCTCTGGCATCAGGGCAGAGAGCATAGCAGGCAATGAAGAATAACCATGTAGACATTGTTAGGAATATTACCTATTACCATTTTTCCCTTTTCTTTAACCACACCAGGACACAAAACCCAACACACTCTTCATAACAGAAGAAAAAAGAAAATACACAATATTCACGTTTTTTCCCCACCGATAAAAAAGAAAAAAAACAAACCAACAAGCAGAATCAAATAGAAAAAAATATATATAAATGTGTTGAAAAAAAGCTGTGTTGCTTATTCATCACCCACTGACAGTCAGCTTGCACACAGAATGTCACTGTAGTAGTTCTTGTGTTGGACAGCAAAAGCCTTCCAGAGAAATCCCATCAGTTAAGAGGAAGACTGCATATGGTTATGTTTTTGAAAGTTGAAAGCTGATTATAATTTATAATACATTTATAAAGAAGCACAGTAAGCTAATTACATTTGGGAGAAGACACATTTTAGAGGCTATAAAGATACAACAAGTAATAGGAAATTCTAACTCCCAATTATGCCTCTCAATGTTCTTCACAGAATAAAACATTTGCTTGTGATTTCAGAAGTGATTTGCATTCAACAATGCAAAAACTGTTTGAAGTTTCAATGGTTGTTCTCTTCCTTGCCCAGCAAACACACATGTTAAATGCTTTTACAACATATAAGAATATTGCAGCCATAGGGTTGGGTCTCCTATGAGTCCTTCCCCAGTCAAGAAACTCTTTGCTCAAACTCAGAGTTGAAGGGTCACAATCCAGATGCCCAATGACAAAGCCTGACCCTCACAACAACTGTCTGTCAAGACAAAATATGACATAATAGTAAGGGAGAAATTACAAAGTGTTATCCTCCACAAATTACTAGCAGGGGTATGAAGATCTGCGCAACAGGACTATTCTCATAACAATAGCATGAATTATTTACACCAGTAGCACTAATAAACCAGGTCATTTTCCAACACACTACTGTTGGCCAAAACACGACCATCAGCAGCACATTGCACACACACCAGGACAGGACCACATCTCTGAGATGGAACAGTGCTCAAATTCCCTGACAATCACTTCAGGGAGGATCTGTCACTGCCAGTATAGGAGAGCAAGGTTACACACCTACACAGATCATACTCAACCTGCAGAAGAAACCACAAAAGCAACTATGATGAGAAAAAATCCACAGCTGCCAAGTAAGAATTGGAAATACCACTTTTGCTAAAATAAAAATTTAAAAAAAGCCCAAAAAACAACAACAGCAACAAAAAAATACGCCTGCAAACCACCACAGTATCAAAACTAATATTAATTCCCAGGAGGAAGTATGGCTGGGGGATGTGTAGGGCCATGCAGCACTGAGGAAGTACGTTCACCCAGAGAGGGAAATGGTTGAACCACTACACACTACCACCATCCTCTGCTGGCTGACCCCCACAGCAGTGCCAGCCCCAAATTTCCCAGAATGGCAAGTCAAAGGCTCATGGTGAAGTGCAGAAGGCAGCTCCAGGAGATGCTGCAACCTAAAGCAAACACAAGGCTCCTTTTCACACCTGGCTTCTCAGCATTATCACAGAAGACAGCAGGAATGGTGTGAACGATCAGCTCTGTGACTGAAGACAAAGCAAACAAAACACTTGTACTGCACAGATGATTTTCCAAAACTGGTTTCCACCCTTTGCTTTTCAAGCTTGTCAGGCAGAAAACCTTTAAAGACCCTTCAGTCAAGGCAAATAGCTTTGTGATAAGGGAAATTTCCTACTAAAATGTTACCCTTTTACCACCTGTCACATCTAAGAACAGAAACAAAACCATTTTCATACTCATCAGTGAGCTAGGTAAAAAATAATCTAAATTGGAGGTGTGTGAGGAGACCTGTCATCCCAGGGACTTAGCCAGGCAGGGATGGCAAGAACTCCCATGACAAGAGACACTAAATGAGCTGGTGAAAGCCAATTCTCACATCCAACACTGACACCACAACTGCACTGAAAAACCAACCGCAATCCTGGAATTACACAGGAGTAAAAAGACAAAGAAAATAATTACTGAATAAATCTTTACCTCTGCTCGTTGCGTGCGGGGCAGAACAGACGACTTTTCGATGGCGTAAACATCCACCAGGTAGAGCCGTGCTCCCTGCTCCCTGTCCAGAATGGCAGCGGTCTGGATGACCCCGGTGTGGCGCCCGATGGTGAAGAGGCGCCCGAGGCTCCTGTCATCGCACCGGACGGACACGATGTAATATTCCACCTGGGCCTCAGAGCCCCGCGGGCTCGCCGCTTCCAGGGATATCACGTTTGTCCCGATGGGCTCGCCCTCCTTCAGGATGGTGATGTATTTCGGCTGAGTGAAGACAGGCCCATCGACCCCTTGCAGGATGATAGTCATCTCAGTGGTGGATTTTCTCCTTTCAGGGCCCAGGTCGGTGGCAGAAACGATGAGATTGTAGATGAGCTGAGATGGCACCAATGCTGAGGCCACTCTTAGATCCCCGCTGTAGCGATCCACAATGAAGGTTTCGGTATCTCCATTGACTATCTCATACTCCACCTCTCCATTGGCACCCTCGTCAGGATCCGCAGCGATAATTGTGGTGAGGATGGAGCCGATCACAACCGAGGGGTCGGCTGCGAGGGCGTTTTGGGACACGAACACGGGGACGTTGTCATTTTGATCTGTCACCAGAATGGTGACGTTCTTGAGAGCAAATCGCCTGGACTCCACAGGAACAGCCTGATCCGTGGCTTTGACTGTTAACTCGAAGAGATTGGCAAACTCCCGGTCGATTTCAGCATTGGTAAATATTGTCCCTCTCACCTCGTCTATGCGGAAGTGGTTGCCCCTTGGCATCTGCTGGATGATGGCATATGTTAGCTGCCCGTTAATATCCGCATCGGGATCGTGAGCAGTCACGGAAATGACAGAGCTACCCACAGGAATGTTCTCAACTATTGATTTAAAGATGTCTCCGGGGGGAAAATGAGGAGGGTTATCATTGAAATCCCTAACGTGTATGACCACTGACATCGTAGAGGACCGTGGGGGCCTTCCTTGGTCTTTCGCTGTTATATTTAGCTTATACAGAGATTGTGTCTCAAAGTCCAGTTTCTTGGCGAGGAAAATACTCCCGGTGTTGGGACTGATGCTAAAGGTCCCGTGATTGTTTGTCCCTGTAATGCTATAGTGGAGGTCGGCATTGTCACCAGAATCGGAATCGGTGGCAGTGACAGATGACACAAGTTCACCAACCCTCATATTTTCCAAGACATCCACTAGCAAGGTTGATTTAGGGAAGGAAGGGCTGTTGTCATTTTCATCCAAGACATCAATGCTCAACATGCAAGTTGAACTTAGGGAAACAGCTCCAGAGTCTACTGCTTGGATGACAAGGGAATATGATGCAGTAGTCTCATGATCTAGTCTGCCTACTAAAGTCACCTGGCCTGTGCTGCTGTCTATTGCAAACTGACCTTCTTCATTTCCCTTGATTACAGAGTAGTGAATCAAGCCATTAGCCCCTTCATCAACATCTGAGGCAGAAACTCTCAGCACCTGTGTCAGATTTGCTGCCAGTTCTGATATAGTAGCTTGGTAAAGATCCTTCAAAAATTTGGGGGCGTTATCATTGATGTCTTTCATGTAGATCTGTACAGTTGCCTGATCCTTCAGAGGCTTTGGCAACCCCTGATCTGTTGCTATTACTGTGAGACTAAATACTGCAGCCCCCCTCTGTCTCATGAGAGCTTCCCTGTCAAACTGATGAGTGTTTCTGATTTCCCCCGTTACTGTGTTCAGCTCAAAATCTGGCTGCATATGCTCAAAGGAATACCTGACCTCCCCATTCGGCCCAAAGTCCTTATCTACAGCGTTTATTTTACCCACATACGACCCACCTTTCTGTTCCTCTTCAAAATAAAACACATAGTTGGTACTGTTGAACAGGGGTCTGTTATCATTTACATCCTCCAGAATGACAGTAACGTTCACAGTAGCACTGAGTGGTTCTACTGCTCTATCAGAGGCAACAACCAGTAAAACATATCTTTCCTGAAGTTCACGGTCCAGTTCACTTTTTATATACAGCTGACCATCCGGGAATATGCCAAAGGCATCCCCAGCATTTCCTTCAATTATACTGTAAGCTATTTCACCGTTCATTCCCGAGTCTTTGTCAGAAGCCTGTACCTTAAAGAACCTGGAATTCACAGGCTCTGACTCCAAAATAGTAATTTCATAGGAAAGCTGGTCAAACACAGGTGGGTTATCATTTACATCATGGACAGAGACAGTCAGGATAAAGTTGGAGGACAGCTGAGGCACCCCCATATCCGAGGCCAGGATTTCAACCTGGTAAGATCCAGCATTTATGTCAAGTGGCCCCGTTAAGCTTATAGCACCAGTTTGTTCATTGATTGAGAACAAGCCCTTTGGGTTTTGCTTAAGGCTGTAAAGGACCATGCCATTAACACCTTCATCAGGATCAAGAGCTTTGGCCTGGAATATGGTATGCCCAGCTTTCCAGTTCTCAACAACATTTACACTTTCCACCACGTGAACGAAGTGTGGGGAATTGTCATTCAAATCTTTGACAGTTATATTGACCACAGCATCACCAGTTATCGCCCCACCTCTAGCAACCACCTTCAGCTGGTAAAATGCTTGCTCCTCCCTGTCAATGATACTAGCTGTGGTGATCTGCCCCGTCACCCTGTTGATGGCAAACACGCCCCTCTGGTCACCTGTCGTAATGAGGTAACTGATGTTGGTGTTGAGGTCCATGGTGGAAGCAAAAACAGTCCCCACGTGGTAACCCAGGGCAACGTTTTCAAAGACAACAAAACTGTACGTGCCCTGGCTGAAAACAGGGGGGTTGTCCTGTGTGTCCAAGACAGTGATGGTGACAATGGCTTGGTTCTGCGACTGAAGATGGCCACCGTCAGTGGCCACGATCTGCAACTGGTAAGCAGTTTTCTCCTCCCTGTCAAGGGCTATTTTTGTTGTGATGACCCCTGTCTGCCCATGGACCTGAAACCTGGAGGTATCTCCAGCTGAGATGCTGTACTTGACTGTCCCATTGGGTCCCAGATCGGGGTCCGTGGCAGACACAGTGGTCACGTAGGTTCCTGCTGGCTCGTTCTCTTGGATATGGGCAAAATACTGAACGGGGTAAAACACGGGGCTATTGTCATTCACATCCAGGATGGTCACGTTAACTTGGGCCATCGAAGACAGGGGAGGAGAGCCCAAATCAGTGGCCAAGACCTGCAAGGAGAAGTGAGACTGCTCCTCCCGGTCCAGCTGCGAGATGGTGCTGAGCTTGCCCGAAACCGGGTCCAAGCGAAACATCTGGCGAGGGGTCACGGAGGAGGGGCCAACTGCTGCCAGCGCTGGCTCCGCTTCCTGCAGGGAGAAGCGGACAGTCCCATTGTCCCCCAGGTCCCCATCAGTGGCACTCAAGACAAGCAGCTCAGTTCCTGATGGGGAGTTTTCAGCCAGGGACACCTGGTAACCCTCAGGCTGACCAAAGCGAGGCTTGTTGTCATTGACATCCAGGATGGTCACCACCAGCTGTGCATAGGAGAATTTGGGCTGCACCCCCTGGTCACGGGCACTGATGTTGAGCACCACCTGAGAAGCAGTCTCCCTGTCCAGCCTGCTGGAGCTGGATGTGCCTGCAGCATGGCCGGCAGTGCCACCCTCGGGGACAGCCGTGGTCACCAGCCCGCTGTGCTCGCTGATGCGGAACCAGCCCAGCTCGTTGCCCGAGACGATGCTGTACCTGAGGTTGGCGTTGAGGCCCGAGTCACGGTCCGTGGCGCTGAGGCCCCGCACGTAGCTGCCCAGGGGCACGTCCTCGCTGATGTTCACCCCGTACACCGACTGCCCAAAGACAGGAGGGTGGTCATTGATGTCGTTCACAAAGATCACCAGGCTGGCGACCGAGGAGCGGCTCACAGGAGCTGGCACCGCTCCGTCGAGGGAAAAGACGGAAGTGGGGGACCCCGGAGGTGGCGGTGGGGCCCCGTAGTTATCAGCCACTGCCACGGTGAGGTTATAAGCCGGGATGCGTTCCCGGTCCAGCGCGGCCGCCACCTTGATAAGGCTGAGGTTGGGTACCTTACTGCTGTGCACCTCAAAGTGCCGCTGCTCATTTCCCGCCAGAATGGACACGGAGATGTTCCCGTTGGCCGCGGGAGAGTCGGCGTCGCTCACCGTCAGCAGGGCCACCACTGTGCCGGGGGCCGCGTTCTCATCCACGGAGGCAAACCGGGAGGTAGCCGGGAAGTAGCGGAACTTTACCCGGGGCTCGTTGTCGTTGACGTCGAGCAGGCGGATGACGGCCTCGGCCCGGCCGCTCAGCGCCGGCACGCCGCGGTCCATGGCCTGGACCGTCAGTGAGTACTGCTGCCGCATCTCGTAGTCCAAGCGCTCACGGATGCGGATCACCCCGCTCTCGGGGTCCACCTCGAAGGGGAGGCTGCCAGCCCCGTCCCCAGCACCGCTGCCACCACCATCGCCTCCTTCCAGGCGGTAGCGGATGTCGGCGTTGGTGCCCTCATCAGCATCGGCTGCGGTGACCTGGAGAACGCTGGCCCCCACGGGCGCATCCTCAGGCACCCGCGCCTGGTAAAGTGTCTGGCTGAAGATGGGTGGGTTATCATTGATATCCTGGACGGTGACGTTGACCTGAAGGTACCCTCGCCGACGGGGCTCGCCCTTGTCCTCCACCTGCACCAACAGCTGGTAAGTGGGGGTGGCCTCCCGGTCCAGCCCTCCACGGGAAACCAGGTGCAAGAAAGCTCCCTCACCGCTGGGGTTGAGGGTGATGTTGAGGCGGAAACGGCCCTCCTCGTTGCCGGCCACAATCCGATAGGAGCCGTGGTCCACTCCATTGGTGCCACTGTCGGCATCAGTGGCGGTGTCCAGGATCAGCTGGCGCCCGCTGCCCGTGTCCTCCTTGAAAGTCACCACGATGGAGGGGTCGGGGAAGACGGGCGCGTTGTCGTTGAGGTCGAGCACCAGGACGCGCACCTCGCTGGGGTAGGTGGGCTGGCTGGAGAGCACCACCAGGTCCACCACGTCGCTGGCCAGGCTCTCGCGGTCGATGGTGGCGCGGGTGTGCAGGGCGCCCGAGGTGGCGTTGATGGCAAAAAGCTCGTGGTGCTCGCTCAGGCGGTAGGTGAAGCCGGGCCGGGTGGCGATGGTGCCCACCCAAGTGCCGGGCGGCTGCTCCTCCAGCACCCGGAACACCTGGCGCGGCTCCGCGGCGGCGGCGGCGCTCCCCAGCGGCGGCAGCAGCGGCAGCAGCAGCGACAGCAGCAGCGGCGGCCCTCGGGCGGCGGGGGGGCGGCCCATGGCGACCCGGGGGCGCAGCGCCCCGAGGGGGCGGCCCGGCGCCGCCGCTCGCCCCGCTCCCGCTGCCCTGCCCGCCTCTCTCGGCACCCGCGGACGCTGCGCTCCGGACGCGGACGGGAGCGGACCCGGCGGCGCGCCGCGCTCACGGGACGCTCCGGCTCTGCCTCTGCTTCTGCCGCCGCCGCCGCTCCTCCCGCCGCCGCTCCGGGGCTGGGGGGCGGCCGGGGGCGCCGCGCCGCATCGCCGCTCAGCAGCCGCCGCCGCTACCGCAGGGGCCCCCGCGGCCCGCCGCTCCCGCGCCGTGCCCGCCGCCCCGCCGGCATGCCCGTGCGCACGGCGGCCCAGCCGGTCCGCGATCCGCGGTCGCCCGGACCCAACTTTGCCCGGCGCTCATGGATCCCGGCCCTCTTGACGCCCGGGCCGGCTCCCCCCACGGCCGCCCATTGGCTGCCGAGCCGCGCCGCCCCGCCCCGGCCCGCCCCCCGCACCTGAGGGGCCGCCCCGGCGGGACCGGGACGGGCGGGCGGCGAGCGGGAGCCCCCCGGCCGCGCCGGGAGCGGGGCGCGGATCCCCCGGGACGCTCCCGCCTGGAGCGGGGTGCGAGCCGAGAGCCTGGCGGGCTGCGCCGAGCGGGTCAGGCTGCCCCGCGCACCGGGGAACGGGGCTGCGGCGGGCGCCGCTTACTTTGGAGGCAGTTCTGGATAACTTGCAGGACCCGTTATCCCGGGAAGATGCGGCGCTGGGCGCGCCTCCCGCGGGCCGGCAGCGCCCTCTGCCGTCACCGCCCGGCGCGGCTCTCGGCACCGGGCGGCATCGCCGGGCTGCCGGAGCATCCCACGGGAACCGCGTCCTCGGTTCAACGAGCCCCACCGAAATCCCCCTCCTTCCTCCATCCCCAAAAAAACCAGAGGGAGCTCCTTTTCCCTGCGGTGGCACGGGCAGCAAAAGTTTTAATTTTGGATGAGTTCATCTTTAAATACAACCAGGGTCGTAAATCTATACACAGCAAATCTATAGATAGCAATCAAAGTGACAAGGTAAATCTAGCAATCAAAGTGACAAGGTAAATCCAGCATAGCCGCGTAACGGAACAGCAAATTACAGTTTATTTTATCCCTGTGAGGGAGTTAATGAACCTGGTAGTGTATTTTCCAGCATGGGAAAGTTGGAAAAGTGAGAAAAGAAGTGGTAAAAAGAAGTGGTAAAAAGAAGTAGGAGAGTGTAGAAGGATGAGGTGTGAAAGGCAGTTTGTTCCCCTTCGGTACCCTGGATATGATTAAAGAAATGGAGATCAAACAAACATTAGCAGCAATCTTGACCGGGAGCAGCAAGGAAGAAGACGTGGTTCCTGTTCCGTATTGTCATCTAACACAGAGAGATAGCCCGGGTCAGTAATTCCTGCAATCCCTGTTTCCTCTAGGGATGCATCCTTACAGCCGCGACCCCGTGGGCACAACAGCGAGCTGTGAGGGACGCTGAGGTTGGCAGCCTGGTGCCCAGCACCTGTCCCTGCGTGGCAGTGCCGTGACCGCAGGTAATCTCTCCTCTGGCACACCGCTGCCCTCAGCCCCTACTTAGTTTCTTCATTTTTCAGCCTCTGCTACCGACCCGGAGAAGGGCTGTCGTGCCTCGAAGCGCTCTGCTTTTCCTAGCTGCACTAGTTCGGTAGGAGATAAGTCATCCACCAACTATTGGTGTAAACACCTCCTCCTCTCTTGCGAGGAGCTGGGCGATGAATCTATGGGACGACTGAGAACGCCGGGACCCGCAGCGCTGCCGCGCTCTGCACCAGTTCTTTGATATTTAACTCCACCTACAGGCGTGCACCGACCCTTGCCTGCAGCCAGAATTCGCTGGGTGTTCTCAAGAGGTGCTTCCTTTACTGCTTTTACAAAAGCGCTCTCAATTTTGAATGAGCCAGCAAAACCCAACAGTGACACGCTATTCACGAAGAAATAAGATTATATGGGCTGCAGGGGAAGGATTACCGACGTAAGTTAACATCAGCTTTCACTAGAACAGGTCTTCAAGCACTCACCAAATCTTAATCACTGGAGTTGTTTCCTCACTACATGGGATTTTTCACACCTGCCAAGTAATTTTGACCTCCAAGTCCAAAACATAGCACGGAGAAACATTCTGCCCCTGAAAGGGACTTTGGCTCTTTCCCTAATTAATAGGTCAGAATGAATCGCTAGCCAACTGCTTTTCATGTGGAACAGGTACTGTCTTGTTCTGACATTGTTCAAGCTTTTCTGTGGCCATAGTTTGTGCTTCCCTCTGGGTTCTTCTGTCAAATGTCAAAATAAGAAATGTTGCTGCAAAAGTATGGAAATTCAAATACGTGAAAGCAAAACATCGGCTTTTAAATACTGTACATCAGAGGTAAGAAAAATGGCCAAAATTCTGGGAAAGAAAGAATATCCAGAAATCAGGAGGATATCTAAACAATAGGTTTTAAAACATCGTATTTTTTGCTACTCTAGAACCTCATAAGTAATGTCTGTCAATAGCAGATCCCAGAATTATCATATGTGTCCCTTGCATTATATTAACAGAGAATGATACTTTGCAAAGTTTTGCAACACATGAGAATGTATCAAACAAAATCTATTTGTCAGTTTGCAGGCCATGTAATTTAACATTTGCAATTATATCAACGATCTGATATGATAAATGTAAATATCTCAGAATTTCTTCAAAAACGTAATTTGCTTAAGCCTTTTGTACCTGTAGATGTAAAAATGTTTTTCTAGATGAGTCATTCACAAAACAAAAGAACACCCTTTAATTCCTTCCAATTCCTGAAGTGTTTCGATATATCAAAAGTCCATTTTGTAGGATTGGGAAAGTTGCTTTTTTAAATCCAAATATTTATAAAAAGTTATACAAAACTTTACAGACAATTTTCAGTTACGAAAACAATTACAGGCAATTTTTAAAAATAATTTTCTCGTTGCAACTGTGGGGTTTTTTTTACTGTGAGCTGTTTCAAATGTAGCCAAACTTAGAAGATGTTTTAAAACCAACTGTACTCTTTAAAAACTGTACTTATTTTAACGGCTAAGAAAAAGCCCACAGAAACTGAAGCAGCATTGGTAGGTATTAAGCAATATCTTTATTATAGAGTCTGCGCATGTCAGCGGAATTACTCTGGTGGTTCATCAGCATAAGTGTGGGTTGAGTTTTGACCCCTTTTAGATCAACACAAATGCATTTAGACAGAGTTAAGACTGCCCTAAGAAGCACTTCACCACTCATAACTTGCAGGAATGGAAATAAAGTGAAGAATAGGTCATTTTTGCACTTTTTGTCTTGCCTCCAGCTCTGTTGATAACACCTCCTAACACTTCATCAGGCTTTCACCTCCAGATATGGAAGGAGCAATCTAATCCCAACACTGTCCAGCTCACACTCCACTGCAAAGTCTTAACAGCAACCTCAGTGTCCATTGTCAACAGATCAACGCATCTGGCTGTCATGTTTAATGTGCCTCCAATGCTGTTTTTGCCTAAAGTGGGCCACGATGCTGCTGAAATGTTGTGCTGGAAGACACAGACAGTACAGAAGCAGAAGGCTGATGAATGAAGTGAAAAGAGTTGTAGGGAAGAAAAAATTTCTAAGCAGTTTTTTCCCCTTGGGTAAGTCTAATGAAAATCAAATGCATACCTGTTATCTCACACAGCCCTCAGAGGTCTCAGAGTTGCTATTGGATATCACAACAGGGAGAGAATTTTATTCTGCAACCAGAACAGGAACTGGTTATGAATTCAGCAGATCTGGCAGGTAGGTAGGTTGCCGTGTTTTATTTTTGATGAGCTGAAGGTATGAGCACAAAAGCTCTGTTTGATGCACCGTACTCCTGAGTGATGCAAGACTTGGCACTGGCCATTCTCCTTATTCCTTGAAGGCAGCTGGAATCCTGCCCACACTTGCATCATTACAGTTTAGTCGATGATCTTAAAGGTCTTTTCCAACCTAAATCATTCCATGATCATCTACAGACCCCAACTTCATTGAAGTCTTCACTGATATGAGACATTTCCTTCTTAAGAGGGTGCAGGATGTGTTTGATGAATGAGTAAATCTATTTTTCTTTGGTTCTCTTACAGGACTTTTTCCTCTGTTGGTTCCTTTTACTGACTGCATTTGAATTCTTAACACCACTTTATATTTCCGTTAGGGACAGATAAAGTGGAAAACACCTTTGCTCCACCCCTTTCTCCTTTGATGCTCCAGGAATTAAATATTACTATAGCATTTTTCTCAGGATGCAATTCAGCAGTCATCGAGGCAGAATAATGTTGATTTAAATCAATAGGTATTGAACCCTATCTTTTCATTATTAGATAAATAATACACCATGAGTCCTGCTGTTGTTATGAGGACTGAACATTCAAGTTTCACTTGCTCTGACACTAAACAATTCAGACTGGGGTAGTCATAATGTGTCACTGAGAATCATATCCTCCCAGACAGTGACAGCAGCATCAGCCCCTCAGAGCCTGACTCAATTCTCCATCACCTTCCCAGTCCACTAATGAGTGCTGAATTGGCCTTTTGATATTTATCACTTAATAGACTCGCTCTGCTTAGAAAAAGAACATTAAAGTGTTTTTCCAGCCATGTTTTATAGCCTAGAAATATACTGGTCTGAACTTGGTAGTTTAATTTTTCAACACCTGCTCTGCAACACCATGTTTTCTTTTTCCTTTAACAGCTAGAGCACCCCACAGTGCTCTTNGTAAAAAAACCTCTACCACATTAAAAGTGGAAATCCTGCAGCTCAAATCCAAAACTGTACTGATCTCTGGCCCTTAAGGATAACTTAAATGACCAGGAGAGAGAAAGAGAATCTCAACTCAAGTGCTTACATTTGGTTCTCTTTTGTTTTAAGTGTTCTTAAATATATAAATATATTTAAGATAGAAATAGATAAATAAATATATATATATTTATATTTATTACACTTTAATATTAATATAATCTATATATATTTATTGTATCTTAGATATGTAAATAAATAAAGTGATCTTAAGATCTCCTTGTCACAAAATGCAAAAGCTTAAAATGCAACAAAGGGCTGGTATAATTCTCTTTTATATTGTCACAGTAAAAGTTCCACAGATCAAATCAGGAGTTCGTAAAGTACCTGGGAAATACTGAAATATGTGGAATGCACACCTATAGTTATGGCTTGGAAAGCTGCAAATTGAAAGAGTAAATTAAGAAAAAAAACCAACAACAAAAAAGGCTTTCATAGTATTTTATCCATAATATGCTACTTATCCATAATATGCTATTAAAAAACCCCGAAAGCAGTGCTGTCAGCTATTTTAGGTAGACAAACAATTTATTAAGATGATTCTAAGACTGAAACTGTAATTTCCTGGGAACCCACAAGATGGTAGAGTTCAGCTGAGGAGAGAAACTAGGCTGATTCTTTTGCCTGGACTGTGACCATATATTTACTAACTAGTTAAAAATGCTCCTTATGCTATGTCCCAAAAACTCAAACAATTTCGACCTTTTTCTTTTTTTTTTTTTTCATAATCTGTTTAAACATTTGGAGAACTTTTCTGGCTTAGTGTTTGTTTTGTATTTGAAGGAATGCACCTCATTACTCCTTCAAGCATCTGTATTTCATACTCTTGATGGAGTTTAGTAATGAGATGCAATTATTGACGGTGAGACACTGGGAAAATACACTATTTGTCTGGAACCCAGAAAACCTGAAACACATCATCGTGCAACTGGACACAGCCACTGAGAAGCTGCTTGGCACTCACTCAGCCTTCATTAAGCAAAACAACCTAAAATCTCTAAAACCTAAATCTCCTCAAGTCTCTAAATCAGAAATACCACCTATTATCCAGTGAAACAGCTCAGCAAATCTACAAATCTGGAAAGCTAAAGCTGTTCACTGGAGCTCAGCAGCTTTACTGGTAGTCACCCTGTGGGGCTTTACTGACTCTCTTGTCGTGATGCCAGTTGCTCAAGGAAGAGAAATAAAGTGCCTATAGCATCTCAAATGCAGTTTTTGAAGAAGTAAGGCCATGAATTGTCCATATCACTTGGTGCTCAGAAGAATAAAATTTTGGTATGAACTTGGTTACAATGACAGCTTACTTCAACGTGGATAGATTAGAGGATAAAGCAAGAAAAGCTAGGGAAAAGTGTATTTAGAAAGAAACTAAGTAAGAAACATTATCTGCATGATATTCAGAAATGTGTACTCTCTATAGGGGAGAAAAAGCCCAACAACCTCCCTCAAGTTTTTTTTAAAAATACTGAGAAAAATTACGAAGCGTTCAAGGGCAAACAGCACACAGCCTCTGTACTGAGTAGTGTGAGATGTAAGTAGGCCTTACACTGCAAAACCTTAAAGTAAATTATTATATTTCATGCTTGACAAAATATAAAGATCTCATTTTTAAATCAGTCTCAGAATAACTCAGAACAAGTTCATTATGTCTTTACTTTCAGTAGCATACGGTGATTTATTAGGAAGACTTTTTTGATATGCCGAGGAAAAACCTTGGAGCCTTCAGTCTGTGCAGAAGGTGAAATACATCATGTTTTATGTTAATTAAACATTTAGTCTTTCCCTGATTAAGGCACTAAGGTAGAACTTTATTTTTTTACAAAAATTGCCAGTAACGTTAAAATTCCAACACGTTATGAAGGGACCCTAAGGGTAAGTCAGAGTCACTTTATATCCCTACTTAATGTCATCCTGAAAAGTACTTTCGTTGCTCTAAGGTGAAATATAGCACACTAAGTGGTGAATGAGAATTGTCAGTGAAAGCTGGGGCTCGCATCAGCTGACAAGAAATGAGGAATGATTACTTGTGCCTGGAGAAGCAGCTGTAATGCCCCGTATGACCAAAGGAATTTGAAAATACCAAAATGACAGGTTAACCCCAGAGCTGGGCCAAATAAGAACTTTCTCTTGAAATTTATTCAAAATGTTCATCATGGAGGTGGTTAGAGGGCTGGAGCAACCTGGGTCAACTATAGCAAGAGTCAAACCCTCCCTTGAACAGAGAGCAAAGTCCCTCCGAAGCTCTTTGATGTCCCAGGTTTCAGGTTGTTAGAAACTTTAATAATAAACCTCTTTGGTATGCATAATTTCACAGAGATAGTTATGTGTGTGTGTGTGTGTCTGGGAATGAAATAACAACAGGAACAGAGAAAGAAAAGAGAGAATGAGCCCAGCAGGTGTTTATTTTACACCTCTTCAATATTTGAAATGGTCTTTGACAGGGAATCACTAAAATTTCTGCCGTGATTTTCCTTAGAGAATGCCTCATTTACAGACTGCGGCATGTGCTCTGTATTATTTCAGAATAGAATCCTAGAATGTGCTGAGTTGGAAGGGTCCATCAGGATCATTGGGGCCAATAAATTCTGTCTGGAAATTTCTGCTGTAGCACATGATCTGTTATATTAGCAAGGAGTGGGGGGGTATTTATTTTTATGCATGTTTCATTTGAGGCTAAGCTGCTTCACTTTCTTGAGGAGTCATTATCGATATAGAAAAGCCACTGTCCATTCCATTTCACCCACTCCTCTGTTTTACAGCTGACTGCTGCCATTTAATTTTGAGGTAATGAGCATTTACCACCCTCCCTCCCTACTTAAAATGTTTCTGTCAATGTTTCTGGTTTTGTGATCCTAATGAAAAGCTGAAAGCTGTTCACTAATCACCATTCCAGGGCATGGCAGGAAAGATGCACAACAGGTTTCATTCCCTTCATGAAAATAAACATAATCAATATAACTATACAAACTAGCATAACTAATTCCTTCGCACATAATGTGCTGAATGCAGAGGACCCCAGAGCAGGGAGAGCAGCTGCTTGGCCATGGGGAGGCACTGCAGGTTTCTAAAACTGACTTATTTCTGCTTTGGCAGGAGTGCTCTTTCACCTCGAGAGCATTTCTCAGACAAACTCTCATAATTACCTGTTCTATAAATCCTGTTGTGAAGTTAATGCAGTGTGCAGCCTTAAATAAACAGTTATTTGCTCTTAAAATGCTTGTCTTTATAATCCAAGTCACATTCTGAGGCAAATATTTAAAGACACGCTAAATATTAGGAAGCCTCATATTTTCATACTGAAACATTTCCATCGCTCCAGTTTTGGTGTTTCTTGGAACCATCACATTTATATCGCAGTGTTATTGTGAACCAGATTGGTTTGAAGGTATCTATTTAAATAAGAAGCATAATCACGCTTTCAGAAAGGCAGGTTTATCTGTGTATTTATAACCAAACCTTTCTTCCTATCTGGATTTCTTTTCTGCTGGGGCTGACCCTGCCAGCCCAGCTCAGGTTTGCAGACAACAAGGTTGGTATCCCAGGTGACAGTGCAGGTGACATGGGCGACACATCCAAACATTAATTGCCTTATCTTCTACCTAAAATTTTCCTTTACAATTTCTCTGACAGACCATTGACCTTAAAATAGCAGGCAAAGCCTGGAAGGGATGCAGAAGACCTGTGAAGGCAAGAGGAGCTTTTGGTTTAGCACAGCTTCCTTGCCCTTGCCAAGGACGAGACTGGCATGCTTCAGACCTGGTGGCCTTGCTGCAGCATGACTCAGGCCTTGGAACAGCCCAGCCTCTTCCTTCAGATTCCTCTGCCATGGAAATGTGGGTGTTGGGGAGAGGGATGAAAGTCTGCTGGGGCAGAGAACCAGGAGCAGAGCCATAGTAATGAGACAATTCCTTTCCTTGCCCTGCAGTTTCTCAGCATGGAGTTCTTCCTGCTGCAGGTCACGTTTCCTCGAAATTCACGAAAACTAACTTGACTTCTCCCAATGTCTGTGTTTTCCATATTCCACGGGGAGCGTGCAGCGGTAATTGTGCTGGGTTGGTGTTAGAGGGAGCTGCTGTGTTTATGTTTAGGGTGTCTCAGGGTAAATGGGTTTGGCAAGTCACTGCTCGGGGTGCGGGAGGCAAACTGTTCTTGGGCGCAGTCTGTGCCCACAGAGTTTCTCTGTTGCAAACCTGGGCTTGTATGTAGAGGGTTGTACTGGGTTTGACATCGTAGGAATGTTGTAAAATCATTTCCTAGTATTGTGCCATTAATATAGGGCTTTTTTGTTGCTTTTTGAAAAATATATGCCAAGGTGTTAAATCTTGCCAGGTCAGATTTTCTCTGTGGCAGGAAGTGTCACACGCCAACATCTCAAATTGAAGATGGCACGTATTTCTCACACCACACTTCTCCTTGGTGTTGCCTCTACTCATCCCAGCGATACAAAGCACTGCCAAAATCCCCGTGTGAAAAGCACCCACCTGTTCTTTGGCACTGCCTCCTGCAGCACGAGGGAGGGCACAGGCAGGCAGGATGGATGCAGAGAAGGAGAACCACAGCGAATCTCTCTGCTTGCTTGGAAACCTGAAACCATTGGTGGGCATTTCCCAAGGGAAAAAAAGAATGTAATTTAATAGATGTGTGGATTTCTGTTTCTGTGGAATGATGTGTGCACTAGGAAGGACATACAACAATTGGCACTAAGAGCTGTTAATATACAGCCCTTGGTCAGAATAATTTCAACATAAAGATTTTTTTTTTTTGGCAGAAAGTTCTTATAAAAAAGTGTCTGCAGCTGAATCTTTTGAATTGTTCTTCCTTTTTCTGTCCTCTCTCACTGCTTACCTTGTTCATTGAGATTTTAAGCCACAATGAGCAGGGACTGAACTCACTCCACATTTGAACCACCTATACCATAGCAGCATCCCTCGTTGTTGAAAGTCCTTCTCTTAAATACAATCCCAGATTAAAAAAAAAAAGTTTAGTTAGTGAAAATACCTTGCAAAAATATTCTGCCCCACTTGCCCAACTCTAGCTAAGCAATAGAAAAAAAAGAAGAAACCAGAATACTGCATAATGAGCTCTTGGGGTCATATCATTGTGAATCAAGTTTTATAAATCATTTCCTGTGAAATTTGAAGAATAAAACCCAAGGACTTATTCAGCTTCTTATTCTCTTGTCTTAGATCTGGCTTCCTACCAAAAGAGGTTTACAACAAAGATGTTAGTGCTGTATTTCAGATCCAAGTGCCAATATCAGTATTTTTCAGAAAATAAAACTTCATTGTTAACCAAATTTATTTAAAAACAAATCAGCGGGACCTCTTTGTAATTATGTATGTGCCTAGCTATTTGCAAAATCTTTTCTTTATCTGTAATCCTTCAGAGGATGTAGTAGAAAAGGGCCAGTTCCTCTGAGTTTCCCCCCTGCCCAGAGTCTAAAAGGCTTTAATTGTCTGCACAGATGTTGGTCTCAGCAGGGTACAGTAGCTCTCTGTTATTTTTTAAAAGGGGGAAGAAAAAAGTTAAAGATTTTGCGAAAACTAATACTCCAAGTATTTTCCTGGAGCATCTATGTATATCCCTTTTGGCTGCCTCAGAGCATATGAAAAGATGGACTCTGTTTCCAAGCAGCTCTGGACACAAAGCCAGCTTTCTGTGTCCCCCGTGTCCCCCCAGCCTGCCTGCCCTGCCCAGCCCTGACCCCCAGCCCCAGCCAGCCTGCCCATGTCTGCCCTGTACCTGGGGATGCTGAAAACACCTCTGGGATGCTTTGCCTTTGCGCAGGTGTAGACTCCCTTCTCTAAGAGGGGGCTGCATTGTGCGGATTTGCATGATATTTGCATATCATTCCTAAGAGAAGCTGTGGCTGCCCCATTCCTGGAAGTGTTCAAGGCCAGGTTGGATGGGGCTCTGAGCAACCTGGGATAGTGGAAAGTGTCCCTGCCCAAGGGGTCTGGAGCTAGAAGGTCTTTTTGGTTTTAGGTCCCTTCCAAACCAAACTGTTGTGTGACTCTGATCATTTTAGAAAGTGCGAATTGTGCTGTAAGGAAGTATCTTATTTCTGTTACACATATGTGAAGGAACCTTCAACAAAGTGAGAATGACCATCTCTCAAATAAGCAAGAATGAAAACTGCTAATGAAATGATTCTCTGAATTTGTCCTACCTAACACATTTTTTTAATTCAATTTCGACACTTTGTAAACATAATCTTGCTTTCATGTTTTCTCTTATTTTATTAATTATTATTATTTCTAAATTGCTTCTTATTTCTAAATTTAATACATATCGTGACTGGAAGTCACCTGCTATTATTTTTCAATAGTATCGAAAATGAACGCTCTTGTTAGTTCTACCACAGGTATCTGAACCTCATTTACCACAATCTCCCTGTTTTTCAAAAATAATTGCATCCCCAGAAAGCTATTAATTGCATTTAAAAGCACTACCATTAGCCAAGGCCTTAATTATGCAAACATATTCAGTGTCCCCATGACGCTTGGATAATCAAGGTGGCACTGTCTAAACAGCAGCCCTGTGCTTAGGTCTTTCTGCCCTTGGCTGAATAATCTTCCCTGCACCTGTTGTGCTCCACAAAAATAATGGGATGTCTAATGAAATAATAAAAAAACCCTTAAACGATGACTCTGACTCCAGTTCACTCCCTGAAATAATATTCAATTTTTTCCATCAGCAAAGGACATGATCCAAGGTATCGATCAATTATTAGTAGGCTTTTTAACAGCGGAATTTTTAAAGATGAAAGCTCTCTTTGCCTAGTATGTTTTCTTTCAAATGCCTGTTTATAGATCAATTATTTAAAAAAAAAAGGAAAGGAAAAGGTACTCCAGTTATACGGATCAATATCCAACAAATCATTGACAGAAGGGAATCCCCATAAGGCACAATTAAATTCTGCAGCAGGCAAATTCCATGCACACCAGCTTTCTGACCACTGTCAAATGGGATATTCTGGGGGATAGGCTGACTAAATGTAGAAAAATAATAATTCATAACTGATTACTGGAACAATAGCTACAATCCTTGATTAGGATCCTCCCATTATCTTTGGATTATAGCAATTTGGTGTAGAGCAAACTGACTCCTTTTTCACCAAGAATTGCGGCCCTAGTCCACGTGCATTGCTATATCCCCAAATGAATTTGTGGCATAAACATGAAATGCTGCAAATGGAGCTGGTATTTTGCTCTGGGATGGTTGCTGCAGGTGGATTTATGTGCATGAGGTGAACAAGGCACCCCCTGCACTGAAGCAGGTGCCCAGATTTTCAGGAATGCTGCTGAGGCTTACCCTGCCCTGCTCTCAGGGGAGGTACCGCTGGGACCCCATGCTGCCTGCATCCCTTTGTTCCTGAACAAAGGAGCCTCAAGGTAAAAACAGCACAGCTCCTTGCTCTGTTATCAGCATTGATTACAAAATCAGTTCGTGCTACTGAGCAACTGCTCTATAAATTGCTTTCACTGAGGTGCCTCCTGTTTATCATCCCCCTGCACTATTCACTCATTTCCTACGGCATTTGGAAAGGCCGTGCTCAGTACCCTCAACACATCTCGATTTCTTTCAGTTTCCCAGGCTGGTGCATTTCCTTAGAGCCTTGCTGATGCCCCCTGATAAGCCTGCTCTTTAAAAAACTAGACATCAGTGATCACTACATGCCCCGTGGAATGTGTTGGATCTGTGGAGCAGCACCCTGCTCATGTGCCCCGTCCTTCCCAGCTTCACTTCAGTGCCAGCAGTGCAGCCACACTTTCATTCTTTTACAGAGCTGTCTTCTTTCTGTTTCTGCTAACTAGACATCAGTGCATTGCTTTCCCATTCAAGGTTAACTCCACAGAGCCAAATTTCATCTTGGATTCTGTTGCTCTTTGGAATTCTGCACCACAGAAATGAAACACTCTGTTACAGTCACTGCTAGCTCAACGTTACCCAGTATTGTAGAGCAGAGCTTTGTCATCATTCCTCCTAGAGCCTAAAATGATGTCTGAAAGCTCGGTGCATGTCCACTTCAGACAACACTTTGCTCATCATAGCCTGAAGAGCATCTCCCTCTCCTTGTTCAGTGGCTACCTGGCAAAACTGAATTTCTTTCTATCCTCTTAGGAAGATAATCTTTTACCTTCCTATTACAAACTGTGTGATTCAGACAACGAGAGGAAGATCTCACCACTGTTTATACTGACAATGTTTTCTGCCTCCTTGGGAAAACCTGATCTTCCTAATTAACAAGATGTTGTCGGTGCTGCATGGAAACATGGGAACCGGTGAAAATTTTTATAGAACTGGCTGTTACACACTTAGGAATATCAAGTGCTTTTCAAGATAATGGCATCTGGCACCAGAACCTGGAACACAAATTATACTTGGTAATAGAGGAGGTAAGGATAAAATAAAATCAACATTGTACTGTGAACAAAAAGAAATTGGAGCATTCAATTTTTTTAAAAAATTTAGTAGAATACCAGAGATTATTTGAGCATGAATTTCACTGACATATTTACTATCACTTTTTAGGTGGAGAAAATCTGATCTTATGCAAATTCATCTGTTTCCAAGCATTTCCACGTATTCAGTTATTGTAAAATGGAAGAAAAGAATATATAGATAAGATTAATCAAGCCATGAGCTTACCATAAAATGCTGGATATATTCATATGTGGAATATATATGCAAGAGTTTCAAAATACTGAAAGATGCCTAAGGAGATTAAATGTTCATCTCATTTCTACTGGATCAAAGTCAATCTTGGCTTGATTTGAATTAGTGGAAAAATTCCCAGGCTTTCACCTTGCAAGTGCATCCGGTAGGTTCTTGTAATGGCCAAAATATATTTGTAAGCCAATAAATCAGCTAGTAATAAATTGCCATGCTAATTAATCAGCAAGAAGGATGCTTTACCCTATTTAATGCAAACACTGGACAAAATTTGCAGTATTTTAGTTCATGTGCCATAGGTAGAAGTGAGGTGTAGCCTGGAGTGTGTCTTGCTCCACCTCCTCAGCAGGGGCACTGAGGGACAGAACTATGTTTGGATGGGATCAAGCACTTGTAATCAGAGTTATCCTGATCCTTTGAGCTGTCCATATCATCTGAAACCTCCGGTGATGTTCATTCTGTGATGATTTTCACACTGTCCATGATGAGTTAGTGAGAGATAGTGATAAAATTAAGCCAGTTTTATCAGTCTTGCAGAAACAGATACATTAAATTTATTTATGGCCAGTGAAGACAGGCAAAAGCCCGTCATTGAAGATCACAGAAGCATAGCACCACTAAGGTAGGAAAAACCTCTAAGATCTTTGAGTTCAACCATCAGCCCAGCACCACCACGTACACCATTAAATAATGTCCTCAAGTGCCACATCCACACTCCTTTTGAATGATTCCAGGGATGGTGATTTCACCACCTCCCTGGGCAGCCTGTTCCAATGCCTGACTACCCTTTCAGGGAAGAAATGGTTGCTATTATCAAATCTAAACCTCCCCTGGCACTACTGGAGGCCATTTGGGAAACCCTGGGCCTGATAAAAGCCTCTCATCAGTCTTCAGGGTACATCTTCTGTGTTCATAGCAGCGATGGTGAAGGCACATTTTGGATTTGGGCAGGAGTTGGAAGTGGAGAGGAAAGGAGTTGGCTGCTGTCACAGCAGTTTCAGCTGGGTAATGTCTCTCCTACAGCCAGAGACTGCAGTAGCATGTGTTTACCCAGAGAACTCTTCAATAATGTATGGTGGGCTGAGGAGCACATCATAATTCTGTCAGGATGGAAAGAGCAGCAGAGCGGGGCTGCTTTAACATCCAAATTGGCTCAGGAACCTCTGCTGCGAGGGCTTCCCAGTGTGGCATCACTGTCACAGCAATCCTTCCATTTTGTACCCATTAACACTCCCCAAGAAGGAATAAAAGATGATAAAAAGCTGAATCTTCATAAAAATGGAACACAATTCATCTGCAGCAGTTCAGAAAACACCATAATAATAGAATGGAAACTGCGAGAATGAAAAAATCTGCTTTTTCCAGACCAGCTGTAGCTATCCCTGGCTGCAGTTTGGCCGCTCTGGCTGGCTTGGTAAGGCAGGGACACAGTGTGTGCTCTGTCACTGCAGAGAAAAATGTCCACCCTGGCCAGCACAGGCAGTGCCACTCGCCAGCCAGGAACTGAAAAATTCCATCTCAGGTACAAACTTCCTTTTTAAATAATGTATTCTGCGTCCCAGGGATCAGATTAAAAGTAAAGGATGCGATTAAAGGATTTCCTCTGCGTTTTCTCTTTTTGCTGTTTCTCAATGCAGAAACTACCATTGAAAAAATCCCTCAGGGACAGAGAAGAAAGAAATGTCTAAATATTAGAATACATGTTCTCCTTGACTTATTTTTTTGGTCATAAAACCATGGCAGCATATAACTCACTTCTATCACTCTGTTTGTCAAGTGCCAAGCATACTGGAGCTACTGAGGTGCAACTGGTGGCTAGCAAGGATTTTTTTTTCCCAGCTATATATTTATTAATGTATTTATTTATGACAAGGAAACATATTCATGCCTGCAAATTTTACAATTTTAAAACTGAAAATGATGTTGGTTCCACAGAGGCAATGAACTGTCTTCATTCTGCAATTTGAAACTTGAAGAAGCTTCCTGTGATTTCTTTCACTTCTGTCTTCTCATTTTTGGTCACAATGTGTGTCCATGGGTGCATGTTGCAGAGAGGGAGGGGTTCAGGGAGAGAATTCTTGATGGGAGGGGAGAGAAAGAGTGGCAAAAGGAGTTAGAACAAATATGGGCCCAAAATATCAGGATATTAGGCAAGTGCAGGATATGGCCCTAGGAACATGGGTGTGGTCTCCCCTGTAACACTTAATAATTATTGATAAAACTGAAGGATATGAGATGTTTCACTTGGTTTGCAAGTCCTTCAGACTCTGCTTTTAAGATTCAAAATAAAGAGCTCTAGGGTAGAGACTGTCTGCGTCAGTATATTGGAGGCACTTGTCTGTACAACACTTGTAATTCAGATGGAGGTTGGGGGTTTTTTTGTAACAGCTTTATTTTGTGCTTGTAAATTTTAAGGAATTTGAGAGGTATAGGATGATTAGATTTCAAAAGATTGTTTGCATGTAAACCTAAATATAAATATTTAGAAGTGAAAGTGCACCACAGTATTCTGCATTACAGTCAGTGCTGAAAAATATTCCTATGGCTCTGCTCCCATGAGTGCTGATATTTGCTAAGATAGCCTGATCACACATCTACCAGAGGAGAGCAGAGACCTCAAAGGGAATCTCTGGCACTCATATTAACACCTTCAGAAACATAACCCTCTTCTACCCACAGACGTAGGGAGATTTGCTGAATCTCTTGACTCCTTTTGGAGAAGGATAACAGATTCCTGATTTGTTGTTTTTTGGGGGGGGGGGGTTTCCCTTAGACTGTAACAGTGAGTTAAATAGATTTTTGTTTGCAGATGCCAATGACTTCTAAACAATGCCACCATTGTGAAGGCCTGCCCTCCACACCGCAGTGCCTGGAGTGGCTTTCCTTTGGAGGAAACCGCTCCCAATTATCTGTCCCCCTAATGAGCATTCCTTATTTCTCAGAAGCTGTAACCTAGAGGCCGAGGTTGTATTGTTATGACAGCACAACTGTGTATTGATGTCAAGCTTGTAGGTCCCTTATCAGTTGTCCGCCCCGGCGCATTCAGTCTAGGACAAACATCGTTGAGGCGACTCCATTTACAAGAAGTCCCTGTAGTGCTCAGAAATCCCAGATGCTATCAGGGAGTATTGATGGCCAGGGGTATAGCGTGACAAAGTGAAACCTCATAGCCCCTGTGCCTCTGTAGGGCCGAGGCCTGAGCTCCCCTTCGTGCCGGCCATGGCTGAAAGCGCGGCGCCCAGGCCTTTACCTGGGCTAAAATTTCCCTGTTTTGGTTCATTCCCGAACTAAATTAACTCTTCTCTTGAAAGATGAGCTTTCAGCTCTACACTGTGCTTGGCTGCCATGGCAAAGACGGGTTCTCTGGGGTCTTTAAGGGCCCTTTCCAACCCCAAAGCATCCTGTGATGCTGTGGCCAAGGCCCATTCAGCCAGGCCTCATTGGGAGCCATCCTGTATCCAGCACACAGATGCAACTCTACAGATATGACTGTGTTGAGTACCATGCTGAAAGTACATTTTTGCATTTCCCCAGAATATTTTCTCATCAGTAAGAAAAAGAGGTTAAAGCTCCCAGGGCATTTTGTGAAATGATGTTGCAAAATTGTATTTGTTCGGTCCTCTTTTTTTTTTTTTTTAATATTTTGACTTAATGGACTTTATGGTATAAATCCCTTTAAATATAGCATAAAAGTACATTTCAAAATGAAAAGTGACTTTGAAAGAGAATTTCTGAATCATCTGAAGCCATCTGAAAAAAATGACTTGTGACATCTTGAAAAGAAGGTATTTCTACTTTTTTATTCTAAATATAGGACTGTTGTAGCTAATAGTTTCAGGTAGGAAGAAACCTTGACTCTGAATGACATCAAGGTATCCTCTGTTGCTGACAGAGGACTAAAATATTTATTCCTCACTGCCTTCAGCTGCATGAATTTACATACATCATATGCTGGGTTTATAAGACTGATAAAAATGATGTATGAGGGTCACATTACATTTTGAAAAGGCTGCATGTGGAGGGGAAAAAAAAGCTCATAGAAGGAGAAGGAGACAAAAAGGAAGTCATTATCTGTGAATACAGTCCTAGATTTGGCAAACAAAGCTCAGCCCAGAAAAAACATGCACTGCTGCCTATACAGAAGCATGTGGCTTAATGGGGCTCATGTGGGCATTAGGCTGGCTTGGCAAGGAACGCCGCCAGAAGACTGAAACTGGAGCAAAACAGGAGGCAGATATAAATCAACTTCAAAAGTGGAGTTGAAAGAAATACTAAAGAAAGGAGTGTTTGTTATATACAGAATTTAAACCTAGCACCGGGGAAGTGGTCCCTTTTATCGCTGGTACATGTCACTCTACACTCACGAGTGTTTCAGAAGGCTCGGAAAACCCCAGAATCGCACGTAAACGTCAAATATTCCATCCCAAGTGAGGAACAAAAACCGTGAAGAATTAACTTAGTTTGCTACCAGATATTCATTCAGTTATTACACAGGTTTTCCTCTCGATGGCGGCTGGGCTGGGATGTGCCAGCTGGAGTACTTGAACTGGCACACAGTGGGGATGTCCATCCACTCCCACCGCACCGAGCTGTCCCCACGAGTTCCCTGAGGGACAGCCTGGAGCCAGTGGCTCTCTGAGAACTCCCTCAGCGGGGCCCTGGCTCTGACTGTCTGCATCTGCGAGCATCTGTGTGGGTGTGAGAAGGAACACGCGGGGTTCCCGATGCTGTGAGGCGGGATGCTGTCCATCCAGCGCTCCCCTGACAATTTCTGGGCTGAGAACAATAGTGCTTTATGCGTGCAGGGCCTGACACAGGACACGGGGAGAGGCAGCCAGGAGGAGAGCAGCTGCAGCTCCTGCTGTCCAGCCCAATTCCACCCTCTCTGTTCTGCAGCCCGGCGCAGGCAAATGGAGCCCCCAAGCCACCCCCAGAACTGGGTGGGCTTTGCTTGTGCCCCTCACCTGTGAAAGACAGGCTGCTGTGCTCCATGGATTGGCATTCACTGCATCCCGTTTTCTCCCTGGTACCTTGTGCTATTGGGATGGCAGCAGAGGGAGGTGATTTGGGAGGACAGGAGACTCCTGCAGCGTTTTAGCACTGTGCCCTATTGCCTCTGCTTTGCTGGCTATAACCGGCAAGTGACAGCTGCATTTAAATGTAAATCAATAGGGCTTTTCTTTAAGATAGTCACAGCTGGCAGGTTTTTCTCCTCTAGGCTTTTTCTGGCATTAAAAAAAGATGTGTCACTACCTGAGAACTAATGAGTGCCTGCAGTCCCGTCTCTCCAGGAGGAAGAGGACAAGAGGACGTGCTAAAGGGACACGTCCCAGGAAAACCCTCCTGAAGGTCTCATTTTCCTTCCAGACACACGACTCCAGTGGAAATTCACGCTAAACGTGAAGATTCAACTTCTCTAGTTCTTTTATGTGAGTTTTGGCTGCCCTGAAAACCTTGGGAACTGCAATCAAAGATGTTGCAAAATCTGTCTGTGCCTCCCTGCCTCAATGGAAGCGTGCAAGAAGGAACACGACAGCCTGCCCTCATGGCTGCAGCGCTGCCTGGCAGGTGCAGACTTGCCATCTCCATCTCCCGGGTTCTTGTGTGGCTCAGGCTCCAGACTGAGGAGTTTCTGCTTCTCTGCTGAGAAGTGTAACAGCTACCACAGGAGCTGGGGAAAGCGGCTTGTGTGGAAAGATGCTTGATGACTCATTTTTTTGGGGAGTATTACCTAGCTAGCCTGCGTTTCACAGCCCTGAGCATCTCTGGAATTGACTCCTCTGGCCATGGTTCCTGAAGGTCCCTCTGAGGCTGCTCTGGCTGGACTCTGAGGTGGGGCATGGCTGAACCTGTCTCTCTGGTTTGAAACAAGGGATGACAGGGCAAGGTACAGGAAATACAGCAAGTTCAGACATAGATGGCAAAGAATAAATAAACAGGGAGGTGTGAAATCTGTCTCAGTCTGAAAAAAAATCTCAAAGAGTACCCCTCATAAATGTGGTGGTAAACCCACATTTATTCAGGTGTCACTTAGCTGTCACCATTTCACTCCTTCTTACATAAAATCCTTCTTCTTTCTCTTTCNAAGTTTTTTTTTTTTTTTTTTTTTTTTTTTCTAATCAGGAAGGAGCAAATCCCAGGAAGTCCAGCAGAGCATGTGAACATCAAAGAATCCAAGAGAGCCAGGCCAGCCAAATCCCAGTACTGTGGAGGCGAGCCCAAGCTGCCTAGCAGGACACAGTGGAACCAAGAAAACCTCATGTTATTTTCAACATCTGCATAATCCAGTAAGACAATGAATTATTTGTCACCTAGTTGCAGAGAGATGATTTGAAGGTTGAGGTCTGCGAAGTTGCTGGCAAGCTTACAGCTTTCCAATTTTCTTTTTCTTTTTAAGGATGTGGCTTCAAATATTGAAGGAACATGTGAAAAACAAAAGCATCTGAATAAATACAGCTCTTATTTTTCTTATTTTAATACAACTGTTCTATTTTGCAACTCATAGACAAAGCATCAATTATTTGTTGTCAGTGTAATGTTTAGTTGAATTGCAGTAGATTTTATTATTTCCAGGTTAAGGATATTCTTTTCTTTGCCTATCAACAAACACCTCTCTAATTGCAACAGAAGCTATGGGTCTTGTATTCATGCTGCAGAAGACAAGATAATGAAGAAGTCATTATCAGAAATTATGATTTTTGTAGCTACAGCTATTCACTCATAATTAAGTTCACCACTTTCCATAGTTCCCCCAGAGAAGCAAAATCAACTGTTGTAGGCCTGAGAAAGAAGGAAGGGAAAAAAATCAGAGTAAGACTGATCTACAAAGATGAGTAACATAGAAAAATAAATACTGCCAGTGTATATTATAGAGCCAGAAGTTTTGATGTGGTGGTGATGATGAATTTCCTAAGTGCTTTAGCTGAGGTCAAAGGTAGGACAGAA
This sequence comes from Cyanoderma ruficeps, assembly GCA_008694505.1. Classification (NCBI taxonomy): domain Eukaryota; kingdom Metazoa; phylum Chordata; class Aves; order Passeriformes; family Timaliidae; genus Cyanoderma; species Cyanoderma ruficeps. Next base: position 2,090,942 of record VZDJ01000030.1, on the reverse strand, counting down.
GATATTAAGTCAGCACAAAAAAGTGAGCTCTCAAGTGATCTGCCCCACTCTGCGGCTTCGTGTGCATTAGTTGGTTTAGAAGGTGACAGAGAAGTCAAAATCCATGACTATAGTAATAGTCAAAGTAGTAAAGACGCCACCAGCAACAATTTCACCAGCAGCACTGTAATTTCAGAGCATTCATTTTCCCCAGGTATTCTGACAACTTGTTTTGAGATCATTAAGAGGTAAAGCTGAGGTTATCTGTGGTAATGAATTAATCAGAGGAAAAAAGTAAATATAATAAACCCAATAGACTGGAACAGCAAAGCTGTCTTAGCGAGAAAGAGGGCAGCAGCTGTGAAGGCAAAAAGTGTTCATTTCCCTTTGGTTTAAATTGACTTCTTTTTTTTCCTGTTAAGAAGTAGAATATGATCCTGTTTTTCTGTGTCCTCATAAAGATTCCAGAATAATTAGGACTGTGAAAAGGAGACCTGTCAATCTTGAGATAATTTCTGTTTCAAATAACTGCAGTATGAAATTGATGAGCATAAAAAACAATGACTGTCACCCAGAATGAAGGTGAGAGCAATTCTGGTGCTCTTCAACAGCACTGGGTTAAAAATGACACTCAGGGCGAGCCATGCAGATGCTTCCTCCTCATCTTCCCCTCTCCATCAGATCCAGAAACGTCCACCTGCATTCCTGCTTTTACGACTGCTATTTCCCCAATAGACACACTCCTTATTCCTGTTGCTGACATGCCTCACTTGTGGATATTTTTATTAACATCAGGGCAAACATAGGTCAAACACCTATCAGTCCAAAACCAGCTTTAACGTTGATTTTTTGTTGAGGCAGTTGCATCTATTCAGTTATTCTTGTGCACTTCCCAAAGATTAGCAGGACATCTTAGTGTCTGCCAGCTGTATTTTCAGCTGTTGTGAAGACCAGCGGGTTTATGAATGGAAAACATTAATAAAACAGGTTGGGTTGACCTCATTCAGAAGCCAGAATGGGCCCTCACTGTCTCTGCTGCTTGATTTGTTGCACACTCAGTCATAAGCTCCAGTCCGAGTCCTTGGATGACTCCAAACGCAGCGGCTCGTGTTTGATAAATTTGGATATATCAAACGTGACACGACTAAATGAGACAATGAGACAGCTGCATCTGCATGGATGGAAAACTGTGGTGCTGACCATGCTGAAAGGCACAGGAGGGATCAGCGCACAGTGGGCTTCAGGGCTGCCACAGCCACACCAGAGAGGGGATACACGGCTTTGATGAGCTGCCAGCAGCTGAGTGGGGCATTCTCCGTCCAGCAGACGTGGGAGCTGGCATCTCGCATCATCCTGGTGCCATTCCAGGTTCTGACTACTGGCCTGCTGCTGCTTAACCCTGCTGTTTATTATGTGGCACAAACAGAAGCCAGGAGTGTAAATCGAGAGGGTGGCGTAAGGACGAGACATGAGTGGAAGCAAATATTCTTCAAAAGGCTCTTAGACGTTGCTAGATTTATTAACTTACTCCTTAAGTTTTCCTGCCAGAATAATATTTGGCTAAAAAGGATTGTCCTTTAAGTTGCTGAATGAATACAGCATGGCAATATCAGTTTTGAAAAGACTTTTGAAGAGCAGCCCACTAGTTTTTCAGTTGTGCAGCCATGGCTTCCTTGTTTATTTTCTGCCGCCGGGCTCCACTTCATCTGTTTGGTTTGGGTCGTTCAATTTTATGCCATAATAATTAGTCCTGCTTGCCAACAAAACACATTATTAGGAGGAAGTGGGATCAAAAGGATGATGTGGAATTAGTAGCCCGGAGAACGGCATCGTCTTCCTTGCAGAGGCAATAGCAGAGCCTGATCACATCTCCCGTATTGACCACTGTGCCCACATCTGATTTCTCTGCTTAACTTTTCACAGAAGACACCTCAGAGAGAGTGAGCAATGCCTGAAATGGGCCCCAGCTTCAGCTGGAGTTTTCTGGATGTCTTCACTCTTAATGCCACCCCAAGAGCATCCTTGTCCCAATTTTAAAGGTGGACAGCAGAGTCTCGGCTCAGAAGTCACGCAAAGGCAGGACTAGAAGTTCTGAAGTACAAAGAATAATAAATTAAATTATACAGCTTCTTGGCCCAGAAGCTGTTAATTAAGACAAGGCTATGCAGCCTGTTTAGCAACTTTAGGTATGTGGGAAATAAATCACATGGAACAAGATGATTAAGGTTGAAGGAGCTCAGCAATCTGGAAGAGTAGAGGAAATAATCAGACCTGTACTGAAGGTATGTGCTCTTGAAAGTAAAAGGAAATAACAAAAAGGCTCTTCTGGTGATTCTTAAAGGATATTTTTAAGATTTCAATTAAACAAGATAAAAAAAGAAGAAAAAAGCCACAAACAAGAAAAGCCATTGTAGCCTTAAAAAAAAAATGAGGAAAGCCCATAGAATTGCTGCAATTCGAGGTAAAGTGCAATGACAGGAGCCTTAAATTCTCTAGAAACCACTAAAATTCTTTCAGTATGATCTAGGAAGGAGAAAATTTCCTTTACAAGTGGAACAAAGATTCATTTCCTGAAGGAAGGAGACCTTATAACACGCAAGGAGAATTTGAGTGGCTTCAAGGAAGAGAAATCATGCATTTCTGCTTGTGATAATAAAGTTGAGCAGCATACTGAGTAGCAGCCAACGCTTTTCATGAGGTTAAAACATTTTTGCAATGTCATTCTGTCTCAGAATTAATTTGGAAGCAACACATTATTTGTGCAATTGTTCAGTTTTTCAAAGTATTATTAAAATAGTGAAAAAAAATTGGTCATGTGTTAGATATATCTATATATATATGAACAAAAGAATGAGATGTAAAGAAAGGTAACATTTTAACTTTTGCCAAGTACTGCCAGCAAAAATAGAGGATCCTTGAGACTCTAATTATCCTTGTTCTTCTAAATTTCAAATCATTTTGATACAGATGCAGAATGGCGAACAACTTGTGACACTACATTTAAAAAGAAGGTCTAACAAAAATAAACCAGCAGAGCCAGATAAACCTTAAGTTACCTGTAGGAGTGTTGGGGGTTGCAAAATTTGACCTGCCCAGGCTGGTGGCTGTAGGTGTCCTCCCTCCAGGCTGCTCCTCCAGAGCCTGTGTGGGCTGTAGTCAGTGGGAGCCTCACACGTGGCAGAGCACCATGGACATCTGTGATTTCATGATGTGATTTTATGATTGAAAACATGGATGTCTCAGCCTTTACTTTAATGCCATATTTTGGCTTTACGGAAAGCACTTAATAGCACAAATTTAATGCCTCATTTTTTTTTTTTTGGTTAAAAATAATACATAATTAGGTGGTGGCCTCAAATTTTCCTTCCAATCTCCTTTTGGACATATTTAACCCCTATTTTCCCATTCGCTGACTGGTTTAGTGTACATAATAGGAGTTGGCAGATTTTTGACTGACATTTTCCAACTGAATTCAGTCTTTCACAGCAGGAAGAGTGTTGGTACTTTTGGAACAGGCGAAGGACAGCAGGTAAGGTGCAGGGACTGCCAACAGAAGGGTTTTCTGCCAGACAGAGCAGAGAATAGGAGGAAAATGAAGAGAATCATGTTTGCTAGCATGATCCTTCTGCTTCCAGCAGTGGAGAAACTGGGCCACTGTCTTCCAACCTTCACAAGGTCAGTGCCAGCAGCCAGCAGGGTGGCCAAGAGACTGATCTCCTTCACCCTCATCCCACCCAGCATCTGGTTTCCTCAGCATCTGCAACCAGTGAATCATTAAGATCTGAAAAGCCCTCTAAGACCATCCAGCAGCCCAGAAGTTTTTTGCCCACAAATTCTGCAGCAGCAGAGCACAGGCAGAGACTCCAAGAGCTTGGAGCTTTCCCAGTTTGCTACAGCGAGTATCCATAGATGGCATGGGTTAGTTTTTATACTCCTTGGGTACAATGCAATGAGATATTACTCACTTGGTAGATATCATCTGGGGCTACAGTAAAATCTGTCACCTCCTGTAGATTCACATGCTTGCAAGGTGACTGGTTTGCTTCCCTCCTGGAGACTGCTGCTTCATCCAAGGTCACTGCAGCTCCCTCAAAACATCTCCTCTGCCTATTTAATGATACCATTTTTTACCCTCTTTTCAGAAAGGAGTCGCTTCATTGTGGCTCTTTCGCTTCACAGGGAAATTACACTTCCATAATGGATGAGTCCCAAGATAAGAAGCACAGAGAGTTTTGACCATAAATTCAGGCAGATAGGCTAATCTCAACTCAGAAGAACCTTTAGCATTTTTCAGTGGTTCTGGCAGAAGAATTCCTCAGATGCAAAAAGCTACCTAGTAACACTAACTTTCTGTTATGACTTTCTTTAATGGAAAGCTGTAGCAAAGGGCTATTCTAACCTCTACATATTTGTATCTATTTATTTAGAGATGAACTCTAAATAGAAGAGAAACTGCAAATCAAGAACAAACTCATATGATACTAACCCATACACACACTACTGAATTGAATGATGACAAATATTTAGTTTGAAAATGATTCCTTCTTAAAATTGATGCATTGGGGGATAGAAATTCCAACACGCTGCCTCTGCTGTCCAGAATTCAGGTTGGGTAATGAGCACCAAAGTGTCTTCACTGACAGTTTTCCTGAAAAGTTTTATGCTGTTAGAGTATTGTGATAGCTTGTCCAGATTTCTCCAGAGACCTAATGGCATATAGAAAACAAAGCCAGCAGGTAAAGGAAGCCACTCGAGGTAGCGTGAAGTTTGTGTGGTGTTTTCTTCAGAAAATAAGTATCTTTGCAAACAAAGGGAGTAAAATAAACATACAACTTCCAGGCAGTTGAGATTGCTTTGTGGAGCCTAAAAAAGCTTGCTTGAGGGAAGCACCTTCTGCTGCAGACAAAAGAGTTAATTCATCAAAGCTATGGGAAGAACTCTCTCTCCCCCAAAGAAAAGATCTAATGACCCCTATAAAGGGAGCCATATTGTGATGCTGTAACCTGATTAGAGGGAAAGAGGATCTTTGTGTCTTTTAGCCTCACAGGAAAACAAGGTGTTCTGCAATAAATAGGAAACCTTTTTTCTAAAGCTTTATGGTCTTCAGTGTATGTCACAAAGTACCCTATATACTACTCACCTCAAAAATCCACCATTAAAGTGAAGTGATTCCCCTCTTTTCAGAAGTCAGGCTGGCTGGAAGAGCGGGGCTAGGAAGGAGAAAGGCAAGAGGCAGCTGCTTTGAAGCAAGCAAATGCGATACTCTCATTTTAGAATAATTGCTGTAGGTTTGAGGCATAAGGAGATAGGAACGTACCTTGCAGCAGGGTGAGTGCCTTCAGGTCAGCCCACAAAAAGCCCTTTTGTGAGCACACAGGGGCAGGGAGGACTGCTCTGAGTGACTGAGATGGGTCCCTTACTTTACAGAGATGACTGAAAGTAAATATGCAACCGAGCAGAATAAAGGAGGAAATAAAGGAGGTGACCTAGGCTTGCCATTCTTATAAATATAAAAATAATCATAGAATGGTTTGGGTTGGAAAGAACTTTGAAGAGCATTTACTTCCAACCCCTCTGCCCTAGTCAGGGGCACCTTCACCAGACCAAGTTGCTCAGAGCTCCATCCAACCTGGCCTTGAACACTTCCAGGAATGGAGCAGCCAAAATTTCTCTGGGCAGTCTGTGCCAGGGCCTAACCATGCTCACAGTAAAGAATTTTCCCCTAGTATCTAATCTAAACCTGCTCACTTTCAGCAAAGGCAAGGGCCATTCAGTGGACAGGGGGTTTCTGTTTGCCATGTCTTAAGGAAAACACATGTTCACTTAGTAAATGGTGGGACTTGCCCTGAGACATTTTGAGAAGTTTAGCATGAATTTAAAAAAGGGAATTTTTAAAATAAAAAGAAAAATAAAAAGAAAAATCAAAATTTTAGGAAAAAACAAAAATACATCCCCCTACCTAAGAAAATAGGTACAGGAGGGAGCTGTTGTATTGAGGAGTACATACCTAGGGAAAAAATTGTCCTTTGGGAGAGCAGTTCAAGCAAGCAGCCTCTGTGATGCACGATTCTTAACTTCCTCCTCTAATGCAGTTCCTACCAACCACTTTTGAAGAAAATTAGAGCTGATGGACTATTATGTTTAGCCTGTATGACTCCTGGGAGCCAATTTGTGTTATACTATCCAAACTCCTTTACAATTACGGACGGCAGCGATGCTGTACCTGGTGGCTGCCTGTTGTTTAAATGGAGGCGGGTGAGATCTGTTAGAGATCTGCTTTGATTTCATACAGAGGCGGTATATTTGCCTGAAATAAAAGAATTCCCGATATTCCTCCTTTTTCAATTGCTTTATGGTTAAAAGGGAAATCAAGAGGCTGTATGGAAAGAGCTGAAAATCTGGGACAACGCTCAGCTAAGCCGTGGTTTGCAGGGACTCACACAGCAGAATGAGCATTTGAACACCAATGCTGGGCTAAGCAGGTGACTTTGAGAGGGGGGAGACGGAGCAGGAGCCAGGGCCAGGTGTTGGAGGGACCTCGATGCTCTTCCTTTGTAGGTGACTTGAGAGTGAGAAACCTTGGAGGACACCTTGAGCTTGTGGCTGGAGTTCTTAAAAATGCAAGTTATCCCTAAAAATGCTTTTTTTCCAAGCACTGCCTAAGGGTTCCATATGAAGCAGGATAAACAGGGGAAGGTTTGCAAACACTGTGAATCCCTGCTGCTTGCTGGCAGAACCCAGCTCTGTGCACAGAGCCAGGTCAGGGAGCCCTGGGACGAGAAAGGCTGATGCACAATTCCTCATGGACGTTTCCATTTGGAAACTCACTTTGGATTTGGCAGCAGAAGAATGCCCTTTAGGTCAATTAGGCCTTCCCTTAGTGATGAACAAAGCAGAAATGCATTATATTCCTTTTCTGGTGACATTTCTAGCAGGAAAGTGGTCGTTCAGAGGGCTGGCTTGTTCAGTGGTAGGACAGGATGACCCTGCCTGAATTTGTAGAGATGAATATCTTTCTACCACCTAGATATCTCAGCTAGCAAACCTATTTCCAGCTGGTGAGAGGGAAGTGGAAGGAATAAGGTTTGGGTAACAGGTAGGTTCTGCTGGTTTTTGAGTTCTTGAAATGGTGTAATAACTATGTGATTCACCGGGGTGATTAAAGGGGTTTGCTGGAAGGAGATGCCTGCCATGAATATTTGTCTCTGATAATCCTTTTTTACAGGCCCCACTAAGCCTCTGGATATGACTATAAACACAAATACTAAAGTTATGTATTATCTACTTACACTGCATGAGATTTCTCAAATATTCCAGCATGCTCATACACTTGCTATAAATAAATAATATTAAAAAAGCCCTCAAACTCATGCCATCCTCATTCGATCCCTCCAAAGCACGTTCAGGGGAAGCAGATAGCAAGCAGTAAGGGAATTTGGGGTAATACCAGAAGGGAATAACTTGAAGAAAATGAGGTCATTGAACAGTACCTAGTAAAATGGATGTTGGTTGTTTTGCGAGTGTTCTCCACAGATAATGAACAAAGAAATTTTGACACAAAGCTAATTACAAAAAACAGGACTGCACTCTAATGGCTAATTACTACCTGTGTAGGCTGACAAATGGCAAAGCCTCCCAGTTTCACTATTAATAAGCAGCATCCAAGATCCTGAATTATGATAGCAGCTCGAGAATGAAGCACATGCAAATCCCTTATCACTTTGAGAAACCCTCTCTGCACCCAGATTTAGCTGGTTAATTTTGCCCTTGTGCCTAATCTACCCACTCATCCCCACGTCAACAGGCAGCTCATTAATCACATCTCCTGCTTTGTTTTCTTCTCATTTGATATCACAGCAGGGCATTTTTCTCAGCAAAATAATCTGAGTAAACAAGAATATTTCCTGGGCTGGAAATCTCTGCCCTTGGAAGGAGCTTCTGTCAAGAACGTCAGATGTAAAGCAAACCCAAAAAAAAGGGGGTGGGAATTGGAGGAGCATGGCACCTCCTGCTCATGTGGAAGTGCCTTTGGTTGGGAATGCAGGAGTTACAAAATGCTCGCCATAAATACCCATAAATATTTATTCCACAGCTAAGGTAAGGATCACTGTGGTTTGGGCTGCGATCCGACACGTTCGGGGTCACCACTTGTCGCTAGCCAAGGCTGGGTGCGTCCCACTTTAGGGACAGAAAGAGAGCAGGCAGACACAGCAGCAGTGGGGAACAAAACTCTTCCACTTTATTTACAATTTAACTACTTTATACATTTGTCCAGAGGTCCAGAGATTGGCTACAGAGATCGCCACCCCTTAACCTGTATGGTGGACATCACCATCAATCAATTCTTCTCCAACAGGAGAAGTATGTAAGCATTCTAAGAATAAACATTGTTTACAGAAGAAGGCTACGTGAGAACAGAGACAGAAGGCAGAAACTCAGGGTAACAGATCACTTTCCTGAAATATATTGTTGGGCACGGGAATGTAAAACCAATAAAGCACTTACTCTTAAGGAAAGATAATATTTGCCATTTTAGGCTCTGCATGTCTTCTCAGCAGTCAAAGGGGCAGGAGGATCAGCTGCCCTCACTGTCGTGTTGCCTTAAGAAATCCTTGGTAATACTACAAATGTATGAACCACAGCAAAAAGCACAAACTGCTGCCAGCACCATCAGGATCGTCTCTTTTCCTCTGTGAATAGTTCCTTACCTGCTCTCTCATCTGTTCCTTCTGCTTACCAGACACAATCAACAAGTACACACCATCCACAGTGAAACTGAGGGCATGAAGCACAAGGCATAAACCCACCTGCATTAATCCACTCTGCTTCAGGCACACAAGTGCCTCAACCAAAAAGTGACAATCCCACCCCAGCTGGTTCACTGAAGGTCATTGCCACATCCTTCAAGGGCTGGGACTGGTGTATCAGCTACTTGGTACCTCTGGAAACTGTCAGCTGGCAGAAAGGGCAGCTCCTATCAGGCACCTCTGACATGCAGCAACAATCCTAATCTAACAGCTCATGGCTGCATTTTGGATTAAATCGTGAGAAACGTTTCTCCCCCTGCTCAGGCAATGCAACTATTGTAAGTGGCCTTTAAAGCTCTGTAAATGGGCATCACAGCCCTTCTCAGTGGTAGAAACCAACATTTTCCTCCCTAGTTTAGGAATTCCCTGTGGCCAGTATAGCTTTTAGACCCAGGGAGATTTTTTTTTTTCTCTGAGCAGCATTAGCTGCTTTAAATCCCACTTTTGCTCTAGCTTGCAAAAACCTGATGTTGTTAAATAAGAGAGAAATGTTGGGCAGTGAAAGGTTGCACTCATAATTTCTGAGTAATTAAACTGGCATGGTGGAGAACTGAAGCACAAGGCAGGTGAGGGATAATTCTAACTCTGAACCATTACCAAAACCTATTTTCCACAGCAGCAGGAAGTCAATGATGTAAGTGGAATTTCCTACAGCCTAAGAAACATGATAATGTATGTTGGCATGTGAATATCTGGAATTGCCTCAACAGCAAACAAGAACCTTGTTAGGTTTAGCCATGGATTTATAAGTAGGATTCTCATCCTTTTTCCTAAATGTTTTTCCTATTATAACTAGAGCTATTATGTTATCTTGGAAGCAATAAAGCCTTTTATATCACATTTTGGTTTACAATAACTATTAATGTTGCTATTTGATCTGGTTGGAACTCAGCATGTTGATTTTGTAAAGCCTTTTGTGAACTAGGAGACTGAAGCAGCAAGGCAAAAAGAAGCCATACAATTTCTAGCTATTAAGTACAACCCATTCTATGTCTCTTTTAGCATCTAAAAGTGGCACGTCCAGAGTAGTCTGACAGCCTGAATTTTTTACCCTGTATTTTCATCTTGCCCTGCATACACACATCTCAAAATATCAGAGTTTTATGTGGTGACCGAGGGCATTAAGCCCCACGATATTCAGAACGGGTATCACAGCCCAAGTGTTTTATGTATAGGCCTTAATACTATCAGACATCTCTCCTTGGAAATGGCTATGACATATGGAGGCAAGTTCATTTTGGAAGAAGCAGTAAAACATTCAGAAAGGATGTTAAAAACAGAAGGAGGGTGGGCTTTTTTTGAACACCACAATTTAAAACCTCTTCTCCAGCCACATTAAAAAAACAACAACAAAAAAAGGAGTCACAAGCTTAATTGCCATGGCTCCATTTTGCACAGACTGCATTTATATATAACTGTCGTGATTGCTGCCTGGTGATGAATTAGGCTGTGCTAAAGCTCTGCTTCTTTCCTTTTTTTCATTTTTTTTAAGCCTTGCAGCTGCCTCTGCAAGTTCTCCTCACACTGACCTGCCTTGCTCTGTGCCTGTAGCCCATCAGCCAGCGAAACCCTGATGGTGGGTGAAGTCTCTGCAAAATGAAGCAGACAAATCCCCTGTTCCACAGTGGTTTTATGCCTTAAGGTTTTCATCACTACAGCGTTCTGGACTTGTACTCCAGAGGAAACGATGACTTCCAAGGGCTGGAATTGAAATGGTCATTTGTATTTAGAAGGAGAGAAACTCCCTCCAACTCCAAAAACATCCCCCGACCCTCAAGTGCCAAGAAGAAAGATGAGTTTTGTGAGATGTTCTGTAGCCATCTGGGGAGTGGTGCAGCTGATCTTCATCACAGAGAGGTGCTGATGGAGTACAGGGAATGCACTGGACAGCGTGTAGTCCAACAGGAGATATTCTATCAAACTCAGCATCTGCTAAAGGAGAACACTGCAAACATGACCCTGTTTGGGCTTCATGTATCAGCAGGAAATAAGTGTGAAATCAGTGTTTACCTGACTTTGACATTTCGTGTTTTTCAGTAGTACAGCTGTTCTTTCAAACAGGGAGAACAATATTTGGCCTGTAACTACCTCTATTTCTCTTGCTGCCAGTTTCCCTCTACCACAACCAACTAGGATATCTTGCTGTTCCCCACATTTATATCTAAGAGATACCACCAACACAAGTTATCAGACTCCTTATGCCAGCGACTTTTCCACAGCTGTTTTTTTTTAATCTGTCCCCTCATCCACACACTGAGCTAGGATGGATTCCCAGAAAGAGCCATCAGATGCATCTTGCAAGACCATTTAAGTGCATCAAGTCAAAATAAGACTTTGCATAAAAGCACCACTTATCTGAGCTCAGGAGCGTGGTTTGAATATTGTTGTGAATAACCATATGCATACAAAAATACCTTGAAAAAAAGGGTACAAGAACTAGGGTTTGAAGTTCCAGCTCGTACAAAGGGTTAGCAAGAACATTTAGTTACATACCAAGCTGCATTCTACAAATTATTCTTCTGGATGCTGTTCCCTGTTTCATTAAAGATCACTGGCCATAGCTCACATTTACTATGCCTGACCAATCATAAGAATATAGTGCTGCACTGGCGCATCTCAAAGACCTTGCAACTTTTAAAACAAATCATTGCAGAAATTTAACTGTCCCCAGTATAATTGTTCTCTACTTTTAAGGAACAAGACTTCCCTCTAGTATATCCTAGAATGACAGAAAATAAAGACATGAGCCAACAGATCACCATTTTTCATTTCCTCAGAAACACAACACCCATAAAGCATAATTCTCTTCAGCACCATCCTGGGGCATTGGCTGGAGATTAGTACAGGAACAGAAGTGCCACCTCTTAAATCACCAAAGTCACTCATTTTAGCACTTACTTAACTTTTCTTTGGAAGTTTCCCCAAGGCCCTGAAAGCCTCATGGTTTGAGATGTGGCGAGATCACAGCCTGAGACACAATAGCTGCAACTCCATGACCCTCCTTAGGTGATACACGCACTATAACAAGTGGGAGGGTAGAGGGCCTTTCTCTGAATCCCTTTCCTTTTGGCTCAGCCAGGTCTAAAACAAAAGCTGATTTTTGACTGCAGATTCCTTCTCCAAATCTGAATGCCATCAACTTCCCTATGATGTTCCCTACGATGCTTTTTACACAGGGCTAAGGTAGGAAACACTGCACCAAGTATCTTAAAGCAAGGGGAGCTGCGAGGAATGAAACTTTACAAGTTCTGGTCAAACCAAGATCTTAACAGGGTTAATGCTTTGCGCTCGACCAGCCTTTAGGGGACTTTTAAATTAAAGTGAGCAAAGAAACCAAAGTTCTGAGTGCAAGACAGGAAACCAGAAAGGGCAGTGTAAATGGAGAAGTTCGTGCTCAGAGCAGAACAGGCTAGGATGAATTTTTTCCGTGGGATAAAGTGCAGACGTGCCAGCAATGTCATCATAATGCAAAACAAAGCTCTGGAAGTTTATTGCACTGAAAACAAACAAACCAGCAAACACAATGTGCTTTATTTCATAATCTCTGGTATCCTCCTCCTCCAGGGATCAAATCCACATCTGGTGTAAGATATAATTTGATTATCACAACTGAGCTACACTAATTTATTGAAATTCTGCATCTGTCCTTTTATGCTCAGGAATGTTTTCAGGGTACATGCTACCCAAGATCTGATGCAATCCCCGCTGGCACCCACACCTGGATCACCACAAGCTGTATGAATTCAGAGCAACGCAGCAAACAACAAAACCATTTTCTTTATCTTCCAGTGTTTGGCCTTTTTAAGAGACTTTCATAGCACAACTCCTCTGTTTGGGGTCTGGCAGGAAAACAGCTCTGGGCAGGTGTAAAGGAAGCTTGGACTGGGTCAGGAGAAATATGGCCAAGAAAGGAAATGAGTTCAGTCTGGAAAAGAAATTAGGACAAGGACATAGGGATCAGTAGGGCCAGAAGTGGGGCTGAAGCCGAAAACAAATGGAAGGGGAAACACAGAAAGGATGCAGCAGAGATGATGGGGGGGTGAAGAGGAAACACACATGTATAGGGAGTAATTAGGGGACCGTGGTAATGAAAAGGAAACAAAAAGAATCCAAAACAACATGAGAAAGATGTCAAACTCTTTTTTTTTTTTCCTCTCAGGCATAAGCTGCAAGCTCTTTTCCCAAAGAAAAGGAATAAACTGCATCTGAGCCAGACTATCTGAAACTTCCTGCGCACATGAAATTTTTATAAAATTGTCCTCATTTGCTGCCTCTGGTCTGAGGCATTCAATCTTTAGTGGCACAAATGTGAGAATCATATCACAGACTTCTTAAATCACAGAATATTCTGAGCTGGAAGGGACCCACCAGGATCATCAAGTCCAGCTCTTAAAGGAATGGCCCCTATGGGGATCAGACCCAAAACTTCGGTACTGTCAGCACCATGCCCCAACCAGCTGAGCTGAGCTCATCACACAGGATTTAGACTTAGAATCTATTGTTAACAAGCACCTCTAAAACACCAGGAAAATGCTGCTCTCCTGGGTGAGAAACTGAAACATTGCTCCCCAAGCACCTAGGGAAAGGCTTGTTTTTAATTTGAAAATAAGCTTCCTCATTGGAGTATTCTTCATGCTTCTGAGTGGAACATTTGACAGTGAAATACCTCCCTGCAAGAATCATTAGAATGCACTAAAAGTGATCACCTCACAAGCTTTTGTTCATAAAAATGAGGAGGCACTGGGGGGAAAAAATGACAATTTAAGAAAGAAAAGACCAGAATTTAAATTCAATTCACAGTTTTATAAAGCGACTCTTAGTTTCTCAAGAGCAAAGATTGTCTCGAGTTTCCAATTTCAGCTCAAAATGAGCTTCAAAACGAAGTTAATACAGTCATCCTCCTGCTTCTGATCAATTGTACCCTGGCTCTGATGGGAGACAGAGGTGTAGGAAAATCTAAAACAGGCAATTACAAAATGCCTTCAAGGCAGCCTCTGGTTTAGAGGGAGTTCCTGAAGCAAAATACTCATTGCATTGAAACTCTGCTTTTATATTATTATTATTATTTTTTAATCCTTGTTATTGTTGCACCGTTAACAATCTGCATAGGGAAGAAGGAGGCTGAAAGCCTAATCTGGGGTTGAAATGGAGAAAGTCATGTTTGAAGCTGTGCCTTACAGCAAGGAGTTATTTCCAATTTATGATTCTCAAATGCCATGTTTCCTGATGTCTCTTTGTCCAGAAAAGGATGAAACAGGAAAAGAGAATCTGAATGGAAATGAAGTAATGTCATTTGTTGTGTCACAAAACAAGACAAAAGTTTACCATGTCAGGAACTCTTCTACCAAGATCATTCCCTTCCCAAATATAAATGTTCTGCCTCAAAATGAGAACAGTTAGGGGAAAAAACACAACAAACAAACAAACCCAACAAAATACGAATACTAAGACGATTGCCAGAACAATTTAATCAGGAAAAGTACTCTATTTTCTCCTGTTCAGAATTAATAAACTCTTTCTAGAATACACAGTAAATAAACCCACCACAAAGCTGACTTCCAACAAGGAAAATTTCAGCTTGTTTTTTATGTTTGGCATTTGTAGAAGAAATGAAACCCACAAGCACAGAGGCGCTTGGCAAGTGCAAGAAGAGTCGGTCCAGCCACCAGCCATCATTTTCTGCCCTGCCTGGAGCTGCCTCTCAAAACACAGTTTCTAATTACATCAGTTCACGGCCTCACTGGTTTAGAGGGGGCTGCACTGGGGGCCAGAATCTACCCCCATTTGTACACATAGCAGATGGATGTCCATTAAATTTTAGTGAATTATAATGGGATGCAGCTATTTATTTGGGAGGAGTTCTGCAGCAAAAGCTTACAGCTGATTTCTGATGCAGGTTGTTTTATCAGAGTATCTTCCTGATGATTACCTGCCTCAAAAGGTGCTGTTTCATCCAGTATTTTCCCTGAACAAGGCTGCCATTATTCCCAGAGAGCATTCATAGGAAGTCTGCAGATGATTATCTTGTACACAGAAGTATTTTGACGTTTTATCAGATTAACTGGATATGTCTACTTGAGGTTTGTTGTTTTTTTTTTTAAATTAGGGCTCTGAGACATAACCATAAATAGGGTAACCTGAGCACTAGGTGGCTCATTCCGGGGTGCAGCGGCTGCAATTTTAAAACAACCTCCCTCAACTCAGTCCAGTGACAAACTCTGATAAATAAACCCATTACACAGATGTGTAAATCATCATTTTGTAGTTATCCAGCTCTATTCTCCCTGAAGTAAGAGCAGTACCAGCAGCAAAGTACCTGAGTAAGAGCAATGCTCAACCTCCTTTGTCCCAGTGAGGTGGCTGACCTGAGCACTGCACAGCACCTTTAGGAACAGCAAAAACATACAGTTAAGGCATCCCAGTTTTGCATTTTTGATGAGAGTAGAGGGTCCCCGGGGATCCCTCACAAAGCTGATGCAAGCAGCAAGGTGGGAAGAGAGAAACAAGCCAAGAGCATCACCTGGAAGGAGCACCTGGGTGACCTGAAAGCACCAAGGTCTGAAGTGGCAGTGACAGCAGCAGCACTGACCCCAGCACAACCCAGGCTTCTCCTGAGGCAAACTACAAGTTTCAAGAGAAAACTGCAGCCCATTCAAAATAACTTGATGCCAACTATCTCAGAAAGCAGGCCCTTGCACTGGGCAGATAAATTCCTAGTTGTGTTTTCTGTGTGCTTAAGAAAGGAATTTGATGCATCTTCATCGTACATAAATATACGAAAGGCATAAATAGAAGGCTTGGGTAGCGATGGTGCTTAAGCAGAAATAGAAAGAAAGAGTCTTTGGAAAAACGAGCCTTTTGGATGGAACCGTATCCACAGATATTTCTGAACCCGAGGACTGAGAAGCTGCCACAGCAGAGCCGACTGCAGGGGTTTACCCAGAGGCGGGCAGATGCTTTGGGGAAAGGATGTCAGCCAGATCAAAATCGACATGTTAGCTGTCACACACAGACCTGGCTAGGAACAGCCCGCGTTGCTGAAGCCGGCAGAGTCACACACACACATTTGGAAACACACAAAAATAGATGCCAGGGCCCAGCTGCCTGACTGAGCAAACACCACGCAGCGAACCGGTGGGGCCGCAAAAGCAAACGCGCAGCGGAACAGAAAAGGGTCCCGCAGAAACCCCCTGCGTGGCACCAAGGTGGGCAGGCTTTTACAGGCTGCCTTTGAGGGCACAGTCCCTTTGTGTTAGTGCAGGACAATTAGCTGGGGGAGGCTGGCTCGGGACGCAGGAGGTGACAGCTGCTGTGGCAGCCCAGGGGCTGAAGGCGCAGACACAAAGTGGCCAGGCTGCATCCCTGCAGCTCGCCTCAGGGCTTTCCAGGAGGGTTTTGTCTCCTCAGTGCCTCGTACAGAACACCGACGTAAAGCCAATTATTAGATGGGGTCTTTTGTCAGTTTTCCTGTATGCTTTCAGGGAAAGAAAGGCAGGGGAAAAAAGATCCAATTATTAAAACGGCACCGTTTTCTGCAGCTTTACTTAGCACAGACCAAATGGTTTTGTTTTCGCTTCCCCTGTGTGGCTTCCCTTGTTAGAGAAACCAATTGGAAATCATTAGTGGAAATATTAGCAAGAAAAGCTAATGGGTTTAGTCGTTCATATGCATCAGTCACTGGCTATTTCACAAACTGCTACCTGGAGCACTGTTAATGTAATTTCCAATACTTTATTTGATGTTGTCAGCCCCCTCGGGTTTGCACAAGATGGTGAACAGCAGCAGCTCCAAGTGCACTGGCTGGTGAGGGCTGAGCCTGTAGCTCCTGCCCAGGCTGCCCTTCTCCTGTCCCACCAAACACTGCCAGAGAGAGGACAGGGATAATCACAGCCATGGGGGAGGTGAAAGGCTCACTTTGGCCACACTGATGTCTAATACCATGGCCAAAGCAATTCCCCCATCAGGACATACCAGTGGCAGCAGGACAGCAGCAGGACAGCCAGCTCAAGGCCAGAGCTTTCTCCAACAGCACCTGGAGACCCACCGGAGCAGCATCCTCCCTCCGAGGTTTGGGCATGTTGTCACAATTTGCACTGCTAACTTAAGTCATTCTGGGCTACAAAGGATCCCTGGGCAGGAGGGCAAAGTCTGTGCTGGAATCAATGCCAGGGATGCAATCCTAGAGAGGCTTGCTCCCCATTCCTTATAGAAAACTGCTGAGAAACAGCAGCCTTGCTATGCCTACAGATGTTCAGAGAAAGCCTGTCACAACACCAGAGTGCTGCAGCCATTCCTAACATGTTTCCTTAATCCCATGATGAATCTAATCAGATGGGATAAAAGCCAGAAGGACTTCAAATGTGGGCAGTCAATGGAGACTTCAAATGTGGCCCCGTCACTGTTTATCGGGGCTGGGGATGAGCATCTGTGGAGGCGGTTTGCTTGCTGTAGTTTCATTTCAATCCTCTGGGAATTACACCTGGATCTTACCTTCAGTGAGATGTTCACATGAGAAGAAACAGCTTTGCCAGGAATAAAAATAGGCAAACATTTTTCCTGGATATATTTTTCAGGGAATTTAGAAGTTAATCCCAAGCAATTAACTCCTGAGAATTTTAATTCCCCTCTCTGACACAACCACGCCATAAAGTGCCTGGTTCCTCCTGAAACCATGAAGGGATAATTTCTCTGAAATGATAGTGACTGGTCTGCTTTCATGCATATTATTTAATCCATTGCTTCAAATCATGAGATTTAAAGTGCAATTTTTTGCTATGAAATACAAAATCTATGATGCAGATGTAATTTTCTTTCTTTGTGCGATGCTTTAAAATGCCACTTGCATGTAAAGAAAATATAATGTATTTTTCTCTACCTCACTACAGACTTCCACTCTAGCATGAATTGACTGCACAATTAAAATTAATTTAGAAGAGCCAAAAATTTTTTCATCAAAACAAATGTATATGAGGCATGCTTTTCAAAGAACACTTTTCCTGTTTCATCCTGTGTACTCTGTGCATAATCTGTATTCAAGATGCAGGATATTTTTCTGTGCCTCGGGATGCATTTGAAGTATTTTTAAAGTAATTATGCATTATTATGGGATAGGAAATGGCAGTTTCCTCTCTCAGAGTTGTCTGGAATTCAGGATTGAAACATTACAGTATCTTTAAGTCACTGCTAGTCTGATCTGAAAGATCATCTGTTTCCCCTCAATAGTACGGGCTCGAATACTAGCCCAACAATGTGCTTTTTTATTTTCTAAACTCATCACCACTGACATTTTTTTCCTCCAAGTCATCTTCATTGATTTAAGAGGGTAGGTCACTGCCTGCAGCAGCTCATCACTGGTATGTTAAAGGCAAAATTCATTCACTGATGCACAAGCTATTGAAGGATGTCGCTGTTGCCTGATGGCAAAAATTTTGGAGCGGAGCACTGCACAACAGGCTGTAGGTTGAGTGAACAGCCAGCCCTTCTCACAGTGAGTCCCACACTCACTGTGTGTCCTAGAGCTGGGCAGAACTGGAGGTGTTACAGTCCCAGAGAGGTGACAGCCAGCTCCCCCTTAGCTGTGCAGTTCAGAGGGCAGGTGAGGAAATAAGGGAATGCATTTGCAGCATCATTTTGGGACTGTGACGTGCATGGTCTCTATGTGACAGGGCAGACAGGGAAGTTGTTTTGCTGTCTGAGCATTTGAAATCCAGACTGTTATCCCAATTACATGCATTTTTAAAACTGCATAAGCTTCTCACAGACAATTTCATGGAGAGGGGAAATAAAAGGGGGAAAAAAAGCAGGCTAATAAAATACATTAATTGTGACTCTTTTACCAAGCATCACTAATTAATCCACTCAACAGCCCCATGGGACAGATCACTGTTAATATCCCATGGGTAATTTGTCAGTACATCTCTGCTTTTCTCCAGTTGTCTGCCCAATCCACAGAAACAATTGGACTTGAGCTTGGACATCCTGCCTCTCCAAAGTCATTACTGGTAATTCACCCAAACCCATAGAATGATAATGACATAAGGGACTAAAGAGTTTCACTTCAGGAACATCTCTATTCCTTCAAGCTCACAGCCCTAAAACACTTCCCTCATTACACTGAGGAGAAAAATGGCCTTGGAATTCGGTATTTGAAAGATGCTTTTCAGTTAAAAGCACAGGAAGACAGAGGTCTTGTGGCATAAGAAATACAAGAAAATGTGACCTCAAAAATATCTTCTTCCATTAAGACAGGCCTGACTTCACCAAGATTTGTCTC
This sequence comes from Cyanoderma ruficeps, assembly GCA_008694505.1. NCBI lineage: Eukaryota > Metazoa > Chordata > Aves > Passeriformes > Timaliidae > Cyanoderma > Cyanoderma ruficeps. The sequence goes on along the minus strand of VZDJ01000030.1, from coordinate 2,071,883 downwards.
AATGTTAGGAGCTTGCAGGAGTGAGGTCAAAGTAAGCCTGAGTGGCAATTCAAGCTCTATGCTCATCAGGTTTCCTGGATCAAGCCTTCCCTGTGGATTCCAAGCCATGCAGGGCATCAAAGAGAAGAATTGCAGCTCATTTAAACAGTTGCACCAAGCTTGGTAAGACAGCCAATGCTATTTTGCCATGGACCAGCAATTTGGGATTTTATCCAGTTCCTTCAATGCAGACTTTTCCTGGATAAAACTCCACATTATTTGGCAGACACTGATAAGAGTGCCCCAGCTAATTAGCTTAAGCAAACGAGCTACAGTTATTTTGATGAAGTATGATTAAAACAGCAGATACTATTTATGTAAAGTTCTGAACACTAAGCTTTTAAATTTACCATTTATTGATTCAAAACCAATACGCTCACTCTGATCTGGGTGAGGCTGGAGATCAGAGTGACATTCAGCACATCGGGCTGCCTGTCAGCACTGAAAGGAGCCCAGGCTGCATCTCACAGGTTCAGGGCACCTGTCTCCAGCAGGAACCTGATTTTGCAAAAACCCATCACTTCATTGTGGTGCCTCTAGCTCAATTCCCAGGAGACTTCAGCATGCACATTGAAATATCCTTATAATTCATATTTAGAGGGATAGTTTGAAACCCTGAGGATGCCAAAAGAGAGTCTGGGCTGTTCATCAGCATCTCTTGGCACTGCTGCTCCCCAGCAGATGCATAAGTAATGAATGAGCAGGAGCTCTGCATGGAAACTCTGGAAGGGGGGAGGAATGAGGGGGAACCCACTGCACCACAACCTTGCTGTGGAGGAGGATCAATGCTGGAGCTGGAGAGCAGTTTACATTCAAGTATGACCTTCCAACCTTTTGCTGCGCTGGCTACATCAAAGAAAGATGCCGTATCTACGATGATTTACACAAATAATCAAATCCCTAAATTTACTGGGGTTTTTTCTCCCTTTCATGTGTTGCCTTTGATGTTGCAGCCTCTCTGTGCAGGTGCAATAACAGCCTTGGTCAAAGGACTGGTGCGAGAGCTCTGCTGCATCGCAGCCGAATGTCCCAGCTCTGATTTGCCTCTGCAGGAAGGCATGACAGGAAAAGTCACATGAAAACCTACCCAGGGCATGGAAAATGCTTTTAGACCTACCCAGGAGGCCAGGTAGTTACTGCTGCCTGCTCCTTGCTGTTCTTTGGAGGGTCCTGGCACAGCTGAAAAACACAAGCTCATGGCTGCAGTACAGCTCATAAGGATCTCCCTTGCCAATTCTCTTGCCCTGACATGATTTTGCTTTTACCTACCTGCTAATAATTTTCATTACACGACTAGACAATGCTGACCATTACACATAAAGCCAGACAGTTACTGTATTTCAAAAGTATCACAATCAAGCAAAGCTTCTTTAGCTCAGAGAACCATTGCAACAATAGGAAGCAGCACGGCAGGCAGGGGTCTGGTTCAGACACCCCAATGAAAGCCCTAAGAGCTAAGTTATTAAGACATTTATATATATTTTATGTTAAATTTCTATCTGCCAGAAGTCCCCTGAGAGTGTCTCTTTGTTCTGGGGGTTTCAGGGACTAGCTGGAATATGCATTATTTATTAGACATGCAAATCATGCATGTTAATATCAATGAGCTAAGTATAATTGTTCCAGACAAACAATAAATTTGTTTAAAAACTGGCCTAATATTGCCATGTTTCACCCTGAAGAAAGACATGAAGTTTTCATATTCTTTATGTGAAATGGAAAGAAGGGTTTAGAAGAGTCTGTTTAATGGTTTGGTGGGGGGCTTTTTAAATCACCTTAAAAATAATAGATAACCTGTGACCTATGTCTAAGAATTGATAAAAATGCAAATCTAGGTCTGTTGGAGCAAAAGAAACATCAATGGGCTCGTATTCCTAGTCCTAGGAGATGATATTTATTTAATCAAGTTAGGATCATTTAGGTGTAAGGAAATCATCACTTAGAAATATTTCTAAATGCATAAGCAACACCACATACAATTAATAAAAATAACCTACCAGGAGCACACCCCCTGATGCCAGCACACTACAGGAAGTAGGAAGCAATCAATAACTTTTACATTATTTTTAACCACTTAGATAACTACATAGCATATTTTGATTATTAAAAAAAAATTTAAAAAGATCTTTACCTAGAATTTTCAATATAACTACATTTCTGACTTTTTCTGTAGGGCACGAGTGGTGGTTTTGTTTTAGAGAAGCAGTCTCTCCTTAGCATGAGGAGCTCCACAGCTCTCTGGCCACAACTGATCACAGTCCTCAGCTAATACAGACAACAGAAATCCCCTCAGAGTTGTTAATTAGCAGTAATGTCCTTCAAAAACTAGAACAGAAAAGAATCTCCATCAATGGATTTTATAGACCTGCAGTATTTATGGCAATTTTCTTGCTGTAGTGGTATTCTACTCATGACTGATTTTACTCAGTGTACTCCAAAATTTACTGGAAGCTGGCTAATGTTTCATCAATTTCAATTCAAAACCTATGCAACAACAAATCCTGCAAAAGATGTAGTCCCTGTAGCTTGGAGACTCAGTCACCTCGGAGTCCTGAGCACAGCTTTGATTTCTGGATTTATCCATATTCCCCTGCAACATTAATGCATAATATATAGGGATACCTGATGCAGCATCAATTCTGCACCAGCTCCCAATGGTGGTTGGTTGTTTCATTTTTTCTTTAAATTAATCCCCTTTGTTTATCATTTTACATAACACTCAAATGTAAAATATGTTGTCTGAAGCCCTCTTCATTCTTGCTTCTCATTTTCCTCGAAAAAGCTTTTAATTTTTTCAAAACCATTGAAACCAATTGGAAAAAAAACCAAACAAACAAAAAACCAAACACTGAAAACCAACTGTCCTTGCCCCTTCCTCTCTGCTTTTCAAAACCATTGAAACCAATTGAAAAAAAACCAAAAAACCAAAATTAACACTGAAAACCAACTGTCCTTGCCCTTTCCTCCCTGCTTTTCATTCTTCCCCTCGTTTAAGTCTGCAAGAGCATGAGGTGGCAAATCCAGTCCTAAATGTACTCATATTTTCAGGAATTAGAGCTAAAGTAGACAAGCACTTCATTTCACAGTCCAGGAAAACACCAACTCACCACAATACACAAAAGGTTCTGCTCCCTATACCTCAGCCAGCAAAGCAGAAAAAACAGAAAATGCACGAGAGACAAATTGCATGGAATCATCCTAAAAAGTGCCAGCTCAGTTTACACTTCTGGTTCAACAGCATGCCCAGCTGCATAGCCCAGCCTCCATGAATGACTTCTAGGAATATTTTAAGCCATTCCCCACAGCTTTTGTTCATTCCCTTCAGAGAGTGCTCCCATTTAATTTCTCCTCCCTCTCTACCAGAGCCCCTAATGGCCCTGTTGTTTGCCTGCTCCCCACACCATCCTCCTGGAAGGAGCCTGTGATCCTGCTGAAAGCCATCAGCTGTGGAAATGGCAGCAGGATCAAGTGGGAGCTGGAGGCTCCTGTACAGCACTGCCTGGCAACGTGCTGCTGGGGCCCCATTACATCCCATCCCAGCCTTCCATCCCGGCTCCCGGGCAGAGCTGGGGAGGGAAATGTGCTATTTGCTAATAGCCGCGCAGGCAGCAAAGCACTGAGAGGTCCTTCACCTCCTGGGGAGGTTTTACAGCCCATTAGTGACAAGCGAAGGGCAGCAGCTCCTCAGTGCCACCTGCTCCCTTGCAGGAGTGCTGAATTCAGGTGTGGAAGGGCTGGGGAATTGGGGGCTCAGGCTCATTCACAGTGGGAAAAGGTTTCTCCACCCCAGACAGCAGATGGAGGGGGTGTCTGCAGCACACACAGCACAGCCTCCAGACATCCACTCATAGCCCCACTGCTCTTCAGTCTTGGAGCCAGGAGCAAAAACAGCATTCCTGGGTGTTGCTTTTAATCAGCAATTACATCAAACCAAGCAAGCATTTTTCAGCAGCTGAAAAATACCTGTTGGCTTAGCAGCTCAGCTCTTTTCCCAGCGTGTTTCTCATGGCTTTCTCTCAAAGTCAAAAAAACCCCGCCAGCAATATTAGAGATAAGCCCATGTCTCCACCAGAGTTCTAAACCAAGTTCAGCTGCTCCCCTTCCATATATTTGCTACCAGCATTAGCACAATCCAGCAAAAACTTCCCCTGCAAGTCCATTTCTATTCCTTTTACTTTGACTACGAACTTGGAGAAAGCATACACAAGACAAATCATATTAGGTTCAGCTTTTGCAAAGTCTTGGAAACAATTATGGAGGCATGGAAGTGTAACACTAGTAAGTCAGACAAAGCCAAGGGGAATGCTCTACTAATAACAAATGTTGAAGGGACTGGAAAATAGGCAGAGCTTCAGTAGATTTTATTTGATTACACAATACAGAACTCATCATCAATATTCCCTGTGTAGCACTACGATTCACACTGCAGTGCAGATGGTTCACATATTTTAAATTGTAATTTAATTACACTTTTCATGATCATACTGTATTTGAACTCAGCAGAATTACCATCATGTTTCTGCAAACGCTTTATTGCAGAAATATGGCTTTAACTGCCAAGTCCCTTCTCATAATTATCTTTTCTTTTTGTACATCTTTTGCATCATTAGAAAAATACAAATCGAGTACAGAACATAGGCCTTGGAAATTTATATTTGCAATAAGTCTCTGTTGTATTATTTTTAATTCTATAGGCTGGTTTACAAAAACTGTTTCGTGGCTTAACATCATTAAGTCAAGAGACCTTGTAATCAGCAGCAAGAAAACAAAGAAGCAGTACCCTTGTCCTTTGTCAGAGAAATCCTGGATTTAATCTTTTCACATTTTAACTGCAACCTTAACAATTATTATTACCCAGTCTGAGAACAATTAATGGTGGGTTAAGAGACATTGAAGGGGTCTGCACCACCCTCGCCTCTTCCCACACCTCTCAATGAAACCTTGGGGAGTTACATAAATTATCTCTCACCCTTCTCCTACCATCACTATGCCTTTTATCTTCTTTCTTTTCCCTCACACGCAGTCACAGGACACATTTCTCAAGGATATAAACCAGCCTCCAGTCTCACTAAACACTCATTGCGCTATTGCATCAATATAAAATCCCTCTTCTTCTAGGACTACAACTCACTCCTACAAGAAAAAGTAATTTACAAGAAATAACTTCACATATTCCTTATTTTTACTTGCTTTCTAGCTAAAGGAAAATAGGCTCACCTTCTCCCTTCCAACCAGTCCAACAAGCATCGCTAAATATTGGCTCTTCCCCGCTAAGAGCTCAGCCCCAGACACAAAAACTGCCTTTTTTAACTTTTTATCCAGGGTTTATATTGATATAAACTTATCCATCACTGCTGCAGTGCCTTGCCTGCAGAACCTATGTCATGTCCTTCAGCTCGGATGGTGGGTGGAGCCCAGGGGAGTTAAAATCCTTAAAAGGAGCATTCAGAAGGCAGAAAAAGATTTTAGTTTGGGCTCACATTTTTTTGGTTGGTTTGGGGGGGGTTTGGGGAGTGTGGTGTGGGTGGGTTTGTTTGTCTGTGCTTTAGGTGGTTTTTTTCTTGTTAGTGACTGTGGAGGAATCTTGCACATAGTGGGGCTATAGCGATTTTTAGCATTTGGTAGTCTTGTTTCTGAGAAAATTAATCTCTTTTAGTTGCTTACACTTAATAATTTTCTGGATACTTAAAAACAAGAACAAGAAAACAACAAGAGACCAAAATCAAACCAGGGCTGTTGTGGAGGGCTTTACCTGGGCTTTGTGGTTGCAGATCAGCACTTTGTGTTTCAGCTACAGCTGAGCTCTGGGGCAGAGTGTTCCTGCAGGGAAGGGCAGTGGGCACCTGGAGCATCCCCTGGTACCTGCAGGCAGTCAGTGGGATGCTGTGACTAGAGCATCCTTCATCAGAAACATGGGTCCCAGTCCCTCTCTAAGTTTTCTCTAGACTTCTAGGCTGATGTAAAGAAGGACATTGAGAGAAAGTTTGAAAAACTTCAGAAGAGTGCTAGTCCTCTTGTCAAAGCAGCTCTCATAAAGAGAGCAATAACAGCAACAGCAACCCCCTTCCCTTGCTCTATTCCCAGGACATCTGGAAAGGAAGAAAACAGGAAAATGATTTTGTATGTTAGTATCTGGGTCCCAGCCCTCAGAGGGGATAATCTGTTCTTCATAGGATTTTTCACTCACATTGCAAGAAATCATCACTAAATGAAGCACCTGAAAGCTTGTGGAAGATGGTCTGAGAGCCTCATTTTCAAACCAATAAGGGAATATCCTGTCATAAGCTCTGGTTATGCTTCCTCCGTTGCAAGGGATATCTGAAAGCAGCACTTATTTTCTAGGTGCCAGTAAGCTCATTGACCTAACCTAAAACCTTTCCAGGATTTTAATTCAGGCCTCTATTATTTACCTCTAAACCCTTAGTTCAGGTTTACTTTAAAGGAATATTTCTTATCAGAGCACATCAGGTTTTAAAGTTTTCCGGAGTAAAGCAGTCTTTTAAAAAAAATTTTGCCCATAATTGTTATGTTGCTGGCTTAAAGGGAGGTCAAAACATAAAATACCATGTTTAATTGGTTTGTTTTGGTTTGCCTTTCCTATTCCTCCATTAATGCTGTTGTTTTAACACCACCTTCAGACAGGGAAATTCTCTCATCTCTGGAGTGGGTTCACCCCTTTGCAGTATTGACTTCTCTGTCTCCACAGACTTGTTTTGTTCATTTCTGCTTTCTGAATATGCTTCCCACTGTTTATACTTTCCAAGGCTGGTGATGACTCAGGTCTCAAGGAGTTAAAGTCCCTGTTTCCTTTTTCCTGTAGCATTGCACACCAAAGGGTTCCAGGACTATTGCATACGAGTGGCCATGGAAGGTGGTATTTATTTTGTGGCAGTTACTTAGGAAATAGGAAACTGAAGGTTAAAAGTTAATTTTGGAGTCATAAAGGAGTTGGTTATACTCCTGGCTGTTCTGGTGTATGAGGCACACACCAAAGCTCTGAACAGAATTACAGATCACCACAGAGAAAAATAAATACGTGAGCAGAGCAACTGCATTTGCCATTGACGGGAAAACAATGGAACATTTATTGTACAACAGGGCTGTATGCATTAGAGAAGTGTAAATACTTCTGCCATAATACTCTGTTCTTAATAGAATATAATATGCCATTATGCAGGTGGAACAATGAACATGTCCCAAAGATAAATGTGCTTGTCTTGGATGCTGAGTCACTTGGACTTCATTCCTGTGCTCACAGCACCCCTGAGGCATGTCATGCCTACCTCCACAAACACACACTCTTTTGTTTACCCTGATTTCTCCTGTTTGGCCATTACTGAATGTTTTAATGCAGTGACTACACAATACTGTTTTCTGCTGCAGACTTCCATCTTCCCTACTTGGAAGTCATGGAGAACTCTGTTGTTGTCAAAGACTCCTGTTGATTTAAATAGTCGCAGGACTGTGAGTTTCTAGGGAGCTCTGGGACGTGCTGGTTATGAATGTCATTGACTAAAACTATCTGAAATGACTTATTTTTATAAGTAGTCCATGGAAAAACAGTACAATTGAAAGCCATTCTTTATTTCTGTAAGTAGATGGAAACCCCTTGCCAAAGGAGCAGAGTTGTATCCAAAGGGCAGTCGGTGACCCTGTGCCCACTGATTTCAGTAGGACAAGGGATATATCCTGTTATCAGGGCTCATTGATATGAGTGCTTTTCCTCCTTGGTTTGTTTGGGGTTTTTTTCCATCAAAATGCACACCACACTGTCCTTCTGAGGCTAAGCAAAAACCCCATCCAGTCTGGCATTCCTGAAACCTTTTCTCGCGGATGAAGATTTCTCCCAAGGAGCCGATCCTGCACCCCTACTGTTGGGCCATCTTAAGGTTGAAACGTTGGGCAACAAAACTGGTGAAGGGTCTGAGGCAGAAATCCCCAGAGAAGTGGCTGAGGGAGCTGGGAGTGTTTAATCAGGAGAAAGGGAGTCTCAAGGGAAATCCCATCACTCTTTACAGCCATCTACAAGGAGGCTGTAGCCAAGTGGGGGTCAGCCCCTTCTCCCAGGCAACCAGTGACAGGTACATGAAATGGCCTCAAATTGTGCCAGAGGAGGTTCAGATTGAATATTAGAAAATATTTCTTGACCAAAAGCCTCCTCCAGGGCTGGAACAGGCTGCCCAGAGAAATGGTTCAGTCACCATTCCTGCAGGCATTTAAAAGACATGTAGGTGTGGCATTTAGGGACATGGTTTAGTGGTGGCCTTGGCAGTGTTGGGTGAATGGTTGGGCTCAATGATCTTTGGAGGTCTTTTCCAACTAAATGATGATAGAAACTACTGGGAGTTTTGAGAGTGGGAGGGTTTGAGGAACAGTCATCCATGTGGGGAACCTTCACTGGCACAGTTCAAATCCCTCAGGCTGTTCCTGAAACCTCCATCCTCAGTTTCCAGCACACAGCACTGAGTCACTGCACACATCATCACCATCAGCAATTTCTGCTCACCTCCTGTTCGGTTTGCACACTTCTGGCTCACATTTTCATCTGTTACTTGAGGCAAATCCTTCAATTTTCTCATGGAGTTCACTTTTGCATTGCATGATTACTCACTAGTAGGTTTTGGGGTTGGTTTATCTGAAATGTGGCAGCTTTCAGACTGCAAATCCAGCGCAGGAGGGCAGAGGAAATTACCAGGCAAGCAGCGCTCTTGCTGAACTGAAACTGAGCTCATGATCCCTTTTCATTTTTTGTCATATCGAATACATCTGTGGCCTCTCCCATCTGCATTTTTTCCTCTCTCATGTTACATATTTATTTTGCTGCGCTATTTGTCCTTTGGGGATAGCAGCCAAGAGATTTCTGTGGGCGGCACAGGAGCAAACCAGAGGAAGTAAACAAAACGCAATCCAAATAAACAGTTCAAATACACACAGCACCAAGGGCTGCATAAAGATAGACAACTGATGGCAGGCAGGCGTTTCTGAGGGCTTTCAAATACTCAGAATCTATGAACTGTCTCTCCTGAGCAAACCTACTCAGCAAAGCTACTCAGTGCACGATGACTGGCCCTGTTAACTCCTTGTATTCCTCCACTTCCTCGTCTTTGCAGGGATGTTTGGATATGATTCCAAGCCTGACTTTATTAATCCAAAAAAACCCCAGTAAAGTCACCTGCTCCTGTTCTCCTTGGGTGTTTTTCCTTGCTCCCATCCATTGCATCCCGCATCAACCTGCTACCTTTGATCTCTGCATTTGATTACGGCTGGCAAAAAAAAACCAGCAGTGGATAGAGAATAAAGGACATCCACAGTGAGGAAGAGGCCCCACTTGAAAGCCTAATGCAAAGATTCTTTGCACTGCAGCATTCATGGTTTTTGTATGTTTTCTCTCCTTATCTGGTAAATATACTGACACATTCCCCACCCCCTTCCCAATTTCCTGCTATTTTCCTGTGTTTTCCAAAGATGCACTGCCTTTTTTTGCAAGGAGCCAGGAAGTGCTAATTGCTCTTCTCCACTGCTTGGGCTAATTAACTTTTCCTTACTGTTCCATTGCTATGAAATAAGCCATGGAATTCAAATCAAATTAAAAATATAAACATAGATTGTGCAAAACTGCAAATAAATTTATTCTCAGGAGGCCATAATTGTGTCCACAGTTTGACAGAGGAGTACAACCTTGGATTTTGATAGCACTGAGATTCAGACATTTGCTTTGTAACAGAATAGGGCTGCTCTAGATTTTATTTGGGTTTTCTGCAGCTGGGAGAAGGGAAGAATGCCATTTTCTCAGTTTACACTGTTTAGGATTCTTTCTTGGCAGTGGATTATATATTCTACAACCTCAGTAAAGATCATCCAAGCCAAGATGAGAAACCAGTTGAGTTTTAAAGAGTTTCTGTGTATATAACACAGTTGTGTACCAATTTTACTGCTGGTTCTTCCTTTGAGGCCTTTTTGAATTACAGTTTAGGGAACAAAAAAGTTAATAAGTGAGAATTAATAAAGCAAGGAAAATCTTAAATTATCATATAGTTTTTTTAATTGAATGTCAAACAAATTATTTTCCCAGCTTATATTCTAATACACAGTTCTGGTTTCTTGTTACCCATGAACCCTATTTAGCTGTTCTAATATCATCTCTAATTTTTTCTCCATTAAAAAAAAGTCTTCTGGAAACAAAAGAGCGATCACTTGGCACTCAATCACGTAAGCAACAAAGATAATTTCTTTGACAAGTAACATCTTATAAATTAAAATTTGTGACAGTAGATTTCTAAAATCAGTTAGTCATTGGTGGAGCGACATTTTGATTAAGGAGAAACGATCAAAAAGTGTGCTGGTGCACAAGCCAAACCAATCTTCATCAACCACACAGGCTGTGTCCCATTCCTCTGGGATATAACAGGTCTTTTAAATTCCCAGTGAAAACATAACATTAGGGTTGCCTCTTACTGATTGCACGCTCGTGTATGGCACTATAGAGGTGTCTGAAAATTGCTCATCTCTCCCCAGAGAGCACTCCAAAATGTCATTTGCTACCCTCAGCTCATCAGTATTTCATTCCTGTTATCCCTGCACCTCAAGTCAGGGCCTGGGAGCCACTGCAGCAGAGCGCAGCAGGATCACTGAACACTTTCTGAGCCTTATTTCATCCTCTGCTGCTGCTGTGAGGACAGCCCTGGCTGCCAAACCAGCCTGTGGTCTGGGAGAAGGGAATATTGACTTTCTTTGGCTTCAGCCATGCAGCTTGGAGGGTAAACAGAGACCACAACAGTGATTCATCTGGTCTAGGGGAAGGTGTCCCTGCCCATGGCAGGGCGATTGGAACCAGATGATCTCCAAGGTCCCTTCCAACCCAAACCATTCTGTGGTTCTATGATTTTTGCCCCAGAGAAGGAAAACAGACACAAGATTATCTCATAGCACTTCTCTTCCTGCCCCAGACATTATGTTCCACATCCCTGGGATAACTATTTCCACACTATATCACAGCTGGCAGAAGTAAATCCTCACCTGTGAAATTATCAGTATCACTGTGTGTTACCACTGACAACTTCAGCTTGCTCTAACAGAATCATCTCTGCCACTGACAATTAATTCAATCTTCATTACGAGGCAAAATAACTGCAGAGACACACAGTTGTCTTGTACACAAACCTTACAAGGGAATTTTGTGGGATTACTTCCACACAGAGGAGTTGCTCCCCTCTTTATCCGGTACGGAGTTTGTGCTGGATTTCAACCTCATTGTACTCTTGGTACTCTATTTCTCTGCTCTGTGCATTATAGAATTCTCTTAATTTCATGCATGGATGGCTGTAGAAGGAAGAGATAAAGTTTCAAGTCTCTTTGTTTAACCCATACGAAATAATTAAAACACATTTTTCATCTTAGCCTTCCCCTTAGGGCTTAACATATTGTGAGAAACACATCCCAATGTGAAATGAGCTTCCAGACAAATGGTCCTGGCTTTGATTTGAAAGTCACCTCTGGAAAGAATGCATTTGTTTCCTTATTCATGCCACTCATTTCTTTTCAAATTCTGACACGTTAAGATAAAATTGTCACAAAAAAAGCACTACTCTATAAATACAAAGCTGTACACTTTCATACAGGTATAAAAACCCTTCAGGGCTGGTTTGCTTTAGGCTTTGGCAGCTGTTGGAGGCTCCCTTCATCCAACTTGCTGGCAGAGCTGCAGTCCTCCGGGGCAAGGACAAATTCTTCTCCCCAGCTCCATGCCCCTCTCTTGGCACACACCTGGTGGTGAACACAGAGCTCCCATGGTCTCACCCAGCTCTCCCAGGAGTCACAGCCAGGCTGGGCTTGCCTGAGCTGAGCCAGCTTGCCCAGGGAGCCACTTGAATGATTTGTTATTTCCACGCTGCCTGGCATCATTGCATTCACCCAACGCTCACAGAGAAAGAGGTTGTGGGGAAATAAAACACAACTGGTGATCAGAAATCTCTGTAACACCCTAAAACACGACGAAAGGACACAGGCTGACTCTAGCACACAGCTAAACTTTATCTCTCTCTCTATATATATATATTTTTTTTTCCCATGGCTTATTATTTATTTTGTGAAGCATTATTCAGTGTCAGCCAAAGCATTGGCACTGAGCCCCAAGAAGCAAATATGCATTCCCCCAAGTTGGGAAAATCAAGACAAAGTGCTACAGCTACTTAATGAAGCAGCCACAACCACGAAGGCCCACAGAGGAGAGGTTTGATTTGGGTGATGTCCTCATATCTCCAAGAAATATGGGCTCACAACAAGGTATTATTTGCTCTTACAGCACTGAATAGGGCTGCCCTTCCCAATAAACCCAGCAAAGGCCTGTGGTATCTCTTTCAGCAAGGTAAATGAGAGTCTATTATAGAAAATAGATCTCTCTCTCTCTCTCTCTGACTGACTTCTCCCATGTGCCTGTTTATAAATTCCCCCAGCCCAAATCCTTTCATCAGATACATACATACGAGCCCCAGCCACGGAACACTTACATCCATGGAAATGCATTGAGCTCCCCAGTTCCCACAGAGCCTTATGAGGCTTCTGTACAGTTATGAGTACAGAAAATCACTCTAATGAGAAAACTACTTAAACTTAATTGTCTCATTTAATAGGACTGTTTAAATTGCTAATCATTTTGTAAGTATTACTTTCTAAGTTGTTTTTAGCGGGTAGTTTGCCCTTTTTGCTGTTGCTGGAGGAATTGAGTAATAATTAACTGACCTAGTGTGTAATTATACCACTGAAAATAAGCTATGAGACATTTAATAAAAAGAGACTATTAACAGGATTTGAATTACGACCTTCAAAATATGAAGCAAACACTTTATCCATGAGGTCACACAAGCTTTCACTACTGTCTGAGAATTTATGGTCAGTGGATTAGCCACAGAAAGACTTTGCTCACTCTTTGAATCTACTGAGAAACGCACTGAGAAACTGATTAAAATAATATTAGAAGAAATACAGTGGTGGAAAAGTGCTTGAGGAATTTTCCTCCTCTTTAACATCTATACCATGGCCTGTGGAAGGGGGTAATGATGTGGTAAGGCAGCAGATGTGAAGGTAAGCACAAATTTTTGGGGTCTGAAGATTTCCCTCCCTGTGGGGTTCCTTATGGAGCACCAGCCCATAATGCCCTTTCCTCAACTAAAATAAATGGTGGCAGTGTTTTAATCTGCAAAGTCTGCTGATCTCTGAGTCCTTTCTGTACCAAATTTATAGGACACAGTTAGAGATAAGAAAATTATCAAACACTCTGGCTCTCAGACAGCCTGGCAATTTATGCCGTGTTTTTTCTTTAGTTTTTAGGACATCATGTATTTTACTGAGTCTCTCACATAGAGCTGCAGCAGCTTTGCTTTATTTCCTGTGAGATCTCTGGTTATGTGAAACACTGCATTACTGATAGAAGCATGACATTTTTAGAAGTTGCTGCTCCAGCAGCAGCAGTGTGAGGAAAATGAGGCTGTTGTGGTTTCTGGTTACCAGGAATCCGTGCAGTTTCCTCAGGAGTTATCAGCTGTGTTGTGCTTTAGAGAGTGGAGCAGAGCACATCCTGTGCAAACCTCGTAGGATTTGAGGAAGAATTGCCACACTTGCTTGTGGAATCACACAAGATCTTCCCCCAAACTCATACATGATGGTTTCTGTCTCTTTAGGACCCTGAATATTTTGATATCTCATGCATTTGAACAAGAGTCTATGTACTTACAGATGTGTGGTGCAAGAAAACAATCTTGCAGCAGATGCCAAGAAGCTGATAGCTGTGAAAACATTCAAGAGCCAAGGGCTGGTTGAAAAGATCCCAGCTCTTCCTGCTGGCCAGAGAGGTTTTGCTGCCTCAGGCTGGGGTCAATATTTAGATAGAAAATTCAGAAAGCAGAGGCCAAGGGGAATGCAGCAAAGGTGAAGTGGAACACACTGTAATTGGTCATAACCAGTTTCAGGTCCCTTCATCCCGTGTACCTAAGCACTTAAAAACTGAGCGTACTGAAACAAAAAAACCCCAATTTGGACCAGAGGAATACTTGAATAATTTCTTCCCTATAAACCAAACAGTGTCATTGAGACAAACAAAGTGGAGAGCCATGTCCCCTAACCCCTTTTGCATCATCAGGGAGGTGCATGGCTGGTGATGTGGCTGTGAACTGCTAAAGTTAGGGTTGCCTGTACCTCACAGGCACATGGCTCTGGGTGCTGTCAGCATCATGACTTTTCAGAAAAAAAAACCTGATTGTTGGGCTGGGATAGAGAATAAATATTCACTAACCAACTTTGATTAAAAAGAGTAGAGACCATGTAACCAGATTTTTACAGTATACCTGAGTACTAAGAGTTATTGATTGTTTGCTGATGTACAGGGCAGAAAACAGATTTTGAGCGCAAACACATTTGCAAGCTCTGATTTCTAAAACAAGCAAACCCAGCTGTAAGAGGGAGGAATGGTCTGTGTTATCAAATACAGGTCCAGCTCAGGCAAGGTTGATGACCTCAGTCAAATATTTATTAAAGGGGAAAGAAGTATTTGTAGTGAGTTGTTTATTCTAGCTCTTGCTCACACTGATAGGATTTCCTCCTTGGCGTTATCGTGCCGAAACCTTCCTTGTGACTAACTCCGTCTTTTGGGAATGTTTCCCGTCCAAATCTGACTTTTCCTGCTTTTCTTCACTAGAATAACAAGCAGGCCATTTCAGTGGTGGGTTATGTGGCTTTCCCAGACCCCAGAGTGGGCCAGATGGTGGTGATGGTGACAGTGGTGATGATGGTGATGGTGGTGATGATGCTGATGGTGGTGGAAGTGTGACAGCTCAGAGCACAAGAATGACTTCCCCGGACAAGGTGCAGCTCACCAGCAGCACATGGGGAGTCTGCAATCCCAGAGGATGGCTGGAAATTCAGTTTGGTGATGTTTGAACCATCATGCACGCTACAGATGGAACAGCTAAATGCTTTTATCGGTCTCTCCTGAGCTGTACTGTGGAACTAATTGCAAAAATAAAAAAAAGAAAGGCATGTGTTAAAGCTTTATGACAGATATATTATTGCCCGTGTAATACAAAAAGGATGCAATAAAAATTACTTTCAGGTCTGGCAACATTTTCTCCATGCAAGACTTGAAGTAATTTTTAATATACTTATCACCAGTAAGATAACATTTAATGCTTTTATAGTGTATTCCCCCCTGGATCTGAAAGTACCGTGCAAATGAGGGTATAGGCAATTATTTCTGCAATTAGAAAAAGAGATTAAGAAGCAGACAACCTGCAAAACATGCCCAGTATGATGATAGAATTTAGTGACAAGCTTGATAGAGATATTCACCTTTTCTGGGTTTTAAAAACTAAAAATGATCAGATATTTGTAACAATAATGATAACAAATAGAATTGAAAGTGTTTTAAAATTATCTACATAAATTAAGCATTGTTTTCATTGAAAGAAATGGCTTTTGGAGAACAGAACTTCTCATACACCAGTGTATCCTGAGGAGAATTACTCCTTTTTAAAAAATGATTTTAAAAGAACTTTTGAAGTTTTCCATGTTTATTGTGTTCTCCTCAGGTACTGAAATGCCATCACAGATCTCATCAGCCTCCTGTTCTTCCAAGGGCAGCACTCTCAGCATGGCATTGTCCTGGTGTGGGCTTTCTGTTTCTCCTGGCCAGTGTTCGTCACAGAGCAATGACAGGAAGAGTTCCCTGTTCAAGGAGGAGAACAATCACGCTGGGTTCTACCTGCAGTTTATGTACAGCATGTTTTCACTGTATTTCATGTTGTAATTCTAATTTCTATTTTATTAATTGAAAGGTTATCAATTTCTAAGTTAATGCAGGCAATCTTGTCTTTACCGGTTCCAAAAGTATTAACATACATTTATAACTAATCTTAATTTAAAATAAAATTAGCATTTTCTTCTTCATGGGTTCTTCACCCTAAGCAGAGTTCAGAGGATAATTTGTCATAGTTTTATTGATAAACACTTTTACTCTCTGTTTATTACTGACAATCCAATTTGTTTATTATTTATTTACTTTAATGACATGAAAAGCAATTTGATGAAAGCATGCCATGCCTGACCTGTGTTCTATCAAGAAATTATTTAAACTAGGTTATTGGTGGGCTGGAAAACTCTAGGCTCCAGGAGTTACAAGATGGAGAGCCAAGGCTATTAAATTTCAGGGACCCTCTTTCTGAAATACATTCTGTACAGACCATATCTTGAGAAGAAAACTGAACTTTTCACATACCACACTGTTTTTAAAATGTTTATCAAAAACTATTAACTAACCAGCAGACAACAGGAAGATATCATGCTCTGAAATCAATTTTCTCACGGTCCTCCATCCTGGCTTTCACACAAATCCCTGTGCTCACCTGAGGAATTAGAAGCAAAGTTTCTGCGTGCCAAAGCATCCTAAAATACCCTCAAAGAAGAACTGCATGCTAGGTGACCCAGGGGTCCTCACCAGAAAACCAGCACTCATCACTCCTGGGCTGGATTAATTTCTCCCGCCCAGCTTCACCATCAACAGCTTTCAGAGGAAAAAAGAAATGACAATTTGTTTTCCTCATGGGCAGATTACAGGCTCAAGATTTTTTTTTTTTTAATACTATGAAGAAAAAAATTTGGACTATTTATGGCTAGTCAAAAATTCAGACTTGATGCTGGGATTTATTTTAGCAATCTGTGAACGATGCAAACCCCTTACAAATAAGAATGCAGCGGACAAAAGTAGTTTAAATTTTGTAACTTGGAGGCACAACTCTCAGTTTTGGGACAAAAAAAAAAAGGGAAAAAGAAGAAGGCCATTGAGTGCATCACACGGACTGACCAACATTCATGTGTCAAAGTGCTGTTTCCACTGTGCTGGTTTGCTGTGGTTGGAAGAGATGCCCCTTCCAGCAAAAAAAACCCAGGGAGCTGTGGTGTTGTTCTCAGCAGGTCCCCACTGCTGGAGACTGCTGGGGCTCAGGACCCTGGGAGTCTAGGCCAGGGCTACTCCAGCTTCTTGGCAACATTTTCCACTTAATCCTGCTGACTTCAGCTTCAATCCTGAGGTATCATTCCCACTTCAACATTGTTTACAGCTAAGAGGGACAGGAGGATTCTGGAGCTGATTTAATCTAAACACAGAGAGCTCAAGGCTGTCCAGACCTATAAAGGAAATAAATAAACTCCTTTGAAGATGGGAATTGTAACAAGAACGGTTTTGTTTGGTCTTTATTTAGCTTCAAGGAAATTAAATTCCTGTTGTAGGAGCTGGTTGTGCTGTGTTTGTTCTTAATTAACTAGACAAACTTTGCATGTGCAGTGCAAAATAGAAAACCTCGGCACTACTCAGGCTGTGCTCCTTATGTAATTTGTGTTGATTCATTTCTCAGTGGCATTTGTAAGGTTGTGTTCACGAAACAAAGCACCAGAACAACTTTTCTAAAAAATGAATGAAAACAAAAGACATCTGAAAATATAAATTATCATATGGTTACGTAAATATCCATGCAGCGATATAAAGGGTATGAGAAGTATGAAAAACAAGTATGTGAAAATCTAGTGTAAGACAGGGAACAAGCTTAGGGATGGGCCTTTGGATTGAAGATGGTGTTTCCACGAGAAGGTGGTAGGTCAGGAATGGAAATACAGCTTTTTGTTTTCAGTGTTTAAGGAAAAAAAAAGACAAAAGCCACCTTTCCCATGGTCAACTAAAGGAGTGCAGGGAATCCCCAGCAACGTGGGATCATAATTTTTCCCATCATGCCCCTAATGCAATCCTATCAGCTGAGCATCCTCCTCACTGGGCAGACATAAATAGCCAAAACAACGCCCAAACTTTTTGTGCTTTTACTTTACCATCTATCGACTGAGGAATAAGCTGAGGAAAGCACTGAGTTTTGCTTTTCCAGCTGGAGAGGTTGGAACAGTGTCCGTAATTCCCTCCTACAGGAAGCGTGCCCGGCAAGGCAGGTGATCAAAGCAGCTGGCCATCGCTGCCAGCAGTCACTGGGAATTCCTGTGGCAGCAAAGGAATGACTGCACAGGAGACGTGAGGAATGCCAGAGTCACAGGTCAAGCTTTAATGGCTCGCTGAGCCCAGAGTGAGATTCCTGTGATTCCTCCTTCGTGATGACTTTGCCTGATAAAAGGAGATGGAGTGGGCATGCCCAGGGACGTGCTAGGCAACCCTTCTAATCTCAAAGCTTAAATAGAGGAGGCAGGGTTGGAAATCAATGTGAGTTAATCAGGGGAGGCAAGATATGGTCAAATCAGAGCATAAAAAATGCCACGCAGAGGATCTGTGAAAAGTCTTGCTATAGATATCGATACACTAACAAAAAACCCCAAACAAATAGCCCCAAACTGTGTTTTATTCTGTGGTTTGGTTTTGCAATTTTAGTGATTGCATTACTAGTACAATAATTTCATTATATAAACCCCATTGGTGTTAAAATATACATTATGTTGCAGTCTCTCCTGAATAATAATAACTGGATGATCATTATTTATTTAAATTGTCTTTCCAGGACATTTTCTTTTGAAGTAGCGAGCCTGAATTTCAAAACAGAGCATTAAGCACTAAATTAGGTTTAGGTGGTCAGATCAAAATACAATACTGGGAACAGGTGCATCTCAAAATCCTAGTCCAAGGTGTTTTACACAAAATTTTGTGACAAATTAAAAAGGTAAATATCTACTTATGAGGGGCCAAGAACAGCTTGTTAGCCTGGCTAATGTTTTACCAAACTAACCAATTTCTTACTTGTCTAGTCAAAATGCTAGGCCAGTACAACACATGTGGCAACTGAGTAACAGTAGCAAAACTTTATGTTTTAGACTTCAAATGCAAAGAAATGTCTCTAGGAGATATGATTTACAGCCTTCAGTCCTTTAAAATCATCTTTTTTTTTTTTTACTTTCAGGAAATCTTATTTCATTTTTGATTAACAAAAAGATAATTCTTTGGGGATTTAATTTATAACTTACGGCTGAGAAAATATTCTGAAAACTTTGGAGTAACTGTATCCCCAGATCCCTGCACCACGGACAGATAAAGGAATAAGTAAAATGAAAGGTGACATTGGATCTCGAGTTCGCAGCTTATCAGATGGTTGGATACAGACAGATCTTATCGAAGCATTAGTCGCCATAGAAAATAACTCTTCTTTCTAGTGTGGAACAGGCAGAGAGACTGAATTAAAAAGGACCTTCTCCGTTTCACCACTTAAAATGATACCATAATTTGTAGTGAGTTTGAAGGTTGAAACAAAAAAAGAAAGAAACTCCATTTAGTATCTTACCACAAGGATGCCATTCCCAATGAGTATACACCCTTACATTACCTTGGGAAAAATGGTCTAAAGCACAGAATGAAGTAGTGATTCTGTGGTGCTGGGGATTTATTTTTTTTTTTAATAATAGGTTCTTCAGTAAATTCTTCAGTAAATGATAAACATATTTCTGATAATAAAACTTATCTTTTGCTGAGAGATCTAGTATTCTGCTTGATTATTCTCCTCTATGATAAAGCTGGATGGTGCTTTGAGGAACCTAGTCTAGTGGAAGGTGTCCCTGCCCAAAATAGGAGGGTCGGAACTATATGTTCTTTAAGGCCTCATCCAACCCAAACTATTTCGATATCTTGGAAAAAAATCTTCAGTACAACACCAAATAAAATCCTGAGTAATATTTTGGAATCTGAAGGAATATCCAAGTGAGATGCCATACCTCCTGATGTGGGAAACCACAGGTGGGTCCATGATGGGCAGCAGTCACTGTGCAGGGTCCTTCAGTTTTAATGGAAACACGCTGGGAAACAGTACGGGTGTCCTTTACAAATCTGGAAGACAAGAAGGCCAGTTTTGTCGGCTATGAAGCTTTTATTAAACCATGAAACTGAAGAAAATTTATTCCTCTTGTCCATTTATATATGTAGAACCACAGAAAGCCCTATGTGGAAAATTGTATTTCAGCATCAAACTTATGCTGGAACAGATGAGCTGAATATGGCACGGTGACTACTTTTACTGAGCAACCGGAATGTTCACACTTCCCAGAAATAAAGTTTCTAATGACAAGATGCAGCCATTTAACCTTTGTTTTTCCCAGTTGCCTTTGGGAAGAATAGTGCTGCATGGCAGATGGCAATACTTCAATAAATTTCAATAAAACCATTTAGAATTCACGGCGTGTCGCGCGTCGAGGTAGGTACCGTCAGCAGCTCAGAAGTGACAAACTTCACGCATGACTCTAACCCATTTGGCAGTATTCAATGGGATCAAAAGCAGCTGCAGTGGAGAGAAAAGTGGACTTTGTTGTTCTTTCTTTAAATACCTGCTTCCTAAAGTCTTACTCGTTAGAAATTGTTGGTTTTCAGTGATTTTCAAGTTGACGCTTCAGTGACGGCCAAAAACCACACAGACAAATCCAGTCGAGCAGCAACAGAATTGCACTTTGAGGACCATTTTCTAACAGATTCTATTGGGTTATGAACACTGCCAATGCCAGTGGAAACAAAAGCAGGGGAAAAAACATGATTCAGAGCCCAGTGGTTACATGTCTCCCTGCTTATGTGGCCCTTAGATGCCCCTTTTATCTTTTACCAATGGCAGTATTGAGATGCAAAGTACTAGACCAGAACAGAAAAAAAAAAAATTGAGTAAAGTAATAATAAAAAAAGCAACCCTGTTCAGCAAATAAATGGAGCTAGTGGGTAATTTTTACAGTGCTCTGAAAGGTTTTAGGAATGTAGGATTAATTTTATGGTCGGTTGTGTGGAAAGTTGACGGAACAGAAACACAGCAACTTCCCAACACCAACAGGATTGTGGAAACAGCCCCCCCAACCCCAAACATGCCAAAAACTAAGGACAGCAACAAAACAGAAGGAAATTAGGATTCAGTCCCAAAAAGAAAACATCTAGATTTGAGAAAGGGAAAAGAAAAAAATTGTGCAGAAGGTTTTGACACAGCCAGCTTAGGATGTAAATTTGGCAGCGAGCGTATGCAGAGCATGACATGTGAAGAATGGGAACGACTCAGATGAAATCAAGCTAGATGCAGGGACAACAAAAAGGTACAGGAGCTTTCTCCTAACAATCAGGTCACGTTCAGCCTCCAGGAAGAGAATAGTTTTTGATAGTACAACCATGCAGATATCAAAGGCAGGTTTTAATCTTTCAATCAATGACTTGGTAAAATTATAGAACTGTAGAATGACAGAATGTGCTGGGTTGGAAGGGATCTTGCAGATCATCTTGTTCAACCTGGGGCAGGAACACCTCCCGCTAGACCAGGTTGTTCAAAGCCCCATCCAAGCTGGCCTGGAATGTTTCTGAGGATGCAGCATCCCCTGCCTCTCTCAGGGCAACCTGTGTCAGTGTCTCACCACTCTCATCACTTTTTTTTTTTTTTCCCTTTCTACCTAAATCTGCCCTATGCTGCCTTGAATGTCCGTGCTCAATTAATGTGTCTTGTTATTTTTACAAGCTGAAGCAGAAAGCCCTCCATCCTTCCTGCCTTGCACAGAGAGCTCCACCAGAGCTGGCTCAGCAGCTGCTCAGGCTGGGAAAGAGTGGAAAAACGTGACCCCTGAAGTGGCATGTGAAACGATAACCCTAAATGCTAAAAACCCTGCTCCCACCTCCTCTGCTGCCACAATCACAGCCCACTACCAAACTGCTCAGCAGAAAGCAAACCAAACCCCTGGCAGGCCAGCCTAAAGACTATGTGAGCCCTGTGGAGTTTATCCTTGGGAGCTCAGATACATGTGTCAGGAGATATGGGAGCAAAGCCAGGGATTTAAGTGGCATGTAGCAATGGAACATGGAAAAAAAAAAAAAAAAAAGCCTTTGCAGCTCCTATCAACAACTTTCATCTTCTGCAACTATTTGAGGAAATAGCTGGCTTCAAAACAAATTAGTAGGGGCTTAGATGGCTGCATTTCAATTAATTTCAGGAGGAAATGGGAGGAGGGGAGGAGTGGTCCCTTTCATTAGAATTTAGACCAAAAAAGAAAAAAAAGAAAATAAGCAGAACTTGGTCTATTCTGAGGTTAACAAAGACGTAAATTAAATGTAAATGTTGATCCCATGAAGATTTGAGTGCTATCTACTGTGCAAAGTGAAGGGGGCTTTACCTTGGGTTTTGTGCTAAGAGACTGCTGGCAGATGAGGAAAAAGTTGGTCCTTGCCACAAAAATTTATGGTGGAAGGAAGGATGAGAGTTGTTTTTGACACTCTGTTAAAAATAAAGATAATATAAATAAATAAACTGAAGCCAATGTACAGAAAGATATGAAAAGTGAGCTGCTAGAGGAAAAAAGAAGAGAATTAAATCACAGACATGGTGTTTATTTGTGCAGAGCAAAAGCCACATACCTCAGAAATGCAAATGCTATTGCTTTAATTAGACAACAGAAATTAGGCACCAGAGGGGGAGCAGAGCTGCTTCTTTAAGATATGTTTTGCATCAATTGATCAAGTGATGCAGGCATCGTGCTTTTATTTGCAGAGGGGATTGGGCATCAGACTACAGAACAAATGAAAGGCAAACTTTCCTACAACTCATTACCCTTGCTGGAGAATTTACAGCCAGCCAATATGGCGGTATTTTAGAGCAGTATGAAAATGTTACAATCCATGGAATTTGTCACAGCAGGGAACCCTTTTAAGTGGTTTGTCATCTCCTTTTTTTTTTAATTATCGGGTAGGGTAAGAACTCTGCCATCCTATTAACTGAGTGTCATCTCTTGCTGCAAAGACAAGGGACATTATTGACAATTTGATGTCCTGTTTAAAGGATAGACATCTCCATGGCGTGAAAAGAATGCATCCAGAGGATTTCCAAACTGCAGATTTATATTAAATAAAGCCCCACAGCTGTGCTGGGACAGCTGCCCCGAGTGGCTGGATGCCATGAGGGGCAAAGACAGGACTTGCCTTCAGACAGATTTCAAACAAACCCAGGGAAGAAACGTGGCTGAAATCAGCTGTTTAAAGCACAGATAACACTGAACCAAAGGTCTCCACCTGAAGGAGCTGGGAGGACAGGCAGGAGTGGCACCAGCAGGGCACTGGGCCTTCAAAATGGAGCTCAGCTCTTGGCCAGACAGGCCTTGGCACTCAACCAGAGCACTGTCTGGGCCTGCTGCTCTTTGAAGACAGCTGCAGTCATGCTGGATCATACAGACAACTAGATTTGTTGTCTTCTAAGGTGTCCCCTCCTTGCTGAAGGCCAAGAGCATTGGTGGAGCTGTGTGAGACACTTTCCAGGCTGCTACCTGCTCCAGTTTTAACAACCACTGCACCTTTTTGTATAACAGGAAATAATATTTACATGATAGGACTTCCATGCTTTCATGAAGATTTTTTTTTTTGTCTTTTAACATTTGTTGCTTTAAAACCTTTAGTGTAAATCCATTCAAATCTGAGAAGCAGGAGTGATAATAATTGGGTTCCACAGCAGGAGAAATGATATTGCTAAGACGTATGCCTCACAGAAAGAAACTTTTGGAGCTAGTGAGCAGCAGCTGTCTCTCTACAGAATCACTGAATGGTTTGTGTTGAAAGAAACCTTAAAGATCATCTAAGAGGCGTTGGGTTGTTTGATTTTCCTTTAATTCCAAATCAAGAAAAATGAAGGAAAAACTAAAAATCAACTTGCAGGCACCTGTGGCAGTTATTTGAAGCCTCATTAACCTTTTGCTTCTACTTGTACTGTCACAGGTAGCAGTAAAAGTAGCTGTTCTCTGTTATATTTCAGCCATCAAACAGGAAACCTGAGAGGATGGTGTGTAGGACAAGGAAAGAGGATGGAAATGATGAGGCTAATGAACAAAACTAAGGGGGGAAAAATAGCAGAGTAAACCCAAACCAAGAAGGAAAAATTACATGTGACAGTCCCGAAAATCAAGTGCAATGAATTTTTTGTCAGTGTGCACCTGTCAGACCAGTGCAACCTTCTGGAGGTAAATAAACCTGCTCCAAGCTTTCATACAGGTGGAGCACACAAAGGCAAAGTACAACTTTCTCACATATAAATCTGTAGCAAATCACACCATTACAGTGCACTAGAAACAAAAAAAACCCCAAGAGACTATTTCCTGAACTTTTGAAACTAGAAAAATGATTGAGTTGAAGAAGAGTTAGATTGGGAATAAAGTGTTTGTTTTTTCATCTTTTATATCTGAGCCTTTAAGATCAGCTCTTTGGAGCAACAACCATGTGGTTCTGCACAGCATTTCTGGTTCTTGAATTTTACAGACTTATAGAATGGTTTGAGTTGAAAGAGGCCTTAAAGATAATTTATTTCCAAGCCCCTGCCATGCACAGGGACACCTTCCACTAAACCAGGTTGGTCACATCTCCACAAGGCAGTTTTTCCCCTGTTTTATTTTCTTCTCTTTTTCTCCCCAGCAACAAAGATCTGGAGCTGTCAAAGGGACTTGAAGTGTCTGTGCCCTGTGTGATGAGAGCTGTGGTAAATTTAGAAAGAGGGGATCTAACTCATTGTAAGAGGAAGACTTAAGGAAGGGACTGAGTAAGGAAGTCTAGGAAATGGATCCCCGAAAATGACTCGGCCCCCTTCTAGGAGAATAATCACCCTGTGGATAAAGAGATGTGGGATTTTCTTTGAGCTAATAAGGTCAAATTCACCCACTAGAGAGCAAGGCTGGGCTGAAGAGCAGGTGACAGCAAGCCTGTACCAGGGTGACATCATGGAGAGGCACCATTCAGCCAGCAAGGGTCTCAGAACCCCTTTAAGACAGCTGGACATGGGGAAAGGGGTCTGCCCCAATGCCTCAGCTCCCAGAGAGATGGAGCAGGGCTGTAAAGAACTGTGTATTTGCTCAGATCTCTCTCCATCCTCCTCCTTCTCCCCCAGGTGCAACAGGGCAACTGGGGTAGAAATTGCCTGTAAGAAGGAAACGGTGCCAGGAGATCCAAACGAGTTGTGTTTGCAGCCCAATTATTGAGCATGTCAAGGGACAATAAACACATGAAGGTCCCCAAAATCCTCGTGAACTCTGTATTGGCAATGGGCTGAGTGGAACAGCCACGTGTAAACATCTCAAAGCTCTGCAGAAGCTGCACATCCTGGTTATTGTCTAGTAAATAAAAACCACAAACTTTCCCAGGCAATTCTAAATGCCCATAGCAATCTTTGGTGACAGACCTCAAAATACCTCTGTGAGGGTAAGGACTGCTGCCTCTGTTTACATGGAGAAAGCAGGGCACACAGGGACACAATGACTCCCTCAGGTCTGCAGCAGAAATGCTGCCAGAAATGGGAATATAAGGTAGCTCTCGTCGTTCCAGAGCTCTGCCTTCTGATTCTTGTCTCTCTGTATTAAGATCTGAGGTTAGGCATAACTTTATTTTGCCAACAATTTTTTTCCTTCTTGGACGAAACTCAGACTGAGATTATGGGTTGGCAATGTACATGTTCTGTCCCCAATACCAGTGCCCTCAAGTGAGGGACTGAATGATCAAACAAACCTTGATATCATTCCAAGGCCACGCAGCACAGCCACCTTCCTTCTGTCCCTACGGGCTGTGGCTGGAATGGGAATAGAATCATCACAGAATCATCATAGGATCACAGGTTGGTTTGAAAGAATGTTTAATATCATCCAGTTCTCATCCCTTGCCATGGTCAGGGACACCTTTCACCAGACCAGGTTGTTCAGAGCCCCATCCAACCTGGCCTTCAACACTTCCAGGGATGGGGCAGCCACATCTTCTCTGGGCAGCCTGTGCCAGAGCCTCACCACCTTCACAATTTCCTACTAATTTCTAATTTAATCTATCATCCTTCAGTTTAAATGATTTAATATGGGTTTCAAATAGGATTTCAAAGGCAGAAGGAAAAAGCAGAGCCTTCAGAGAGACCAGATGATTGAGGCTTTGAAACACCCTGTCTTGCCTTCCTCAAAGGAAGTGGCCTATGGGGCTTGCTGATTTTGGCTTACTCTTTTTTTGGCTTGTAGGAGTTCCTGAAACAACATCATAATTTTTTGTGGGAAAAGTGCAATTATTCAAAATAAAGAAGTAACTTTATGTCATTTCTGTACCTTGTTCCAAGCCCTACTTACCAGCTTCCCACTTCAAACAATCCCTTGGCAGAGTTAGGTCTTCCAGGAGTATCTCAGCCTTAATTTTTCCCCAAATTTCCTTCTTTGACACAGATTTTCCTTGCCCTAGCCCTCTGTAGTTTGGACAGCAGTTTGTAGCCCACTACTATCTTACAGTTCAGCTTTCATGTGCTTATGTCTACAAATTTTTGCCATTTCCTCGGAAAATCTTTGCTGTTCCACTTTCCAACCTCCTCCATCTCCAAGTAATACTTGACAGCAAATAAAAGCAAGTGGACCAATTTGTGACAATCTGCAGAATTCTGTTGCTTGTCCACCATGGACGGACAATTTGCATGGAACAAATTCCAGATTGAACGTCTCAAGGAGTGAAGTGAGTGAGCTAAGGAAACCTGGAATGTAAAACATACTGTGTTCCTGTAGATATAGAATAGAAGCTTCAGTAGCTCTAGGAAAAAGTGCTTTGTTCTTTTCAAGGTAATGTGTAATTCTTGCTGGCATTTTCCTCTAGGTTTTTACTAAGATCAGCGCTTGCAGTTCCATTTATGTGATATTTTCCAGGTCAGTTTTTTATTCTGCCTCTCTGCACCAAATTTTTTCGTCTGTTTACTTGAGCTTAAAAAAAATCCCTCAGCTCATACAGTATTCTGAAAAAGTCACCCAAGCCAAAGTGCCACTAAACGAACCTGTGTTTTGTGGCTGTCTTGCTTAAGGTTATGCAGTTACAGTCCTTAAATGCACCAAGACAAGTGGAAAATAGCTGATTTTCAATGTGTGAGGTGCTTTTTTCAAAGGAAAGGTTTGCCTTTCAGGTGCTTTGCACTTTTCAGCATTGGAGCTCTGCAGATACGGGCTCTGACTAAAAAGTTTCTTGTATTCTGATGGATTATCACTTATTAGTTAATATCATCGGGAAATATGGTATTTTCCTCATCTTATAATATTTTGACTTGAAGAAGAGGAAGGAAAAATCGATTTACAGTCTCTCTCTTTCCCTGGGTAGCTGATTAGAAGAGGAAGGATCCAGCAGTAGGGGTAGAGCAACGCCTTTGAAAGCTCAGGAGTACAAAACCAATGAAGTGTGGTGATAAGGGCTCTCCAGAAAGACAATCTCTCCCTGATCAATACAAAATCCAAGCAGGCATCACCAATGCGGAGCAGAGAAAGTGCCGTGGGTAATGCTAGAAAATTATAAAGGTTTTTGTTTCCTTGGAAATCTCAATTCCACTAAAATCAATTTACAGCCTGGTTTATCTACTGGATTTGTGCACACTTCCCTTCCCTGCCAATACAATTGGCATCTCCTGGGACGTTACCTCCTAGATGTCATTTCCTCAGTTGTAAAACCGAGGCTGCTCGAACGGGAGAGTCATGATACAATGGATGGTAATTACACAGCACTGGAGGATAATCAGCAAGCAGGCTTTCTTCTGCAGGGCATTTCGTTATTGTTTGGTAGAAATCCTGTTTAGCATTCCACAGTATTTATTCAGACCTGACTTCCTTTCATCTCATCAACGAGGACATTTAAACCAGAAGCTTGAGCTTTACCTTGAACTGGAAAGATTCTATTTTGTTATAACTGAAGTCTCTTCTGGAAACACAGACCAAGTTGGGTTGCTTTTTGTTCGTTTTTAGGTTTGTTTGGGTTTTTGTTTTGTTTTGTTTTCACATCAGGAGCAAAGGAGGCTTTGGAATGGAACAGAAACTGCTGTCAGTTTTCTCCTGTGACAGCTCCTCAGTGGCCCAGCACTTCTGTATTTACTTTATTACGGAGTCATTAGTGGGCTGTAAATCTCACTGATGAGCCAGCAACCTTTCTGTGGGCAAATCGCTTACCTTCAGAGCCCCATAAATTCTCAAAAATTAAGGCAGCCTCAAAGATGGTTGGGAAAATACCATTCATAACTGAAACTTCCAGTTATAATGAGCTGGATGCACAAATTGAAAGTCAGCTTATTAGATTTGCGTCCTGTAACAAGCCAGGAAGGGCAGGAGATGTTTTAAAGTGACGGGAGCCAAGGGGGAATCTGGAGGGAAATGGGAGCCAGGAGACACCCTGAAATGAGCACAAGAGAAAGGGTGTTGCAAGATAAAGGGACAGAAGACTGAGGGTGGGATAAGAGGACAGTTTTTAATACACAGAGAGCAAAGAGAAAAGGGTTTATATTGTGGATGAAGCCCAAATGAATATACTCAGCAACGTTACAGCAAGGAAGGCTTCTTTTAGCCACTTGAAAAGCACCCAAGACTAGAAGATTATAATGCTCTAAACCAAGTATTTTGAGACAGGATTCCAAAACTTTATGAAGAAGCCAGAATGTCACCTGTCAGTTTTGCCCCAGGCATGGCTGATTTCTGCCTTGGGTCAGGGGAAACGATGGGCCTCTGGGTCACCTTCCACCCCTGTGAGCCATTGCTCAGCTCCAAGTCACACCTCCAATTAGTCTGGCCCTTCCAGGCTCCATCACAATTGATTATAACTCTGCTTTCTTCCTTTTTCAAACATTTTTCCTCTGTTAAAAAGCACAGTCAATATTTCTGCTATATCAAAAGTACTGTGAGGGAATAAACAATAATTTTATTCCCAAGATACTCGTGCTGTTCATGTCTCACGACTGTAATTCCAGAAAAGTAGAAAAGAATGTTGATATCACCGCGTGCTTTTTTTTGTTGTTGTTGCTGTAGGGGTTTTTATAAATTAAATTGGAGCATTTCTCCCTTACAAACACCTTACACAGATAGTTTTCACTACGTTTCCGACATGGTTGGTACAATTTGGGCTCGTTTTCTTATTGCAGTGACATATTAAAATCTAAACAAATACTATTTCCTTCATGTCCTTCCAGCATCGTTATGCAACAGTGTCATCCACAATTTTAATGATGACATCTCATTTCAGGAGGGCATGAGCTGAATCCCAATGAATAAATTCATGAAGTCTAACCTCTCCATGACCCCATTTCCACTGTGGTTTTTTTTCCCATCCCACCCCAGCTCATTAGCTGTCCTGACAAAAGCAGCTGAGATGGGATGTGAGTCTCATAGCTGCGCTTTAAACAAAAAGAAACAGTGGGAGGAAGGAGAAAGGTGGAGAGAAGCATCATGCTAGGTCTGGAAATAAACTGCTGTGTGTTTGTAAGCAAGATAATTTTTGCTCAATATGACACGGTTCCAAGCCAGAGCCATGGATCTCAGACTGGAAACTACCCTGACATTATAATTATGTTAGACCCTAACTAATTTCTTTCTAATGTACTGTGAGTAGCGCCCAGCTCATTGAGATGCAGACTCTGTTCCAAGGACATCCTGTGGCTATCGAAAAAAACCTGTGTCTCACACACAATTTCAGCAGTGTTTTCACTGTCAACTGTCACCATTAACACAATGTTTCGGTTCCCTTTAAAATAAATCAGCCCATTTTGTCGCCCTCTTATTGCTCTGCCAGCAGCCTTGAATCATTTTAATGCAGTGCCAGTTGGGTGCCCAAGCTGCTGTTGAAGTTTGTTTCTGAGCATCTACTTTGTTTGTGCATTTACCCCTTAATAAGGCTACTTAGAAACCAAAAATACCTGTTTCTGAGAGCAGTTATCTCAAAACATCAGTTTATGAATCAAGAGATTATATTTTAATCTACACTTTTTAAGTGGCCAGGGAGACTCATTGCCATGTCCCAAGCTCATACAGCATTGAATCCACTGATTCAATGAAGTTTTTTCTACTGTTTTTATGGTTTTCTTACAGTGTTGTTATCCACACCTTCAGCATTAAAAACTAGCAGGTAGGAATTTCAGCGTGTGTAGGATTGGAATTTCCCCCTTGATTTATTTTCTCTTTCTAACAGAGTGGCAGGGTCAGTTTTAGGGACAATTATTTAAATAACGTGCTAAAAGCCTGTTTTATCTATAGTTTGTTACTACACTTCAGTAAACAGAACTTCTGCGAAATTGCTTTGTATCTCAGGTATTAAATGTCTAATAATCTATCCCCGTTTAAGTTTTCTGAAATACCTATGAACTACTTTTGCTGAATCCGATTGATTCCAATCATAATTCCATTTACAACTTTCCATCTACAATGAAAAGGAATGCAGTTGGTTCCCAGAGTTATCACCATTATTGGTAGTGTCTTCAGCTTTATTTAAATACCTCAATCTGGGGACAAATAGCAGCAATTTTCTCCCGTTGTTCTACACCAGGAAAAAGACATTAGAGAAGCACGAGGGAAAATAGGACTCTGTTGATGTTAGCTGAATTTATAGTGAATTGTTACTGGATGAAATCTGTTTAGAGCAAACATATCCTGTTTACTGCAGGATTTCATGGGAAGCTCTCAAATTTGCATGCTGATTACATGAAATGTAGGAAGTCCCTCCCAGCTGTACAATGGGAAAAGAGGATTGTTCAAATGTGAAATCCTCTGGAGCCCTGTGTGATTTGCCCTGGGAGAAGCAGCAAGGGACATGGCTGTTTACAGTAGGAGAGCAATCCCCACAGCTAGGAATAAACCTGTCCAACCTGTGCAAAGGTTTCATTATATATGGGAAGTTTCCAAACCTGTATTTCATAGATAGAGCGGCACATAAAGATTATTCTTGTCGGAGATTGCTGGGCCGTTCGTCTTCAAGCCAGCACATCCTGAGCACGATCAATAAACACAGCAGAATCATAGAGCACATTTATCTCCTGTTCACCCTACAGTGAGCACTTCACCTGGCACTCTACCTCAGGCAGCCTCAGTTCTCTACCAGCCCTCTAAAACCCCTTTGAGGAGCCATGCGACCAGAGGTTTTCCAATAGGACCACAGGAACACATTAGCAGGGAAAAAAAAATGGCACTTTGGGAGAATTTTTTTTTTTATTGGTAGGTTCCATGCCTAGACCTTAATCATAAAACCATTGAACAGTTTAGGCCAGAAAAGATATCTGAGGCCACCAAGTCCAATTGTTAACACAGCTCTGCCAAGCCCACCGCTAAACCATGTCCTCAAGAGCCACATCCACAGGGCCTTTAAATATCTTCAGGGATGTTGACTCCACCACTGCCCTGGGCAGCCTGATAAAATGCTTGATGACCCTTCCAGTGAAGAATTCTTTTCCTTGGTGTCCAATGATCCACACAAAGCAAATACTACATTCGAAAATAAGTTGGAATCTGCCCTGATACAAGCCAGTGGCTGTGTGGGCTGAGAGCTGGTTTGGTTACTCGGTTTGGCACCTTCTTACACAAAAAATCCCTATTTCCTCCAAGCAGAGGCCAATGGCAAAGGATTCTCTGAAGGCAATGGTGTCAGGAGCAAATGGTTTTATTTTCCTATTCACTGACACAAAATGACCTAAGAGTGAGCCAGAGAGAACTGGTAGATGTGGCAATAAAGAGAATCAAACAGGAAAACCGAGGAGAAAGGAAGAGGGAGCGGAAAATGTACAGAGAAGGGGAAAATGATGTATGGGTGTGGAGGTAGCCAACACACAGGAAGGATATGGGAGCAACAGTTTTAGCTCAGATGCTTAACTCCTAAATACACCATCCCTTCCTGATAAGTTTGACATCACTGGGAGTAATGGCTAGGCTAAACAGAAGAATACAGCCTTCATTTAAAAAAAAAAGTAATTATAAGGGGGGAAAATCCAGAAACTATAAATGTGAGACATTAAAGGGTCTTTAAAAATTCTCTATGAAGCAAAAATGTTTCTCTTCATACCCTGTCTCCCCAGTAACCATTTACATTTATTATCCCATTTACCAGCACCGTGAGGACAATCTTTTCTTCTGTACTGATCCTGAAACTTCTGTCCACACTGTTGTCATTTTACTGGTGAAGTGCCTTTAATTCTGCTGCTAAGAACGAACACTGATATGTATTTGGCTCCTGTACCAGTGCCATAGGTGATGTCCCTCAGGTACCAATGTTCTTCACGGCTTATCTTGTGGAGGTGTCACTGTGTGAACTGTAAGCCAATGTCAGGCACAGGTGATGTGTAAGTCACCATGTAACTGGTACTACAAAATCCAGATAACCAAATGTATCCAGTTCCAAGCACCCAAAGAGGCAGAATACTGATAGAAAAATAGCAGATAATCATAAGTGTCCTTTTTAAGAGATTTAGAAGTGTTAAACACTTTAAAGAGTGAGACCAGAGAAAGTAACAACTCAGAAGTAGTCCTGAAGACCCCCACCAGTCAAAAGATTAAGTGATGACTAAACAAAGTGGTGCTTTGACAAAGAACTGAATCCAAGCAGCAAGTCTAAATTTAGGCACTGTGGAATGCTTTGCTGATCCCCTCTTTTCTGTTAAATTGACCTTATTGCCCACAGAGGCTGAGGAGTCAACTCATCACCAGTTACTGTTGTGTTCTGTTCCCCTGCTCGGTTTGCAGCCTCAAACAACAGACAACATTGAGCCCAGTGAAAGGAGATGCAATTCCCAAACCCCTCCTTGGTGCCATCAGTTCAGCAGACACAGGTTCAAAGGAATTTGAGAACAAACCTCATTCCCTAAGGATGTAGGTCAGTCTGAAGGGCTGCTGTATAACCACAGGCAGAATTTTCCCAGATAAATTATGGCTCACGGTGTCAGACATAGACTCTAATTGTGCAAAATGCACTGATCCTCTTACTCAATGGGGCTTTGTTTTCAATTAGGACACGGTTCCCCTTGGCCTTGAATTTTTTAGGGATGATTTCCGGATGAGAAGGAGAAAGGCTGGGGACTGAGAAGGGCAAAAGAAGCCCAAGGACACTCATTAATGCTGATCTCAGCTCTCACTGTAGATGTGGCCTCATCACTGTTAAGACATTACCAGATAATCTTAATTACAGCTTTTGCTACACAAGTCTGTCACATCGCTCCATGAGCTGCTCGGTAAATCTGAGAATATTTAAATGTTTTATTTTAGTATCAGAAAGGACCATGATGACCACTGAAGGTGCCCAGCTACATAACATGGGCCATCTACTATCACCCCATAATTTCTGCAACAACTCCTTTTCCTTAACAGCAAGTTTATATATAAAAGTAAACATTAGGAATGGAGAAACCTTCACAGATATTCAAGCAGTCTTCAAAATCAGATTTTTTCTTGTTCCTTTTGCAGTAAGGTAGAGACCATACTTTAAGCCATTTACTGACCCTCACCTGATCTTTTTTTTCTTTAAACCTGAGCTTTTTATTTCTGTTTTCTTATTAGTTTCAGGCCTCTGCTCACACCAGGAGATTTTTGTTACTTTTTACTGTTAGGAGTCAGCTGTATAAGGTAATATGTACAATTCTAGATATTATGGAAAGTGGGAAATGAATTTGCAACTGCTTTCAGCATACAGCACATTCCAGCAGCAGCAGCAGCCTGAGCTGATGAGACTTGGTGAATAATGTCTCTTCTCTGACTTGCCTTAATGATCATAAAAAGAAAAGACATACAGTTTTTCATGGGCACTGAATGACACATACATCCTACACCAAATACAGAATGAAATGGCATTTCCACTAGCTGCAAGAAATTTTCTGTATCTTTCTCATTTCTGGGCGTTTTTGAATGTTCTATTACCAACAAATTACAGGAGAACATTGCAAAGGTATCATATTAAATTACAAATGTAATTGTGTGGCCTGATTGAAAAAGACAGTTATTATTAGAATTAAGGGTTTCATTTCTTTGTAAGCACAAGAAACCCAAATCCACAGCATGGAACCAGACATTGGGCTCTCACGATTTGTGCCGCTGCTTCTGCATGTGGGATTGGTACCAGGATATCCACAAAAATCGCAATGGGAATGACAGTGTCTGAAATAAGATTTGGAAACATATTGATTCAACGCACTTGTGACAATGGTTGACAAAGTAGCAGCTTTACTCCTGACTGAAATAACATTATACTAGATAAATAGCCATAGAACGGGAAATAGGTTTTGGGCATAGACTCATTCACCAGTATGTAGATCCTATAAGAATTAATAGTATGGAACTTATTACTTAGTAAAACATTAAGATCTTTAGAACATAAAAAATGATGAGGAAAATTTACATTTCTTCCCTCTGAAAACTTACATTTTGTAGCTTGCTACTTTTCTGACATGTCTATCTAGTGCCAAGGGAACTGGATGCTGAAAACTCAGTTTGAACCTGGAAAGGTAAACAAATAAAGTCCGGCATGCAATGTACAAACAATTTTACCCCTTTGTAAATATTTCAATTTTTATGCCCCATCAGAGAGGACAAAAGAGACAGAGAGGACTTACAGTGGAATGAAGGGATAGGGCATGGGGGAATGGCTTCAAACTGAGGGAAGGTTTAAATTAGATATTAAGAAGAAAATCTTGACTCTGGGTGTGGTGAGGCACTGGCACAAGTTGCCCAGAGAAGCTGTGGTTGCCCCATCCCTGGAAGAGCTCAAGGCCAGGCTGGATGGGACTTGAAGCAGCCTGGTCTAGTGGAAGGTGTCCCTAATTACGGCAGGGGGTTGGAACGAGATGATCTTTAAGGTCCTTTCCCAAACCATTCCATGATATGATGTTTTCCTCACGGAGGAAACTCTTTGGAAACACCATCAGGAGCCAAGCTAGAGGTGACAATATGAGCTAGGCAACTTGCAGGCTGACTCATACTTTGGGATCTGTTTGTGTTTCTTTGGGGATAGCTGTGACCAGGTCAGCACCTTTGGATGAAGAAGATTGCTGAGGGGAACCCTCTGGTTTTTGGGAGCATTTTTCTGTTTGAATTGGGCAAACTGGAGTTGGAAAGGAGGGGTTGAATTATTCAGTGATAGAGTTTTGCTGCAGGAAGAAGTGAATTGTAAATACACTTACATGTGTATTTTCTGTGATGTTTCCTTTTTTGTGAGGCAATTGGGAGATCATTTTAACCTTGAATTTTTATTTTAGGACATAAACATTTAATGACAGAGAAATATTATCTCTGTAATTTATGCTTTTGGGAAACAGTACACAATTCTGTGAATATTAAACAAGAGCTTATATATAGCATTTAGGGAAAGATATGCACAGTAGGTTGAGCCAAAATTGTGTCAAAAATATTCCAGTGAACATATGTCACACATTTATGCATTTGTAGGATATTTTATACTGACAGGTCAGCAGCTGCTATACTTTGTTCCAGGGATCTCTACCCAAGTGCTTTGTTTCACTTCTAAATTTAATGGCACTGAAAATTTGTCCTGGTAATAATAAATTCTCTAGCACAGATTGATTTCCTTAGAAAAGGAGGGGATAAAGTCAAGGAAATTTTCTACAGCTACATTACATTAATTCTTCTCGTTATGAAAGAAGGGCCAGTGAAATCAAAAATTAGAAGTGTATGTAAGAATTTGTAACTATATACCTATTATAACTCGGTTTGCTGGTGACTAAATATTTGATTTAAAGCATTTTCTCATAAACAAACTTTGGAAAGTTAAAATCATTTCACCTGAAATATAAAAAATACTGCACAGACCAATCCAGATGAGGATATTTTACTATGGTGACAAGTTTTAGCCTTAAAATCCTTTAGTTTCATATTTTGGGGGTTGCTAAGGACTGTTTTCACCTGCTGTGCGATCCTTGCTGTACCTACACCCCATAAAAATAATGCTAGCATAGCTGGATCTACACAGCCATGCTATCAAAAACTCCTGACTGTGCTTGTAGCTAAGTTATTCCATCTGCACTCTTCCCACAGCAGCCTGTAGAGCCTTGTAGGCGGAAGTGGGACTGAATTAAAATGATATATGTATGTAGTGATAGTGTGACTCCATCTAGGCTGGGCTCTCCAGCTGGTGTAAATCACAGGCCACAGCTCTGCGTGCCCCTAATGGGCACAGATTTGATGGCAGAGCTTTATAGAGGAGCCCTGGCTTAAGTGGGGTCAGCAGTGATAGCTCCAGTACAGCTCTTTAATTACCAATGGGCACTCATTGCTGGTGGCAGCATTTCCTGTGGGTGTCTGCAGCCAGCAGCCAGGGCACAGCCAGAAAATGTTGGCTGTGTGATGCTGAGCAGTGCCCTGGCCAGCAAGCCTTACAATCATGGCCAAGCTAGTTTCCAGGTGGCCCAAAGGCTGACAAAGCAGAGGGTAATGAAGAGGTGGTGTCTGTGCCTCTGGTGAGGTGTGGACTGCTGCACAGAGCAGGTGCAGCTGGGAGATTTCGGGTGCAGAGAATAGTCTTTTCAGTGCAGACAGTAGGTTTTGGGTGCAGCCAGAATGATGCAAGGCTGGTGTTTGCAATGAGGATACAGCAGTGTGTTTACTCCTGCTCTGGAAGATGTCCCTTTGCTTTTCCTCCAGCCAGATCATTCATCTCAAAATACCCAGTGACATTGTCAACGCCCCCTTCTCCAAGACTTGGGTAGACATATGGCTGATACTCGTCATTTGCACAAGTGAGGCTGGCTCCTTCCCAATAAGTCGTATTTATCCCTCAGTGCATTACTTCTCTTTATAATAATCTTTTCACTACTTCTCACCTCGTTCCTATGAAGAGTTTTGACATTTTAAAAGGGAAGCAATATTGTTTTTCATATTATGGTCTTGTTACCCCATCCCTTCTCACTATCTGTTGTACAAAATGCAGAACTCTAGTCCCTGTTCATGACAGGGATATTGGACCCAGGCAATCTTTAAGGCCCCTTCCAACCCAAACCATTTTGTGATTCCTAGATTCTCCTCTGGCATAAATTTTTTGGTACCACTGCTTATCCTATTATCAGAACCCCTTCAGTAGTTGCCCATGGATGATCTCAGATTGTCTGCTGTGACCTTCACAGTGACACAAAGAACAGTTCTGGTGAGTTGTGGAGACCTTCTTGCTGAGCTCCCTCCTTCCTGATGGACCTTCTCACCATGGAAAGCCTGGGAAAGGTGGTCAGTGGCATAGAGGGGAGAAGGGATCAGAGATTTTCACTCAGGAAGGGTCTTTGGTGATCAGTAAACACTGGGAAAATGAGGCAAGTTTGGAGCAGGAAGAATAACTCAAAACTCTTTAGAAATGCCCATTGACAGAGGCAAGAGGCTTTACTTTCTATGTCCCTTCTGTTTTAGTATGATTTCAAGGGGATTTACTCCAAGAGAAATGCTCTGGACCTCTGTGCTACCCCCTGCTTCCCAGCTTGGATGTTCTCACTGGAATGGAGACCATATGCCATCATCCTAAAAGCCAGGAAGGAATAAATTAGAATGATGATGGCAATGTTTGCACATACCGGGACAAGTTGATTTAATACTATCTTGTTTCCTTCTAACTCGCATTTTATTCCAACCTTGTTTAGTGTGAAGAGAATATGAAACTGTTCCAGAATCATCCAAAATGGAAATCATGACAGATGGCAGTAAAAAAAAAAAAAATTCATAATGGGTCCCATTTTGTTTTATACTCTTAGGGCAAGGTTATTGCTACAGTTATGGTCTTAAACTCTGTTTTATTTTTATAGCTATGATAGTAGTTAAGGCTCCCTTTGCCTAGCCAGCTGCCTCTACTGAACAAAACGTCTCTAACAGCTTTGTGTAACCAACTGGGGGAGCAAACAGCGTGGGAACCGCTCCAAAGCGCTGGTTTAACATCCAAAAGGGAAATAAACGGGATCTCTCACAATACCAGGGAAAAGCACCTGCAAAAAAAGTGGCAAAGAGAAGGAAAAACCCAGCTTGGAAAAGCAGATTGAGGCAATGGATGTATGTCTCAGCCCTGGAGGGGCAGGTGATGGGGAGAGCAGCAGTGGGCCTGGGGGGAAGCAGCACTGCCAAAAAAGTCTGCGAAACAAAGGGATTTTGAAGGTCTATCAGAAGATTTGCTCCTTGAATAAAACTATTATTTTTGATTGAAAAGAAGCTTTGGTACATTTAGCAGTAATATCAATGGTGTTTATACATTCAGATTGAACAATTTCTCCTAGGTATAGTTATGTGTCTTGTTTCTCAGTTACATTGTGAGTTTTTCTGTTCTTTGATAAAATATTTTTTAAATGCAGGTATAATATATGGGTCAGAATAAATTACAAATTCCTAAATATTTTTACTTTAAGTGAAACTATCCAGTGTTGTATTTACAAATATTTTCTGTGCATTTATTCCTTAGCTGAGATTTTAATTTCTTTTCAGCAACTCCTGATCACTAAATTGTGAGCAGAATTATTTTTCTGAGACAGGCAGCAACCCCATAAACTAACAACATGTTTTTAAGAACACACTAATGTTCAAACATTCAATAGTTAGAGTGGCAATTGCTTTGCTTTCCTGTAGCTATGGGAAATTAAATCAAATTTCAGCACCTCGCCTCTAAAAACTTTTAGCTGTTTCCATCTGCAGTTTAGTAAAGTGATTAGTACCTGTCTGATACAAGCCACGTGTGATCATGTGGAAAACAAAACATTAAAAGTAATGAAATAGGTAAGTTTAAGTGCAAAT
Organism: Cyanoderma ruficeps; assembly: GCA_008694505.1. Taxonomy (NCBI): domain Eukaryota; kingdom Metazoa; phylum Chordata; class Aves; order Passeriformes; family Timaliidae; genus Cyanoderma; species Cyanoderma ruficeps. Next base: position 2,033,342 of record VZDJ01000030.1, on the reverse strand, counting down.
CTCCACATACAGGAGATGGGAAAGCAGAACTATCATTCCAGCCATATCACCTTTCATACCACCTCAGAATAAATGAACATATGGTGAACAAGGATGTGACTCCTCACCTACCACTAGCACTAAAACCACTAAAAAAATAAACATTTAATCCAAGTCAGCTATCTGAGCTCTCTGTCACCAGTGTCCCAGCCTTCTCTGAGATCATGGACAGAGGTAAGCACCTTGGATGTATTATTTATGGGCATATTTCATACACACTGTTGGCCTTTAGAGGTGTCTGCCTCTTTCACTTGCAACACAAATAAGTCTCACAGAGGTGTCTATAGCTGCACATCTGAATTTTGGGTGGCTGAAGCTGGTTTTCAGACAGATGTAGGCACAGAACCCCAAACTGCACACCACTTTAGTAACTGCTCTCAGAAAATAGGTCATCCACAGGTATGACTGGTTCTAATACACCCACAAACACTCATCCAACCCTGACAAGTCTGCAGAAAATAGGGTTTCATTTCAATGTGTTACTGTGCATGGTTCATTCACTCCCATTTCTCTCCTGCTGGGAAATGTAAGAGCCTGAAACAACTCAGATATTTTCATGGAACAGCCCATTTCTGTCGCTCATTAGCACTTCAACTGTCATATTTTGTCACAAAAACCTGTACTCATGCTACTACATGCAGCATATGTTGCACAGCTCTGAGTAACCACATTTCAATAATATATTTACTGTGAGAAATAAAGGAAATCCTCTTTCAGATCTGTGATTACTCATAAAATCCCCAATTTGGAGTGTTGTACAAGCATGATGCAAGTGGGGTATATTTGCTGGAGAATCTGAGTTAAATTTATAAGAGTCAATATAATCTTTTAGATGATTAGCTATGCAAAACACAACCAAGATTATCCCAAGTGTGTCTGAATGGTATAATGTCTGGAATTTAAAGCATGACTAAGGAATACCTTGAATTGGAGAGATTTCTGTTAACTACACCTTAAGTAAGTTTGTTATTTAAGGCGGGGGTTTTTCTGATAAATATAGGCAGCTGAAATTATTTAAAGTACCGTATGTCTGTCTCTATTTCTTGAAGTATTTCATGGCTGAACAGCGGCGATCTATAATTCCTTCATTTAATCTCACATAATGTCATTCTGTGAGATTAAATGAAGGAATTCAGAGATGAAGATGATCATCCTGTATTTTGAGGTTTCCACGTACACTTATTTTGAGGTTTCCACATACACTTATCTTTATTTCTTGAAGTATTTCATGGCCGAATAGTGGCGACATATAACTCCTTCATTTAATCTCACATAATGTCATTCTGTGAGATTAAATGAAGGAATTCAGAGATGAAGCTGATCATCCTGCATTTTGAGGTTTCCACATACACTTATCACAGAATCAGAGCATTCCTCTGCAAGACCCAGCGTGGAGATTTAATTTTAAATCGCTATATTGAAATGTTCGACATGTGACCGCTTGATCTTTGTCTTGTGGTCTAGCACTGTATTATAATAGATCCAGTCTTTTCTTTAAAAAAAAATAAATAAATAAAAACACCAAAAGAAAAGTGACTTTGGTTTCCCAGCAGTCATGAATTAGAGATAAGAAGGACTTGAAAGAAAGCTCTGACTTTGGGAATGTGATGGGATATAACCTTCCTGTGGCTTCTTTTCCTGCTGTTGCTACTCACTGATATTTGAAGGTGAAAGATGCACATCCTATCAAATCCCAGAGGGTCTCATGAGTTCTGTATCTCGAGGCTCAGTGTGATCTTTCTGCAGACTCTCTGCTGGCTGTTGCTAAAGCTGTGCTCTGCATTCGGTCTGGTTGCCAGTGCCATTTGTGTGTTATTTATAATGGGATCGGCTGCACTGTGGAACACACTTTGCATACAACAGGCATTCTGAACAAATCAATAAACCCTCAGCCCTTTAAAAGCTAACATTCCCTTCAGTTTGCCTCTGTCCCTCGAAAAAGGTCTTGGGCCATGGCCAGGGCTTCCAGATCCTACTGTATTACAAGTAGAAAATAAAAACTATTTCAAAGAGAAGATGAGGCTGACCAAGCCCAGGCTGCTCAGTTATCCTTGTGCTGCCACTTCTCTGCCTTTACCAAACACACCACGAGAACCAGGAGGAACTGAAAGGGGGAAACATTAAAAACCACAGGCTTAATACACAGGTCTGAGCACTGCTCCTGTGGCTTTTGTCTTCCTGTGAACCCTTCCCCCTTCCCTCTGCTGTACAAAGCAAACAGCAGTGACATTCGGCAGACACTTCCACGGCAGAGCAGACTGCAGCTGCAGATATTTAGTAGACAATTTGTGTTCCTAGGCATCAGCTAAAAAGAAGGGTTGCTCAGAGCCATTCAAACAAAACCGTGTAGCAGATTTCATGTCTCTAAAACTGATATGCCTTTATGCCTCTCCTGCAGTTATTCCCCTCACCAGTGTGCTTCCTGAAATGAAAAAAAAAATATGTTTTCCATCTTTTGATTTTTTTTTTCAGGCACTTGTTTATTTTCAGTGTCATGGGTACCCCATTAACAGGCTGCTTCTTCCCATTGCCTTGATTGTTTAGATCCACCACAATGGAAAGAGCATTTCATATTCAAGGCAGGGCAGTGGCAGAAAGCACAGCAGGTAACACCAAAGAATTCTGTGTATTTAGTCAGATCTTACTGATTCCCAGTGAGGTAGTTAAAGCCAAACTACAGTTCTAGTAATTTTCAGAAGTTGAGCTTGATTTAGACTTGCTGCAAACACTAGCAACTGTATTTTATTTAGAGGGTCTTTGGACAAAATATGTTGTTGATGAAAATATGACCAGTCCTAAGGAGCTAGAAAAATTTTTTTCAGCAAGACTGGAACTGCAATTTCTTGTTGGCTCGGGAGCTGGTTTAAGCTCTCTGTGCTTCTCCAAACATACCCTTTAAACTCCCTTGGTTCAGCCCCCAATAAGGTGAGATAAGCAGGAAATTACCTCTGAAGAGCCAGGTGAGGTGCTGGCTGCCCTCTGCACAGCACAATGTTCTCACTGACTGTCAGAGCTATGAGGGGATTTTACACACAGGGTCTTCAAAGGGGGGATTTTGCCTGCGCAAGCTGCAAAAGGGCACAGATACAAAACCCCACACTCACTTTTGGGATTGCCACTGAGCTCCAGCTCTAGCAGAACCACCTCACCAACATCCATGCAGGGCAGTAATGTTGCACTGTGATTCAGTATCTCGTCCTTTCAAGGACTTAGTGGCCTTTATGTGAAGGGAAAGGAGTGATTCTGTCATCCAAAGTGGTATCTTTTACCAGCACCAGCATTAAAAAGTATCACGAAATTCTGGGAACTGTTAGAATGATAGAATGCCATGGAAATAATCCAATTTTTCTTTCTTTTACTTAAAGTATTGTGCTAGCAGCAACCCTGGTGTGCAAAACAAGACCTGCCTACTCAAAAATCTTTCACTGAATGGTTGATATCTGTCTAACAAAAAGGAGGAGAAACAAAAGACGTGAAACTTCTATTTCTGAATACGACTTTTGCATCCAACAAGGAAATGTCATGAATTAGCAGCCAAAACAGCCCTGGAAGAACACACCTGCAACAAGTGGCTGTCTGCCTGCTGGCAAGCCAGGGTTCCAAACATTCCAAAGCCTGACTGCAGTCAAGGGACTCCTTATCTGGAGGATGAGCATGGGAAAGTGAAAAAACTTTATTCACTGAATGCATTATTTGCCGTGAGTTATTTTCTCAGGTCTGTTTCTGACACAGAAATCAATTGTACTGTGAAATAAACTTCCACCAGAGCATCACTAGTTGACACGCTCAGAGTTAGTCTAGAAAGAGAATACACTTGGTTGCAAGTACTAATGAACCACTTTGGTAATTAGCGGGCTTGAGCTGCTTGGGTTCTGAGCACCAGATTTTGTTTTCAGTGTTCCTCTGGCAGGGATGGATAAAAAGGCTGATTTTGGATAGAAAAGTATGCGCACACAGGAGGACAAGTGAGAATGACTTTGATGCACTATCTCTATTTGTTGGTCCTTGCTGTCCATTAAAACGAATGTCCCATTTGCCTGCACCTCCACATCGATTGTGGACAAATTATTTCTCCTCTACCATCTCCCTTAAGACATTAAATGATCTTTTTCTCCATCCACTGAGGACAAGAATACTTTATGAGCCTTAAAAAATGGCTGCAGCTCCAGCAGCTACTGCTCCTGGGTGGACCCTACCTATTGCAGCCTCTCTGTGGGCACCAATGCAATGCAACCTTCCTGACTTTCTGCTCCATCTCCTCTGCAATCATTTGGTTGTGACCATTCCGTCTCAGAGAGCAACATGTAATTTTCTCCAAACTTTGGGAAAATGTTGGTCACCTCCTTCAGGCTGCTTTCTACCAGAAATGCAGGGTGGGTGGGTAAGCATCCTGCTGACTCCTGCTGCTATGAAGGGTGAAGTCTCCTGCTGAATTATTGTGAGTTTTTGGTACAAAAAGCAAAGAACACATAATTACCAATGATTTCAGAGGAGGTTTTGAGATGAAAACCTGTGTATTTTCCAGGTATTCAACCAGGTCGTTTTTCACCCATCCTTAACCAGGGTATCTTCATGCCCTATCAACTTCTGGGATTCCCCCAGAACAATGTAATCGGTTTGATGCGGTGACCAAAAAAGACTAAAATGTGCTTTAAACTGCACAAGTTCTCCCCTTGCAGAGGTGATGGTGACAAGGGGAGAACAACATACGTGCTCCAGCAGCCATCCTGGAATTTTCAAGGGAGGAGGAGAGGCAGGCTCTGCCCCTGATGGGCAATGATGCCGAGCAGGGCCAATTCCCATCACCATTTAATCAAGGCAGCTTACTCCCCTAAGCAGGTACTTTATCCAGGGAAGAGCTGTTGCTCTGATTTATACGGCAGCTGGAAGCTGATATTAATTTCCAGCAGCTTTCTCGTGTGCCTCAAAGTTTCAAAGTGATGAAATATTTGCATATATATTAGGGAGGATACAGGAATGGCTCTTTTATGAGTACACCCTTGCATTTTATTGCATATTGCAGGTGATCGTTTTGAAAGGGAAGGATGAGTTTGGTGCCACTTTTCTTGTGATATCTCCCAGAATACATTACAGATCCTAATTGACAGCATTATATCACAATGCCCACAGACTTGGGTTGTTTTATGGGCCCATAAAACTGAATCATTATTCTCTGCTGGTGAATTTAAGAAAATTTTATTTGTATCTGATAAACTGGTTGACAGCTGCATCTTGGAAGGCAAACAAAGGACTGAGAGTGTTCAGAGGAAAGAAAATTTACTAGAAAATGAAGATATTACTTGGATTCTGAGTGCTATCTCATTTTTCTTTTTCCTTTATTTTTCCCAAGTTTGATGAATGCCTGTAGAAGTTAAGGAATGTTAGAAACATCATTTGCATAAAGAAAAGAACAGAAATGCTCACTCTTTGGTTTTTGATTGTTCCATTGGACCATGCAGCAGCAGAATTTATATCGAAAACTTAAGGAGCTATTTTTACCAGCTAAGATTCTTTATGGACTATATACATGATTCTAAAATATGAGATTTCATGTGGTACAGTCCTAAATTTGACACGAAGGGTCATGTGCTGTGGTGAATTCTTGTGTTTTGGTAATTTATTTTTCCATTTCTTGCCAAAAAAAAGCCCTCTAAAAATTTAAAATAGAAAATGCCCTAGAGGTACAACTACAACTCCCCCTTCTACCTCAAGCTGGCTCCTAAAAGCTTTTTTCCCCCTGCTGTTCCAAACATGAGCATAGTTTCCTTTTTCTCAGCACATCACGGTAATGGAATTTTGCCTGTGCCCTGCTAACAATAAACACATTTAAACATGACAGATCGCTGTAGTTTAGCAAAGCTCTGTCCGCGCTCCAAATCCATACATGCCAATTTTGCATAGCGAAGAGTCTGCACTTTTTCCAGCTGTTGAGAGCACTTAAACCCATTGGTCTGAGGAAGTGCTTTGTTGTTATTTGATTTATCCTCGCAATTTTGCGAGTACATTGAATTTTCAAGTTAGCATGCGTACCCAGAAATATTCTCAAAACTACACGTTAATTTATTTAATGTAACGGTCCAAACTTCTCTCAGTCCTTTAAAATTAATACTGAGGAAGGAACATAAATCATTAACAAATGTTTTAGGAAAATCAACCTTAACAAGTCAGATTCTGTGCTGGAACTGGAACGCCAATAGCAAAGAAAATAGCAGAGCAGGCCCCATTTCCACCACATCATCAGACATTGCTCTGTGGTTGCAGCTTGCATTTTCTACTCCTACAGCGGCAGGCTGAAGCAAAATATGGAAAAGTCCTCTCCAGCTGGAGATAACCATGGAGCAGCCAGCGTTGGGACAAGAAGGGAAAGGTTATGGCTGACCCATAAATAAGTGAGGCATGGGAATTCTTGTTGGAGTCTTGGCTGCTGCAGAGGTGAGGGGTGAGGGCTGACAGCTCAGCTCAGCAGTTGGCATTGAAAGCTCCAAGAGCTGTGCCATTCTCCTCAGAAATTCCACGAGAAGGGAGCTGTTAATGCAGGGCTTTCATGGAGAGCAGAAGCCATTGCCCATCTCCTGGGCTTCGTCCCTCGGTGCTCACGAGGACTGTGACAGTGCACCATGCTGTGGAACAGAAGAGCTTCTCTCCTCCTGGCCATCCATGCGCTGCATCCCATGAGCCTGAGTCATCCCACCCTTTCTCTTGGGAATTTCACATTATGTAAGACGTTGAAGATGCAGGCATATCACGTTGGGTAAGATACATGCATATCAGGTTGGGGTGAGCTGGAAAACACCACCAAAAGCTGGAAAACACCACACTTCTGAGACCTTTACAAAACACTTTTGTCTCATGTTTCAAGTATTTCCCGCAAAAATAAAACTCCTTTCTTCCCTCCCCCGGAGAGGGAAAATTATTTCTGAGGAACTATTTCTTTCTTACTAATTGTCATCAAATGTTTGCCTGGATTAAGTGTTTGTAAAAATCTGTACTCCTCTCCAAAAAAGAGCTCCTGTGTGACAGTAAATAAAAGCAAAGTCACTTTATCTGGATTAAGCTCTGGACTGGCTTCTTTGAAATCTCAAAAATCTTGCATCAAAGTGCCAGGATTTAAAAAAACAGAAGGCTGAAGTTTAGACTATTTTCACTTGTACTGATGAACTGATTCATACCAATTATGATTATTATTTCTTCCTGAGTGGAAATTGCTACATTTCTGTTCAAATCCAAATGAAAACTAGGTTTAGATTAAAAGCTGGAATTATCCTTGTTAAAATGAGCTAATAAACTAAATAATTTTCATCTGTTGTAAAGATGAAGAGGAGCCTAATACTGACGCTGAACTCGTTAAACCCAGTCCTCGTGTTACCAGGAAAGTCCACACAAGTACTTTAAAAAATATTTGACTTTACACAGAAAGCTAAATTAGGTTATTTTTATTCACAGCATGTCAATCAAATTTAATGGCATTCCACAATTTTTAATGGCATTGTTAATTATATTGAAACCCTTCATAGGTTTTCTGCTGTTACATAAAATGTTGTCTATGAATATATACTGCGGATATTTCAGTCTAATATCCTATCCCACAAGTTTTATGCTGGTTATTGTTGCTGGTATAAAAGCCCTGAAATGTTCCATAAGTCACTTCTTGTGAGAAGCTGCTGGATACAAAGCAGCTAGAAAATAATAGCTTGGGTTTGGCAGGTCTTAAATTTAACAAATAAGTCCTTAAACTAGTCAGGGACTCAGGGAATACTGTATTTCTCTCTCTCTGTTTTCAAAGGAGAACTTGGGTCAGTCAGAAGTCCTTTCTAATCCTTCCAAGGCAGAATAATTAATAGTTCAAGGGCATAAAAACATTCAGTTGTTTGCAGTTGCTCGCTGCTAGAGCAGCTTTAGTTCCTGTCAGCAATTCTGTTAGCTATTCTTTAAGCTAGAGGCTTGTAATTTTGAATAACACTCGCTCTGGCCTGAAACTCAGGGATATGTGTATATTAATCAGGGAACTTCAGATATTTGTCTGCTTCTTTGCCACAGAGCTAGAGTTATGACCCCTTAGTTCCACTAAAGAAAAAGCTGGCTATCTTAAGGGAAAAATGTATGTATAGCTCCGGAGAAAGCAGAAAGCCATCTGCAAAAAGAGAACAATGAGAGACCTCATGAAAATCTATAAAGCATCAGATTTATTTCTTGAGGCCAAAACAATCTGCAACCCTTTTTTGTTCTTTCTCTTCCATAGAGGAGATATAAGAAAAATTGCCCTCAGTGATCAGAAACTCGGTGTCTCCTGAACGTGGGATTTATTTTCTCCCTGCATTTAAGTTCAGTGGTTTGGGGAGCTTCAGGCAACACTGGCTTGGAGGCAGTGGGGTGATCTCAGAAGAAGTTGCCTGACAAAAGCGGGGTGACCCACCAAAAGAAACTGAAAGAGGGCAGGCATAGATCAGTCATCAAGAAGGAATTCCTCCCTGTGAAAGTGGTGAGACCCTGGCACGGGATGGATGCCCCAACCCTGGAAGTGTTCAAAAAGCCAGCTTGGATGGGGCTTGGAGCAATCTGGTCTAGTGGGAAATGTCCCTGCCCATAGCAGGGGCTTGGAATGAAGTGATTTTAAGGTCCCTTCCTAGGCTCTTCTATGGTTCTGTTGTACTTATTCTTTCCACATTATAGTACAGCTCCCAAAATAAAAGATATTTCAGAACAGCCCAGAAAAGAAACTCAAATTATTACTGTAATGGTTTTGTAGTCTTTCTCTGTAAAACGTTTCTACCAGCTGTGTTAAATGCCATTTATCATTTCACTTTCATATCCCAGACACACAGTTAGATCAAAGCAACTTTCTGAACACAGGGTGACAGCAGTTAGTCTTTAATTAATAAAACAGTGAAATTAACACTCAGATATTCAACTATTTCTAACTTTCATGCAGCTCATCTACAGGACATATGTTTTATTGCTGCTACAAAGTATTCTGGATCCTCATCGATCATAACTGAGTGTGGCTACAGATTCCAATTGTTTTTAATATAACTCAGGTCTATCACTCCCAGTGTTGTTTCCCTTTGGATATATGAACCTGCCATCTCCTTTTTTTTTTTCTTGTTGAGATCAGTTTTATGATAAATGAACTCTCCCAAACCAGCACATTATAACGGTGAGAAATTATTGGACGCAATTCCCATGACAGACCAGAAGTAGTCTGAGAGAAGGTCCAGATGGAGAGTGTTTTTGAAAGAGGAAAGATGAATTACTGTTAAGGCACATAGGACAGCCAAAGAGTAGGGAAAGAAAAGAAACATGAAGAAAGAGGCACATATACAGACTATAAAGAAAAAAAAAGAAAAAGGAAAATGCTTACCTTAATAAAACTGCCCCAAACTAATCTTGTTTGCAAAAAAACTTTGGGTAATTAAAATTCCCTTTAGATAATTAAAATTCCACTTTTCTAGCATGAGAAGAAAAGCAAAGCTCTCCCTGTTTTTGCCTGGCACCCTGTTAGCCCTACCTTTTCCTATGTTTGCTCCTTGTAGCATGTCAAATGCCTGTCACTGAAAGCACCACCATTTCTATGGGAGAGGCAGCGTACCATGACTAAGGTTATAAACTGCTGAGCAAAGAGAAAAGGCATAAAATGGGTAAGAGGAGGGAAAAAAAGAGAGAACCTGCTGTTAAATAATCCTTCGAGCACTGTTCTGAACAATTTGACAAGATTAATAAGCTTTTCTCATAATAATCCCTTATAAAATGGGATGTGTAGGAGCTGGGAACATCCGTTTGTCCTGTCTTAAGCAAAGGACAGAGACAGGTGATTAGGAAGAATGGATTTTGTATTTGATGACTTAGAAATATGTGGGCCTATACTCAACCAGCCTTGAGGAAAGATTTTCTTTCCTACCTAGGAAATGTAGGCTCTGTCACTAAAACACCCCATGGGGACAAACGCTTAGATACACAGATTCCCACGGACCCTGTCTCTGTACCTCTTTCTGCCATCGTTTTGTGTGTTTCTAAAAGAGTTTACCAGGATCTGAAAATACTCAGCAAAGTTTTATATTAAGTTGCATTCTCAATCTCTCCCTCATTTTTTTTTTCTTTGAAGAGATACATTTGAAGGCACAGATGCACTTCTAGGATATAAACTCGGTTTATGTTTCACATCTAAATTATCTTTTCCAAGATGCCAGGTGAAAGCACTTGTACTTGCAGCCACCCACTGATTAACAAGAGCATCCCTAAAGTGGAATATTGCAACCTGAAAGAATGTAGGGCACAGGCATTCAAATCTTACTGGAAGCATGGAGGAATCACTTCCTCACTGAATTGTAGGGCAATTGTCGTTTCCGTCATGGACAAAGTTTTCCGTGGGGAAATTGAAACCGTTGTAGTTGTTCAAGGACAAACAGCTTATGCTGACTTTATTTTTACCCCCACTGCCCCTTGAAAGCAGGGGTCCCTCTGAGCCCTCACATGGAGAATTAAGCCCTGGAAAGATCTCAGCTTACAGACGGCTCCTGTGATCGACAGTAACAGAAAACCTGCTTTAAAACACCAGCACAGGAAGCTACTGTGCTGTTCTCTGAGTCACCTACAGAGCTGCAAAGCAAGCCATAAATCCGCTAATGGGTCCAGCACAGATCCTGCTTTCTTAGCACGAGTGTGCACAGCCATATAACATGAGGGGCAAGCACACAGATCTCTCCTTTCACCACCTGAAACCCTGACAGCTGCTCTGCTGATAAAGCCCCTGCTGTTGTGGTAGATTTGACGCTGCAACAAGTGCTGAGGACTCACCGTGGACTGTTGCCCTGAGTTTTCTGTCTTTTTGTCTTTCTGTAGAACTTTGTCACGCAGCTTTCTGAAAACAATATCTATTCTTAGAATGTTTACATACTTCTCCTGTAAGGGAAGAAATGATTGATGGTGATGTCTACCATCCAGGTTGAAGAGGTGGCGACCTGTCTAGCCAATCTCTTGACCTCTGTACATATGTATAAATACTGGAGTCAAACTTAATTAAAGGAGGAGTTTTCTAAACCAGCCGAGGTGTGAGTTTCATTTCAGTGTTCCTGAAATTGGGACACGCCCAGCTTCGGCCTGCAACATCTGGTAACCCTGAATGTGTGAGGACAGCAGGCCAAGCAACAGTGGACATACTTGTCTGCTCATGACCTTAAACCTTTCGACAGTACAGCAAGTAGGAATGACAGCATTTGAAAAATTTCAAACCTCCTATTTGATAGCTGAAGAATGTCTCCCGTAATTGCCCGAGGATTTGGGGGAGACTTGACAATGGTTTTACCCATTACCAGAGTGGGAATGAGATGCACAACCTCTTTTCCTTACCCCACAAAAAACGGAGAGGTAGAGGTTAAGAAGGCTGGCAAGATGTAGGCTGGTGTCTTTGGTCCATTTTCACAGAAAGCCAGAGCTTGTCTTGCATCGCTGCTAACAGCAGCTTTAATTGGAAATGTGCCTGGAAGGTTCTGAGTGACAGAAGCTGTTGGTGTTCAGCAGCTTCCAGGTCACAGAAATAGCTATTTTTAAGTATGTTTAGGATTGCTGTTAAGCACGTGATTATCTTCTGAAGTTCACAGATTTTCAGTTCTTGACACTTAATTCTTTGCAACTTGCCTGCTGATGCTGTGTGAAACCAGCTCTTTTAAGTGTGTCGGCGCTGCCGGGCACTTCTGGGACATGTGCAGGGCCACCTCTGATCCTTGACGGACACTCTCCATCTTCTCTGCTGAACTAGTAGACTACTTTGTTCAGATAAGGGAGTGCTGAACCCTGAAATAAGAATCCAGACCCTTATTTTGAGTTCTTGGAAAAACTCAAGTCTGATAAATGTGAGTAATTAATGCTGTAGAGAACCACAGAACGGTTTGGGTTGGAAGGAATCTTAAGACCATCTCATTTCAACCCCCTGTCATGGGCAGGAACACCTTCCACAAGAGCAGATTGCTCAAAGCCCCATCCAGCCTGGCCTTGAACTGCTCCAAAGGCCACTTGATTCGTGTAGTGCAGCAAATTAGGTCTGCATCAATATTATTTCTCTTTATTTTCCCAGTTCTCCTAGTATTTTTTTATTGCTTGTAATAGAGCTTGTAGCTTCTTTCTCTACTTGTATTTTGACACAAACAGCCTGAGTGTTGCCCTTATAAAATATTTTGTCTTGCATTAAATCAAACTCAGGAAGGAAAAAAAAATCAATTTCATCTTCACCTGGGCACAGAGATATCAAAACCATTACAGCGAGGGCACAAGGTAATTTTCATTGGGGCAGTGAATAACTTCACTCCCCGCTGAGCAGCAGAATGATGCTATTTCTGAAGCTGTCACATTCTAGTCCTTGTTTTGATTTTTTTGGAAGAAACCTGCAGCAGTCAGTTCCCACTCAGGCCTTGCTTCCTCCAGAAGATGGACACCTTCTGCTCCTGCATATTGCCATGGTCTGTGCTGCACATGTTTGCTGGAGCTGAACAGGACTGTACGTGTGAGGGGAAGCCTTGCTCCGCCAGGCTGCTCTTCCTGGAGAAGATCCATTTCCCATGGGCGCACGATGGTGAGATGTCCCAGTTTACTGAAGCTGGGGATTGATTCAAATGCACTTCCAAATGCTGACATGCCCTGAGGTGTGAGTTATCCTGACAGGAATCAAGGTCAAGCATGGGCTGCCATGTGCCAGCAAAACAGATGTTTAATCAAAGCCATGTAAAATATTTACAGGGAAGCTGCAGCTGCTGGTGAAGCACAGCACATGACACGTCATCTGATATGAAAGGTTTAAGGAAAATCCTGAGATGTGGCCTGGCAATGGCCTAAAATAAATAATGTGCCATGAATCTAGGTTTTCTCCTTCTTAAAGCCAGGTTGGATCCAATCTGTCTAAATTAAGGTTCACTTTGCCAGGCTGCTCAATGCTTCGGCCACAAACAGGGACGATGAGAACTCCCATAAAGCCTCTTCAGGTCCACATTTCACAGCTCATCTGAAGCTGAAGACATTACATTTCTGGCAGTTTCCAGCAAAACATGACAGGATGGCACTGGTTTCCAGTTCTGGCTTTTACTGCTGTATGTGATTAAGGCAATAACCACTCTTATTTTCTGACATGGTGTGTAATGATAAAGATGTGGGCGGAAATGTAACTTGGACTTCATGCAAAGAAAGCAGACGGCTTGTGATTTCCCCTCTTGACTCTGAAAACTATTTATTACCTGCTTATTAAAAATTCCTCTTCCAGTGTAAACTGGAAAAACCTTCTCGGTATCCTCTTCCTTTTTCTCTTAGCGTTTCAAGCCAGAAGCTTGCTCAGAATTTCACACCAGCAGATTGCTCTTTCAGCTCCGTGCTGGCAACAGCTGGGGATCCACAGCCATGCAGAGCCTGCTCTGCTCCTTCCAAAGAACAGAATGTCTGCAAAGGATGTTCAGCATTTTGCTTGGTTGAACCCCTTTTTTAAGATGAGTGGTGCTCACATTATTGCCTGCCCAGCTGGCACAGTGATTCATGCACGGACAAATTACCAAGATAATAAAATTGACACTCGGAAATAATTACTCTTTAATTTAGGAAGGAATTAAAAACCCGGGCACAATCCTTTGCAAGTAGTTTTACTTGCAGAGTAGCTGATTAAGCACAGTCCTCCTCATTTAATCTGACTGTTCACAGGGAGAAACAGTGACCTTGTTGGAGCTGAGGGCAGAAATCCCACTGATTTTTGTTGAGTTGGGATCTTGCTTTCCACATATAACTGCAGGTGCAGGTATTTGCAGACTTAGACTCTTGAGTTGGGTTTTTGATATGTTTATATTGCATTTTTCTGCCCAGGAGCCTTATAAGCAGGGCAAAACCCATTTTTGCAGCCAAGTCTTTATTGTTTGTGGAGGATTAACTTCTAGTTACCAGGGAATAGATTTAAAGTTTTTTTTGAAAACTGGTGAATAAGGAAACTTTTTTGCTTGAAAAGCTAAATAAATTTTTAAAAAGGTTTTTTTTTAATCAATACCCGGGCTTTTGAGAAACCCTGAATGGTCTTGGATTCCCAGTCAGACTTGTCCAACTATTTTACTTTTAATTTAAGTAGAGTTTGTTCTTCCTTGCCCATGGCAGGGAGGGGGAAACAAGATGGTCTTTAAGGTCCCTTACAACACAAACCTATGACTCTTCTACAGTTCATCTCAAAGACTATTTGTATGAGAGAACCTGCATCTTCTCAATGGGGTGACATAATCCTCATACATGAGCAGATACATACAGTTCTCTATTTTGCCATCTACTGTTACCACAGATTACAAAAAAAAAATTTAGAAAGTTTGCCACTGTTTAACATCAAAACACATCTTCCTGGCCCTGGGCACCCTTTAAAACTGTAAGAGTAGGAAGGTATAAGAACAGAAAAGAGGTTCTTGTTGAAGAGGTGCAGAAACTTAATTTCTGTTGAAATATCTATTCCTCTTCAGGGTCTGGCACTGGGTTTGACCTGGTGGCAGCAAAGATTTGCAGGTTAATTTTACTGAGGTATAAAACCTGAGTAAAACTATCCTGGGTTAGTACCTGGGCTAGTACCTGGGCAAGCTCAGGTATGTGTCAAGGTGTCGCTTTGCCTCAGATTGAGGTGAAAAGCCACAGATTAACAACACGTACCTTGCCAGGATATACTGTGCTAGCCCAGATACCCTCCATGGAAGCATCTTTATTTCCTTCAGGGAAACAAAGGTGAAATGTAAGTCTACCAAGCCATGCCAGATTAAATCTGATAATTTTTGGCTTTGGATGCCTATCAACACACACTGGTTCAGAGGATTCCCCAGAGATATTTTTGCATCAGGGTTGCCAAACATTGGAATGGGCAGCCCAGGGAGGTAGTGGACTCACCATCCCTGGAAGTTTCCAAGAAAAGACTGGACATGGCATTAATGCTCTGGTTTAGTTGGCAAGGGTTGGACTTAAGGGTCTTGGAGGTCGTTTCCAGCCATAACAATTCCACGATTCTATGCTTATGGACAGTAATCCACGCTTCTATTAAGATCTCATGATCATACAGCCTTACAGCAGTATGATACTTAGCAAACATTAATTTCACTAAATCGGTCTGTTTATCTATCAAGTTTGCCAATCTTCTCAGAGCAAATGGTTTCCTCTCTAATTTTGAAGAATTATATATGGATAGCAGAAAGAGAGTGAGCGGGACAAGGGGTAGAGGAAGGAGAGAACAAATAACACCTGGTATCATCTTGCACTTTCCTGAGTGAAAGGAAATATTTGCACTGCGTAGCCCACACCTATTTAATTAAAGTTCAAAGCTTGAAAACTATGCCTTGCTCTTACATACCTCCGTAGGGAGAGCCGAAAGAGCGGCAACGGCTCGGGAGAGCGCGGGAATGGGATGTGGGAGACAGGCAAAACCCAGCAAAGTTACCACTTACAAAGCCAAACTCTACCAAAATGAAATGGTGCCTAATTTTCCAGGAAATAGGGCTTACCCACAGTAACTTATCTCTTAATTGACGTTATGAAGTTTAGAACTTAAGAGGAAGGATGTTGGGTGAATTTTCACTTTCTCTTCAACTGATTAAAGCTCTTTTTCAGGAAAATAAAATTAAACCAAACCTAGGCTGTGCTTTATGGGCCAAAAAAAGTCAACTTGTTCACTAATGAAGAGCCTAGATCCTCTTCCAGGAAAGGAAGATTGGAAAAGGGAGAAAAAAACTCAGCAGATGATAAAAGGGAAGAAAATGGTGGTGTCCATTTCAGATACGGATCCAAAAAAATGATCAATGCAGTTTTGTACAAGTTTTAGCTTGCAAGAGTAGATTGCACGGATATCTCAGAAGATTTGCAATTTAATTAGGGTCCTCATATGTCCTGTTTCTGCACTTCCTCAGTGGTAATGGAGCATGCTGAACACCAGGGACCAGAAGAACGGAAGGGTGTAAAAGCAAAAAGTCATTGCATTAAGACAACATAATCACACATTTTAAAAGATTACATGAATTCAAGTCCTGGACAAAAATCCATTGTATTTTGAAGCTCTCACCATTTCTAGGAGAAACTAAATGAAAATTCCATTAAACCTTGAACTGCTATGTTTTTCTGTTTATTTTCTCTTCTTTTCACACTGTTCTGACCTTTCTGTGGCTAATTTCCTCTTAAAAAACAATTGCACTATCCAGACTCTTAGCAGTCTTCAGAAAACACAGGTAGTGCTTCCAATTTTAATATTTTTTTTAGCAAGTTGTCAGCTACAAGCAAGAGAATAATTTTTATCCACGTTTGAATTAACATATTTTCAAGGTGATATAAAGTGCCTTTGTAGACCTCCCAGAATTAAAAAAAAGTCTTAGATAGTCTGGGATATATTATAGTATTTTTCACTCCAAGTAAATATAATTACTTTCTTTGTCAGTGCAGAGAGGTGCATAATAAAGGTTTATTAGCTCAAAGCCAGGGCTGAAGGAATAATAAATAAAACAAACCCATCAATATAGCAATCCAGAGCTCATTTGGCTGCTTTGCATGTATTTTAATGTATTTTTTTGTCTGAGCAGTGATGTGAATGATGCCTTGTTTGCATGACTTGTTACAGAAAATTTATATTCTCCTACATGCTATCGTTTGCACCTGAATGTGGCATTTGCAAGCAAATGTGCAGTTGTTAGCAAAAAATAAAAAAACCCTATCTCCTAGAGGATGAGAAACTCCGGTTAGTTAAACCTGGGCGTCATGACCTCAGCTCTCACAGTTGGGAAGACAAGGTGATGAAGCCAGAGGCTCCCTGAGCGTGGAAGCATGTAAATGCAAATTCCTTTGTGTGAATGTGAAAAGGGACTTGTAATAGAAAATATTCCACATGCATTTATTGAAGGACTAGAAAATTTATTTTAACTCTCCTCCCCACCTTAACACTACGAGGAGCTTAGGAGCTTAATCCCTGTGAAAAAAAAGAAATGTGGAATGCACTTTTCTCCCATTAAGTACGGAAAGGAGAACAGAAATCCATCCAGCACCTACTTCTCTGCCTAGAAAAACCCCTCCTAAAAGCTTTGAAAGTATTGAATTTGGACCAATTTTCAGCTGGTTTATACAGAAGCCTTAAAGTGAATTTTGCTTTTACATGGGTATAAATGCCCACAGAGTAGTAAGAGTGTTCAGTGAGAAAGGAACTCTTGGGTAGGGGGATCCTTTTACAAGCCAGCAATTCATAGCTCTAGTGGATTTTTTAGAAAAAATATTGGGTTTTAGCCAAAGCTGTGGGCTCGATTCAGGAGCTGGATGGTGAAATTCCCAGGTGTATTTCTGCAGCACATCTGTTCTGGCCTGAAGCACCTGTTGGGCCCAAAATGGGTAGCAGAGTCTGAGTTCCTGTCAAGGTAATTTAGCTTCTGCTGACCTCACACTCTCCATTCTTCCCCACCTGCACTCTCCCACCTTCAGCTGTACCTCCACACTGGATATTTTGTGTTCCATTGGGCGGCTGTGTGCTGAGCACAGTCGGCATGTTGATCCTGCTAAAATCCACTCTTCTCCTACAGGCCTGGCCTTTGGCTGTGTTTCTGAGCTGATACCATTTGCCACATCACTGTGCACTGAGACAAGGCTGGTGATGGACAGGTATACTGCCAGGGTTAGAGAGGAGAGTAGGAGGGCCTCTGCCAGCATCAGCAACCTCTGATTTTTTTGAGCTATGAAACTGTCTTTAGCACTCCCTCCTCTGCTGTCTGGATCACTTTTTATGAGAGTTTAGACCTAGGTGAGTGGTTTTAGAGTCATGGAACCATCTGGGTTGGAAAAGACCTCCAACATCACAGAGTCTGGCACTGCCAAATCCACCACTAAACCAAGTCCCCAAGTGTCTTTTTTTAAATCCCTCCAGGGACAGTGACTCCATCGCTTCTCCGGGCAGCCTGTTCCAATGCCCAACAGTCACCTCTGAGAAGAAATTTTTCCTAATATCCAAACTAATTCTAATCCATGAGTCAGTGCACCCACCACTGGATGACTCTTGGTGGATGCTGGCTGTGGTGCGGTCATTGGTAAGCACCATTCCCAGTTGGATTTTCCCTTCCGTGTTTAAATGGCTTGACAACGATGTAGGTTTACTGCAAAAATAATACCGATTGTACAGACGCTTTTTGCATGTGGATTAGATTCCTTGACCTGCCTCAAAATGTTTCAGGCCTGTGGTATTTTAAAGGGAAATTGTGGGAGTCCGGGGAGCCTGGCCTGAGCTGGAGGGGTTGTTAAAGAAACAAAAGGAAGGCTGGAGTGGGTAGATCATTACCAAATAGCCCAGCTACACGGTTCCTGCTCCCCTAATGAGCCTGACAGCATGCAGTGCCACCTCTCTCTTCTTATGTAAAGCTAATCCCTTGCCCTCTCTGACAGCCAGTATTTACATTTGCAAATGAATCCATCTTCCCACACACACCCCCCTTCCTCTTGGAAGGGAGCAGAGGGAGACGGGACCAACAGCACAGTCCCCTCGGCGAGGTGCCCCTCACCCAGCTGGAGGAATAAATGACTGGGTGACAAGAATACCTTGTGGGATGTCTGAGCGGATCCCAAATGAAAAGTTAGGCTAACCCCCGCTCTGACCCTGTGGACAGTGCTGGCGGACACTGTTTTCCAGCATCTCTCACTTCCACATTGCGACCACGCTGAGGCCATGCTGTAGGGGCTGCACGGCAGGGACAGTGCTGCTGTCCTCTGCGCCTTGGCCCTGCGTCCCTTCAGCTCCCATGGGAGGTTTTAACTCGGTTAGGGAGCCAAACAAGCCAAGATCTTTTCCAAAGAAAGCTACAGGTGACTCGTGGTGCCTGAGCTGCCTGTGGCATGAGTGCCCATGAGGCAGGGCAGGGAGGATAAAGGTCGCTGTGAAGCACCGCCAGGCCTCATCCTCCTCCACCATTTCAACCAAGCAGTTGTGCTTTCTGCGGGAGGGGGGAGGCAATGTGAAAAGCAACGAGATTTTGTGTTACCTTCTCCTCTAATGACAACTGCGTCATTGATTTGACTAATTGGCTGGGAATGATCCTGCAAACGCATTTTTTATAGGTGAATGAAGGCTAGAAGACATCTCTTCCCCCCCCCCCCCCCCNCGCTAAATACGCCGAGGCAGGGGAGAAAAAGGTGGGAACGTATGGGCTCTGTTCCTTCCTTTGTTTCCATGAACGAGCAGCAATTCCCCTGCAAAGGCAGGGAAGGCAGGAGCGGAGCGCCGGCCCTTCCTGCAGCCCTCAGCGGGGAGCGCCGCGCCTGCCGCCCGCCCATTGTGAGCCTCCCAAAGAGGGGCTTGTTCTGCCGAAATGCCAGGCGTTTCTGGAGCTAAGGTTATCCTCGGAGCCGAATACATAAATAGGAGATTACTGGCGTGCCCTGCAGCCGGGCTGGGGCTGTAGGAAGTGTTTGTTTTCCTTTCTGTCACTAGGCAGCGGGAACCCGTCGCCTTTGTTCTGCGGGTCGTACTGCTGGGGATGGCAAATATTGACATACATGGAGGTGGTTTTCATTTTCACGTGTTTCTTGTTACCTCTTACAGCTGTGTGGTTTGGCTTTTGTCTTCCAACATCTTTTTTTTTTTCCCCCTTTGTGTGTGTTGTTTTTTTGTTTGTTTTTTTTTCTTTTTGGCCATCCTCCTTGAATGTTTTCCAGCACTGGTGATACCGTCCCGGATTACTTATTACAGCCTCATAACCTCGGATATGGCTTGTCCAAATGGCTTGGGAGCTTCAGCTCCTGCCCGGTGCCACGGGGACATTCATTAACAGGGATGACAGGGAATCTCCTGGAGAAATTGCACTTCCCTTCTGGTCCTTTTGCGGTTGTCATTCCAGCTCCAGGTTCAGAATTGTTGCCAGGTGCTGCAAACTTCATCCTGTTTCTGCTCAGGCCGTACCTGGCTGGTAATTGGAGGCAGAAACAATTTTTTCAGGGGTGTCAGACACAAAAAGGAAAGATGGAACACACAGAAACAAGAATCTTGCCCAATAAACCCCTTTCTTGTCTCCAGCTTTGTTGCTTCAGTTAATTTTCTGTGGTGCATTTTAGTGCAAATTATTTCTATCTGTTACTGGTCATAGAAAATACTTGTTTCTGTTACTGATTAGATCCTGAATTCAGGATATTGTCGTACAACTCAATGCACTAAGGTAGAAGTATCTTCCAGGAAGAAAAATAGGCATGTTAGGCATGATTTTCCCTGAAAATTCTGTGAATGACCACACAAAACTTACAATACAAAAGAAAAAAAAAACAAACCCGAAATGCAGGCGAACAAAAGACAACAAAAATCATCCTGGTACCATGACAACAATTTCACAAAATTGATGTGCGTTTTCCCTTAATCACTGTGGAATAACAGGAAATTATAATTTACTACTGAAATAAATATTTGCAGTACTCTCAACATACCACATACAATGGGATCCACTTAAACATTTGATGTTCTACAGAGAAAACAGTCAACTTTTTGAGTCAAAAATGCATCCACAAGGGCTGAGACAAAAGCCACGTAATCTTTGGGGTAATTGCTCACTCTTTTGAGTAACTTGTGTGTTTGAGAGGGTCTGCTAAGTCCTGTGACAACAGAATGGCTCCATAGTTCATACTGATGATAGTGCCAGAGGTAACTATCAGTTCCATGTGTCTCTTGTCAACGGTTTCTGCTGCATAATTCAGCTTTCCTAATGCTGTGCATGGACCAACATCCCTTGCACTGGCACATCCTGTGCAGATAATCCTTCTTTTCTCAGTATTTTTGAAGCACCTCAGTAACTGCGATGCCTTTTCAGGGAAAAAAAAAAAAAAAAGCCATTTTGGAAATGATTGCCTTTGCAACAGTCGCCTCAAGTTTGCTGTGAACAAAAGAGCATTCTGCTGCTGTGTGGAGTGATTTAGCTGCTCAGCCTATTCCTGTATGAATATCCAATTACCCCTTTGAGCTCCTGTACTGGCGAGGGAGGGGAAGGTGGGAGGTATTCTCATCATGTTGCAGTTATGATTCTTCCACTGTCCTTTCCCCTTCTTCTGAAAATTATCCAGACTGGAAGGGAGTCATTACTGAGCTGATCATGATAGCGTGTACTCTTTAATAAATATGCTCAGAATGGTTTGGATGAATAACGCTCGAGCGACAAAGGATTGCCTCAGAGGTGGCTCTGTGATTAGCCATTGACCTCGCGTGTGGTTTCTGTCCCACCTGGGTGATTGAAGCATCTGAGGAAGGAACAGAGAGCTCTGATTATAAATTACAATTTCTGATCAGAACCGTTGGACTGATAATAACTCATCGTGCAATCCGTGAAACATTCAGGTTTCACAAACCCCTCGTGATTACAGTCCTCCCAGAGAAATGGCAACATGCCTGAATCACTCAAAATTTTAATTTGCGAACGTAATCATAAATCAAGGTTCTCTTCATAGGAGGGCCTTGCCCTTTTTCTGCTTGTTCGGGTGCAATTTTGTTCAGTGGGAAGTAAGGCCAAGCACTGGATTTGGGACAGATCTGCCTGTGGAAAGCAAGGGATGTCACTCTTCATGGAGTCAGTATCAAAGCTCTTCATCAAAAGGTCAACATCCTCCATCTGCAAACAGCACCCAGGGTCAAGTCTCTGATGTCAAAACATGCCTGGTCCAACGGTATCCATTTCAGGCAGTTCTTTGAAGGCTGGGTATTTACAGGCCTGACCAAATTCTGGCACAGCATCTCTGTCTGCCGCCACTCGAAATTTGCCGTGTCTAGGACAAGAGGTAAATCTCTGTGTGCCAGGGGGAAAGCAAAGAAATTATAGGTCCTTAAAAGTCTTCTGGAGCCTGCCCTGGTTTATGTAACTCTCCTTCAGAGCAGGACACTTCTATAAACAGCGATCTTCACCCTCAGAAAGGTGGCTTCCAACAAACCTCTCTACTGAAGGAGTATTGTAGCTCAACTGGGCTTAAAAACCTAGACTAATATTGACAGTGCCCTCATCCTCTAATCTGATGATTTATTTCCTCAGCAGAATGATCTCTCCCATAAAAAAGATGTCTGACGCAGGACATAAAGCCTGATTTGCATCATGATTTCTCCTGCCCCAAACCACTGGCAGAGGAATTCAGTTTTGCCCTTGTCTCCAGAATGGTTTGTGTTGAAAGGGGCCTTAAAAGATCATCTCATTGCAAGCCCCCTGCACTGGGCAGGGACACCTTCTGTGAGACCAGAATGCTCAAGGCCCCAACTAACCTGACCTTGCCTTCAGTTTTCCTTATTAAAATAAATAAATAAATAAATAAAATTAAAAGGTGAAAAATAGAAAAGAAAGATTTTTGGTGTACACAGAGGGATGAAGATTTATACAATATAAAATGCACTACCAAATCCATGCTTAGTGCCCTGTTTTGTTTCAACAGCATTATAGCACTGAATTATTTATCAAACAGATTAACAGTATGTACATGTATATTTAATGTAGAAATTATCATCCATTTACAGAAGGTTTTTAAATTAACACGTGGAAGAGGCTCCTTCCTTGGGTGTTTGCCCTCCTTTATAGCAGCTGTGCTTCCTCAGCCTGTGAAACCCGTCCTATTTTTGAAAACATTTCTCCGGGTTTCAACACTGTTGAGCAGGGTGCATTACCAGTTAGCCAGAAGTGGCCTGATCCTGCTACCTAAAAATCTTCTGGAGGGAAAATCTGCTTGCTGCATGACATGACAACTCCAGAAACTAAGCTGTTGCTTAGCCACCCTCCCAAGCAATCCAGCTCATCCAAGTTTTCCAGCACCAACATCTCCTCAGCTAAACTCAGTGCATCCCAGGGGTCTGCCACTGGCACACTCTGCAGAGTAATTTCACTGAAGTTTGGGTGCTGACATTTTAAAAATATTGAGCTGGAGTTCAAACAGAGTTCTTAAAATGAATGTCTTTTTGGTGTATTTTTTTGCAGTTTGAGAAAGATCAGGCCTTTGCAAGTTTGATTTACTGATTTCCCAAAGCTGCAAAATGTGTGTTTTCTCATGCCTACAACCTACAGTGTGATTTCCAGAACCTGGCTTCCTCATCCACTCAGCATAAATGTTACGGTATTCCTCTTAGGTAGTGGAACAAGCATTTCTTTGCAAAGACTTGCTTTGAGTTATTCTGGGCAGCTCTCAAGAGAGGGGAAATACAATAACAAAAGATTTAACTACGGTTTGCAGCGCCGTAGCCAGGCAAAGAATCCCAGTGTTACAACTAAATATTTATAGCCGAACGCTTGCTGAAAAGCTCCGTACAGTAAATAATTACCATATTGCTTCAGTCAGGACTTCTCTGATGCAAGCCAGGCAGAGCCCCATTCCTGCCACCTCTTCAGGGTGGGAAGGAGCCATCCCACACATCCCAGTTGTGTGCTCCAGAGTTACTGCAGTTCCAGCGTCCTGGAGACACCTGCCCCATCCCTGATATCACCACCAATGCCTGTGTTAGAGTGAGACACTACCTCTGGTGTTATTCAGAACATCCCCCTGCTTCATTTTCTGTTCTCTTGGAGGACAAATCTCTTTTAATTCTTCAGATATCCAAAACAATCTCCTTATCTCAGCCTGCAAAACTTTCATCTGAGGATCAAAAATATCCTGGTGCATTAGGAATATGAATTTAGCCTGTAGGATAATGTATTTTAATCCTTTAGTGAGCCAGCTCTCCTCCCAGTTTTAAACCAGGGAGGCCTCTCAGCAATCTGAAAGACTTGAAAGGCTTGATTCTCTCCTGCATTAATGCACACACATATTATCACTAATTGTTTAGTCTCTCTTTAATCTATTTAAATGCATAATACAGACTTCAAACATATTATTCTATTTCCATTTCAAATTGCATATGAGTCATTAAGCAGAGAGATTTGTTCATTGCTAGTTTTTAAATGTTGATATGAGGGCTAGAGTCTACCATAGTGTTAGGTGGAAATAATTACCTTTTCACTTGAGTGCTGGTGGTGGATGCCTCTCACAAGGAAAAGGCTCAGGTTGGGTGTTCTGTTTTCATTTCTCCCCTTTTTTTGTCCTTTGCCTCCTATTAGAGAGGTTGAACTCGTTAAACCTGGGTAGTTGTACTTGACACATGAATTTATTATTCCTGTAAAAATGGTACAAGACTTATGAAACTTATGAAGTACAGACCTGAGGCAGCTCTTAGGTAAAGGTTTAAACGACAAGGAGAGGAAAACAGGCATTAAATGGTGTGAAAATCTTATGTAATGATAGCAAACTTACAGTTTTTTCTCTTATAAAGTCCCAGAGCATATAGACAAGGCAATTCAAAATGGTTGACAGCTCAGGGCTGGTGGATGGAGCAGGTGATAGGCGGACTCCAGAGCAATTAAAAGCTTTCCTCAAATGGGAAAGCTTTCATTTTTAAGAGGCTTGAGAAGTTATAGTATGAGGTTGCCTCTGATTGTGTTGATTTGTATCTACAATTCACATCAGCACAGTGAAACACAATGTCCAGAGGAGACAGGACAAATAACACACCATATTTCAACCATCAGTTGTCCCAAGGGCATTTACCTCATTAATGAGGATGATGGCTTCAATTTTTCTCTTGAGAGTCTTTGAAAGGAGGTGATTGATACAGTTGCATAACAGTGACATATAACTTTTGTGATTCATGCAATAAACTCTGTTTCACCTCTTCAAATCTCTGGGGACTATGGTAAAGTTGGTGAGAATTCTCTGGGTTGTCCTGTGAAACAGTGCCCTTAGATTAAGGTGGTAAAAATAGAGAAAAAAGAGAAAATACTGAATGTATCATGCAGATACCTTTGTGCCCATGGTCTCCCACAGCAGCATGGGGTATCCTCACAAAGAATTATCAGGAGAAAGCCAGATGACACCTCAGAAACCAGAGAGCAAAAAAAGAAAAATATAAGCCCCTCTCTCTTTTTTTTTTTTTTTTTTNGCATAGAACTGGATTATTTAAAAATTTTATCATATTTTGTCTCCTTCATGCAGCCAACGATTTGCCATTACAATCAGGGCAAGCTCTGTGTATCATCAGGAGATCTGGACAACATCCTTTATACAGATGGAGCAGTCAGACATTACTTGAGCAGTCAAAGTTGCCACAGATGGTTGTTTTTATTGGTAACTAATGGGAGATATTTCCAAGTTGCTTACAAAGATGGTTGCGTGGAAAAAAGTATTATGGAGGAACAAGACCATGCTATTTATAGAGTGAATC
Source organism: Cyanoderma ruficeps (assembly GCA_008694505.1). Taxonomy (NCBI): domain Eukaryota; kingdom Metazoa; phylum Chordata; class Aves; order Passeriformes; family Timaliidae; genus Cyanoderma; species Cyanoderma ruficeps. The sequence continues at coordinate 2,008,105 of VZDJ01000030.1, read as the reverse complement.
TGTTGAAACAATTCTTTCTGTGATAAAAATTCTTAGAGAAATTTGACTGAATCTGCAACAGCATCTCTTTTGGAAGATGGAGCGTTTGGTCAATTCTGCATGTTGACACAGTAAAATATCACTGGAGATCACCCACCATCAGTGCCGTGATGCAGCTTGGTCTTCAAAGTGGGTCTCATGGATCTTGTAGGTAATAGCTAGTTTGTTGTTAAACTGAAAGATAAAACAGTTATTTTATATATATGTGTAGGTGTATATAGATACTAAAACTTCTTTATAATGAAATTATTTGGCACAAGGAAGAGAATATGTGCAAAACAATCCTTGTGCTTTAATATCAGCTCTATGCTGGCTTCAACGCAGCCTACCATTCAATAAATTTCAAAGATCATCAGGAGTTACGTCCACAGATTAGTTTTGGTTATAAAATCTCAGTGTTCTGCTGTCTTGCCATGTGCCAGATTTTCTGCTGCAAGTGTTTCAGCTCCTAATGGAGTGTGAGGAAGAAAAGCTGAACACAAACAGTGTTGATTCAATGAATTTGCAGCCTGCTTAAAGAACTCGGCTCTGCCCTAACAGGATTTTATGGGAAACAAAAGAAGAAAGGAAAATGGGTTCTCTGACAGAATAGAAATCCCCTGGTTTTTCTGATGCCAAACTTATCTCAGTGCCACATGACGAGATGTCCCAGCAACACATAAGTAAGCCCCGAGATCAGATTGGTTCCACATTTGTAAAAAAAACCCCAACAAAACCAAAACCATCGAGCGCCATTAAATCCCTGCAATGACCTCCAAATGAAAAGATTTCATGTGGGCGTGAGTGGAGAAAAATCCTGTAAACTAGTTTTATCTTGGCAATGCTGAGCTTGTTGGAAATGTCTTTTAAATAGAAACACTGGGCAGAAGCAGTTCCTTGGACATCTGGAGTGGGGAGCGTCCAGGGTTGGGCTTAGACACATCCTTCCCTCTGCAGGGGTGGGGAAGCCACTGGACCCTGAATCGTGTCCCTGCCCGTCTCCTAACAGCACCAGAGAGCCTCTGAGAGGGCAGAGACCTGGGAGACCCAGACTTCTCAGCTTCCTCTTCCTTCCCTAAAGTCAGGAAATGACCTGGGTGAGGTCAGGAGGTGAGGGTGCATCTCCACATCCACCTCCTGAAGTGTGTCCAGCAGCCCTGAAGATGCCAAGCATTTATCCCATTATTCCCTCTTGGCAAGAACACACCCATGATTACTAATAGACTGACATTTTAATTTTGAGACATGCCTGAGAGAAAACAGAGCAAAAAACATTCAGGATCACACTTCTCTGGGTCATCTCTGTTTTTGGTTTGAGGCAAGATTTGGGAAATGTCAGCCTTAGAGTCAGAAATGAAACTACAAAGTTCTGGGTTACCTATACATGGTATTTTGATTGGAAAAACTCAGCCACCCACTCTTCCCCTGAGTCAACTCCCAGGACAGCCCACTGGATTTCCTTTTCTGTGAAATAATACTGATTGGAAGCAGGAGCCATAATAAAACCATAAGCATGCTGGATATTAAATATTTTATTGTATAAATATTGGGCTGTATTGCATTGCTTGATGGGTGCAAGGACACGTGGCTGAACAAAAACTTTGTTTTGGTATGATTTTTTAGGGTTTTTTTTGTTTTTTGGGGGGGTTGTTGGGTTTTTGTGGGGTTTTTTGTGGGTTTTTGGGGTTAGTGGGACACATCTCAATCAACAGCAATTAGATACCTGAGCTGCAGCATCCCTGTCTCCAGAGAGGGATCTTGTTGTCCAGCAGGAATCCAGCACTGGTGGCAGCAATGGGAAGCAACTGGTAAAACGTTTCAAAGGGGAAAGCACATCACAGCTGAGTAATGAACAACTCAGTCCAGCGTTTACAATAGTGATAAACATTGGTTTAGTAGGTATTCTGCCAAAATCTATGTTAAATCCATGGCAACAGCGTTAGTTTTTTCTTGGGCAGCCCAGTTTTGGGCTGTAAGTGTGCATTAAATCCTTGCTGGAAGAGAAACAAATAATCTGAGCCTCAGCATGAGCTCTCCTAGCTTAACCCTCTCTCTTATTACAGTTGTTCACCCAGACTAGTGCTTTGAATGTAGATGAACTTGGAAAAGCTACTGAAGGCAGCAGAAAAAGGTAGAGGTGTCAAACATAGTGAGGGATCTCCAAGCAGGGAGCTCCAAGCTCTTCCCCTTCCTGCAGGGTCTCCTTGCATCCCAACCTCTCTGAAAGTAAATTACCACAGCAAACACTTCCCATTTTCTTTTATATTAATGAACATCCCTTTGTCTTCATGGGTGATAATTGCTCCTGACTTTCACTAAGTGAAAACCAGCGAGCCAAATCCACTGCTGACATTCGCAGCAGGGAGCATCGCTGGGAATCGGGAGGGATGTGACAGGGACACTTTCTGGGCTTTCCTCCTGTGCCCAACACCTCCACAGCACTACACAGGGCTACTGGGACACAATTACTTCCTCTTTTAAATGGGAAAGCTCAGACACGGTGTTTTCTTGTCGTTTTTATTAATTATGACTTATACTTACAAGGACTGTTTTAAGCTGTCAGCACGGGAGGATTGGTGGCAGAGCTCTTCAGTCCTTTCTCCAGGGGCATGGTGGTGTTAATAATATCATCATTTTCTATTTTTTTTCCGATCTGTTATAAAATCTGTGAAGCATAAGAACAAGCCTTTGAAGCACCTTCTCCTCTCCCCTGTCTCTGACAGGAGCTGGTAGCAGTTGCTGAGGGAAGGGGCTAATTACATACTCTCAGATAGGCAACTATTTGCTGGATTGTTTTATTTTTTTTATTATTATTTTTTTTGTATTTTAAAAATGAGGGGTTTAAATAGTGAATGCAATACATAATTACCGAGGCGAATTCTGAAACGCTGAAGGCAAAATGACACATTGCATCTCAGCGGGATAAATCTGCTAAGATTTCAGAACTTATTTATTTATCCATTCATTTATTTAGTATTAATTATTTATTTGAAGCGGTTCTCATTTTCCCTGCTTGTTTTTTTCTCTCTAAGAATTGCAGCCTCTTCTCATCTCGACCAGCGGAGGCTCACCTTTAGTGGGCTGGTTCATACCTGAAGTATTCTTGAAATTTGCTGTAAAATTTTAGGCTGTTACTCCCTTTCTCACCCCTCCTTGGTTGTTTTTGATTTGTTTTTTTTTTTCCTGATGCCTTTTAATTTTTTTTAAAACGTGGCATTTTAAATCTATATAAAGAGATGTATTTTGTATATTCTTCCCACAATAAAAATACTAGAGAGCTTAGAAGAAAATACATTTCCAAGCTTCAGCCTAATTTTGCTGGGCCTATTTTTGTTTTATGGATTCAGAAATATCTGTGCAGATCCTTTGCCGTGATAAATTAAAACTCTGCAGCTAAGACAACTAATATAAGGTGAATATATGCCCTCCATAAACTAGAAGGTTATTTGAATAGCCCTATTCTTTGTTCTTCAAAAGATATATATGAAAATAAATATAATCATTTGAATTATTAATAAAGAAAATACCTGTTTTATTCCAAAGAAAAGCTTGTTCTTCTTTGGTTCTGCTGATTTCACAAATGAAAGTGGCAAATAACCTTTAGAAAAAGGAGAGCTCTTCCTAAACTGTGGATGTCCTGTTCATAAATAAGCAGAATTACATCACTGAAAGGATTGATTAATAGGACATCACAAGAGTGGAACTACATTATAGTAACATTATAATCCTGCATTACTGCTGATACCCTGAAATGTTGCACATTTCCAAAGTGTACAGTGCACTAGAGGCACTGATCTTCCTGAAGAATCCACGACCCAATAAATGTGTTTCAGCCCAATGTACAGCCCTCATAAATCAGTTCATTATTTCTTAGACATCAGTATATGTAATTGAAATTGGTGTCATGTTTATAACCCCTGCTCACAGAGCATGTGTGCAGAAATGGGCTAAAAACTGCTGAATAGATGTTTCGACCTTAGGTGACCTTCATTTAATCATCTTTCATATGACACAGAAGAAAATAACAGTGTTAAAGAAGAGATTAATATAATTTCAGGGAGTTATCTCCAGCAGTCTCATAAGGTCATTTATGAACTCCAGTAATCATGGTGGATGCCCTTCTCATGTGTGCTGATTGAGAGGTCAAAACTGGGATATTTTCACTTGTTTTTAGAGCTTCACAATGATTTGCAGGGCAATATCTTTTTTTTTTTTTTTAAGAGAAAGTACTTCACTAGAGTGTGGCTTAGCAGAATATGAGAAATGGAAATTTATGTGAGGAGCACAGGAAAGGACTGAGCATCTCTATTACACAGACTGGGAGATTTTGCATGCAGCTCCACATCACAGAAAGTGCAGAGAGAATGGAAATGCAGTGCCTTGGAGCATCAGGAGACTCTCCTCTTGTCTCAGGCCAGCTCCCAATTCATCCAGGAGACAAAGGAAGGCCTGGAGATGAAAGTCCAAACCTACTGCCAACCCCTCACAGCAGGAGGAAGTTGCCAGACAACACCTAAGTGTTGGATAGCTCCGCATTGAGCCCAGGGCCTTTTGAAATGAGCAAACAGACTTTGATGTGGCAGTAGGATCTGCTCTCCCTCGCCACAGGGGGGATGCTGCAGGGAAAGGTGATGCCCTGGCAGCTCCCTCAGGAGGCACAGGCAAGGCTGGAGGATGGATGGGTGTCCAGCTTGGTGGATGGAGCAGCTCCTAGCTTGACCTCACACTCACAATGTTTTGCCCTCCACTGCCTTTGGCAGAGGGAATGCAGAGGCAGACACGGGGTGAGGAGGGAAGAGCTACATCAGCCTCAGGAGGGGGAAGAGCCAAGCTTTAACTTAGCCACTCCTGCGAATTCCTGTGCCTCCTGAAGCTCTGGCTTAACACTCATGGTGCTTAACTTTCTCAGTAGGGAAAAGTGCTGCGAGCCTTTCCAAGGTAAATAAACCACAGCCACCTTGCACTGTGGGCCCATGTCTTACCCAAAGCCTGTGGCTTCCTCCCACACAGCTTCTTTCTGATATTTGGCCTTTTCTTTCTGCTCAAACCACAGAAATCCTCTACAATCATCCCCTTACCTCCCACCTCAGATGCTGTAACTTCCCTGGAAACTTTGCAAAGATGCCCAATTCCCATTGAGATCCCTTCCACCAACACCCAACAGCTGTCACTCCTCCCCGCCCTTCTGGATGCTTGACTCTTCCAGTCTCAGGTAACACTGTGATCCACTTCCAAAGTTCCTGTTCTTGTCACTCTTGGGCTCAAGGGAGACCCTCATGCCCCCTGTCTGCGAGCTGATGTGATCACTTTAGTCCCACCGGTGTCTTCTCCAATCCATCAGCCAAAGGACCCCCCCATGCTTCCCATCAGCTCCATTCCTGCTCTCCTCTGCTGCCTTTATAGTCACTTCATGTCTTCATGGTCTCACTTATAATAATAATCCCAGTTCTGGGATGAGTTAAAAAAAAAAAAGAAAAATTAAGTCCACGATATTCAGCAAAATAATTAAATTCTGGATTTTTTAAAGTGAAAATTATTCCTTGTCTGTGGGGTGACCAGACCTTACCCCTGCCTGCTCCAGCCTCAGTACTGGAAGCATAGGGAGAGAGGGAGGCAGGCAAGGAACATGACATATTCTGTGTCTCACTGCAGAAAAAGGTCTTTATACCCTTTGTATGCAAACAAACACTTTCCTGAACTCCTCCCAAGCTTGGACATGCTAACGCAGATCAATTACTTATAAACGAGTCTACCTTTCCCAAATGAGAGAAGCTGTTGGGTGTCTCTGCCAGGATTGTCACTTAAAAATGAGAGAGACAGAAAATTTCCACTGTTCTCCTTAGGTAATTTATTCAACAAATATTTTGCGTCTTGCATCATTTAATAATTCCTGTGACAAGGCTGCTGCAGAAATTTTAGTTTGAGAGGAAGAAAATTGTTGGCTGCTTTCACAGGACTTACTCAGAGTCTCTCGCTGGCTCCAAGCTGTAACTGTGAGTTATGCCATAGCTACAACCATTTCTGCCGAGTGTGCAACACAGGCCACTGCCCAATATCTTGTACATATCTGCAATTTTTTGTCTCCAGTGGGAAAAATGGAGGAAAAATCCAGATGGACTGAAACCCATGGTTGAAATTCCAGTTGCAGCAGGTGGAGCTAAAAATTTTCTCCCAGATTTCCATAATGCATAAGAAGGTATTTTCCATGCTGGCAAAAATATGATTTTTCACATCTTGTATTTAAACCCTCAACTAAAGACCTGCAAGTACATTCATACAACCATATCCACTAATCTCTAGCTACCTTATTTTGTGTGAATTGCTACTCAGATATTTTATGTCAGCCTGCACTGCAGTTGCCAAACCTCTCACAGTTCGTAATATTTTACCTCTGTCAAACTAAGGGGAAAGCCTGTAAGTATTTAAGTGCAGATTAGATGCAGCTTTGTAGAAGCTGATAGAGAGACTTGGCCAGGACAGCTGTGAGCCATGGAAAGTCGAGTGGCTGCTCCAGCAATGAGCACATGCAGAGAAAACGTGGAGCAGAGCTGGAAACAGGATCCAGGTCCATGAAGTCCTGCTGGTTTCACAGCCAGACACCTCTTCTCTACCTGCTGGAGATGGTCTTGGCCATCCACTGCTTTGGAAATGTGCTTACATGAGTAGGAATTTCCACAGCAGTAGCTTATTCCCTTGTGTGTCAAAACAATCTTGCAGATGCCCTGGAAGTGTTCAAAGCCAATTTGATGAGGTTTTGAACGATCCTGTCTAGTGGAAAGCATCCCTGCCCAGGGCAGAGGGGCCGTAACTAGAAGATCTATAAGGTTCCTTTTAACCCAAACCATTCTGTGGTTCAGACCTTTCTTTCTCCAAGGGTTTTCCTTATACATCAGTCTCTGCCTCCATTTCTTGCAAAAAATCAACACCGCTGATATCCCGATTAACACAGAAATTTAGAAGAAGTCTATGTCCCATTCTGATCTCCTTCACCTCAGCCTCAAACCAAGGGGGATCCAAAAATGCCATAGTGTCATTCTGGTCAGGAAAAGCCACCTTAAAAATTCAGTACCACATGAACGGCATAATAACAGAGCAGGAAAATGCAAAGATTTTTTTTTTTTTTAACCTTTGGCTCGTGACAACCGAGGGTGGGGGGCATTAAAGGTTCCCTATAAAGAGACATCAAAGGGAGGAGAATGTGATAATCTCAGTGAAATAGCAAATTACACCCAAATCTCAGGAAGGCAGTGCCTGTGGTTCTCCTGAAAGAAGTTTTCCTGTCAGAGTGCTCAGTGAGGGAATCTGAGTTAATCCATGGGAGCTGGAGTTTCCAGCAGCAGCCTGGGAGGTGAGGCAGGTGAGCACTTTACTGAGAGTGAACAGCCTCTAACAAGCCACTCTGCTAATAATGAGAAAGCTCATTTTGTCCACCATTAAATATCCATTAAGGACTTTAATTCTTGCCAGCTCACTTGCACAAAGCAGAGTCAATGGAGAGTTGTGTTTATTAAGCTTTACTATCCATTTTGCCCAAAAAGGCCTTGTGCCAGGGATCCAATAGGTGAGCGCTGTGAAAAAATATTCCAACTGGTTTCCATACTAATAATTTAAGTGTTAATGGAAGTAGGCTTCCACTTAGGTTCCTTGGTCACCGTAAGGAACGAAAATACTTCCCAGGTTTATTTTAAAAAGCGTGAATGACTGAGTTTTCAATGTTCCCCATGAAATGCAGCATTCCCCAACTTCCTCAAGATGCTCCTAAGGGTAGCTAGTGGTAAAAAAAAATCATAAAGAATGATGGGTTTAAGCCCTCAGAAAGACATTAAATAGTGATTGTATCTTTAGTATTTTCTTTTAAAAAAAAAGCTAAATATTTTCTTCTTTAAAATAGAATTAGGAACTAAAAAATTCCACACACTGTGAATTTTTAAATGCCCCTTTACCTGCAATGTGAAAGAGCTCTGTCAAACCTAGAAGGGAATAGCCTGGGCAGGGATGGATTGGGAAGGAGACATCCTCCTTCCAATAGAGAAGTTTTCTCCATTTTCTTCCACAGATCTGTGTCTTATTTTTCAGAGAGAAAGAAGCCTCTTCACACACTTGTGTATGATCTGTCCTTAGGCTGTTTATTTCTGCTCAGATTCAAGAGGAAGACAAAGCATCTGGGACATGCAGTCATATTCCTAAGTAAGCAGGTTTAAGGGAGTTGTGATTAACATCAAATAATTCTGGGGTCTTATGGAAAATGAAACCTCTCAAACATTTCAGATTTGTCTCCTGCTGGTTTTGGAAAACATTCTTTACTCAAAATTAGATCCCGTATCATTAATTCATATTTTCTGCCTTTACATCAAACCCAACTAATAGGGTTTCTGAAAACATTTGAAAATATTGGTTCTGCTACATTTTCTTCTTCTTTTGATCAAAATGCATGACAAACAATTCATCTACAATAGCTTTCATTTAACTACTGGCTGTACATATCAGAATACTTCACTGCTTCCAGCAGTTACCAGTTTAGCAAACTATTTTTTCCCCTAGGGGAGAAAGTCTTGCCAACCTCAACTAAATATTTGGACTTAGAGGTTGTTAAGAGTGCTGTACCAGATTTATTTTTATAGCTCTAGAAGAGATCATGGCTTCTTCTCAGAACAAACTCAGCATTAGAGCCTCAGCTCTGGAGTGTCTGGAATTCAAAGCATGGAAGTTGGAAAGAAAACAGGTTTCTGTGGAGGATGAGAAATCCTACAGACCACTACAGGACTCCTGGGAATGTAATAGGGATATTTGCCACATGGAATAATTTGTTTTGTGACAGAGCTGATAAAATTTTTCTAATTGCACTTTTTTCAAACAAACAAAAACCCCAATGAAACAAGAAAGGTAAAATATTCTGAATCGTGAAAAAAGACAACCTAGAAACACAGAATCTTCCCAAATTCCACCATATCAATATTGTGGTCCCCCATGGACATCCAGTGTTTTTTATAGTGCAAAAAATTATATTTCTGAATACAGACACTAAAATGAAAATGCCACTTAGCTTTTCAAGGCCAAATCCCTCCTAAACATTAAACCTTTGGATTTTTCAGGGGGGAAAAAAAAAATCTATTTTTCTCAAAACACAGAAAAAGAAAGGGTTATTTTTACAAAGTCTCTGCATTGATTAGCTTCAGAGAAGGAGACTGGTGCATTCCAGCTCTAGCAAAGGTGTGTGAGAGGAAACAGGAGAAAACAAGAGAACTCCATAGAACGGTGGCTGTGTTTTGTGTTTGCCTGCTTTTCACAGCTCCAAAGCTTCCTGAAGGAAGATGTCAAAGGCTTTTGAGTTGTGCTGATTCCATGGGAGTGAGCGGAGGATCCTCAGCTCCCAGAGGAAAGGCTCTGTAATTACCATCACTGCTGTGATCAGGGTATTGATCTGCAGTGAAACAGCACAGCATCAGCATATGGGAGTGCTTCTTTTATCCCCAGGATGGAGGCTTGGGGAGTTCATCTTCCTGGGAGAGTGCTTCCTTTATTTTTTTCCTGCAAACCATTAAGAGTATTGACAAACTAGTGAGATTTTATCAGAAAGGGTTGTTTTGGTTGGTTTTGGGGGGGATTTTTTTGTTTGTGGGTTTTTTTTAATATTAAATATCTCAGGGATGCATTGATTTTTATTTATCAGGGAAAAAGATTCTTCTAACAAAATACTATAATCAAGCAATCAATTCCAATTACCTTATTAAAAAAAACCCCTAAAAGTTACGAGAATGAGAATGCCAAATAATCTAGTTTCATGCAACCTTTTGGCTACTTTTTCATATTTAACACAGGCTCCTTCCAAGATAGGTCTAATGCTTGCTATAAAATTAAACTGCAAGGGGTAAATTCTCCTTTCATTGATATGCCAACCCCAACAGATATAAGAATAGGCTGTGTTGTTCCCTTCTTAGGCACATGGGTCTGAATCCTACAACTTGTGTTGCTCCTTTATATTCTGCATCCATTTGCTTTTTGCTCCTGGCAGATAAGCTGAGCGCTATTAATATGAATTTCCTCGCATAAATATGTTAATATGCTGTGGCTGAATGCAGATAAGTAAGGAGCTGGAATGAAAAAAAAAAAGTCCTCTCCCCATCCAGATTTTCAGCCATGCTCTGATTTTTTTTTTGCCATCTCTTTCCCAAGCACTTTAAGATTTCAACTTTCCAAAAAGACAAAAAAAAAAAAAAAAA